>PVIH01001703.1:0-156643 GCA_004025045.1 Sigmodon hispidus | reverse complement strand
AAGAATCTATTAACATGAAGTCATACCTGGTCAATTGTCAACAAACCTTCATTGCTGTGGAGATAATACAGGATTTCACATAATCATGGCTGGCCTTGAACTCTTGAATTCCTAATCCTCCTCCTCCACCTCCTGAGTCTTGGGATTTTCTCTCTGAGCTACCACACTCAGAGAGAAAAACTGTTTTCATTGGATTCCTTCTTAGTTGAAGAAAGATTCTGGGAAAGTGGGCATGTGTATATGTGTTTGACTGTGGGTATGTGTATATGTTCTTAGCTGTGGCCATGTGTAGATGTGCTTGGCTGTGGGCATGTGTATATGTGCTTGGCTGTGGGCATGTGTATATGTGCTTGGCTGTGGGCACGTGTATATGTGCTTGGCTGTGGGCACGTGTATATGTGCTTGGCTGTGGGCACGTGTATATGTGATTTGGCTGTGGGCACGTGTAGATGTGCTTGGCTGTGGGCACGTGTATATGTGTTTGGCTGTGGGCATGTGTAGATGTGCTTGGCTGTGGGCATGTGTAGATGTGCTTGGCTGTGGGCACGTGTAGATGTGTTTGGCTGTGGGCACGAGTAGATATGCTTGGCTGTGGGCATGTGTAGATGTGCTTGGCTGTGGGCATGTGTAGATGTGCTTGGCTGTGCGCATGTGTAGATGTGCTTGGCTGTGCGCATGTGTAGATGTGCTTGGCTGTGCTTGTGCACTTGCATGTGTAAGCTCAGGGTGCGGCGGGAGATGACGTAGGTCATTGCTCAATGTTCTCCACTAATTATCGGCCATGAACTACATACCACACCCCAGAACGTACTCAAGATGTTTGGCACTAGTAGAATATTCTGATGCCCTTTGGATGAACAGTCCTTTGGAAGGTATCAAGGCACAGCAAAGTTTGCTGAAATACCCTGTGTATTTACCCAAAGGAGCAAAGGACATTTTTTGTTGTTGTTGTTACCAGGGCTTAGGACGGACTCTCGGGCCTCTGGCATGCAACAGGATCTTAA
This sequence comes from Sigmodon hispidus, assembly GCA_004025045.1. Classification (NCBI taxonomy): domain Eukaryota; kingdom Metazoa; phylum Chordata; class Mammalia; order Rodentia; family Cricetidae; genus Sigmodon; species Sigmodon hispidus. The sequence goes on along the minus strand of PVIH01001703.1, from coordinate 155,639 downwards.
GCTGAACCTGAAGGTTTTGTACATTATAAACCTGACACTCCAGAGGCGAAGGGGATCTCGAGAGTTCCAGGAAAGCCTAGATACATGGCAAGTTCCAGGCCTGGCAGGATTGGTACATTGTTAGATCTTGTCAAAGGAAGAAAGGAAGGAAGAGAAGGAGGGAAGGAAAGAGAAAGGAGGGAGAGCGGGAAAGAGGAGGGAGGGAAAAGGAGAGAGAGAAGGAGAAAAAAATGGAAGAGAGAAGTTGGGTTGCTGACCCCTCTGCTGGCTAGTAGCAGTAGATCAGAAATTGCCAGACTCTACCTTTCCAACTACCTACTCCTGTAATAAGAGATGCATCTTGCTTTCTTTGTAGTTACCACATCATTTACTGCTTAATGCTATTCACATAAGAGAAATGAAAATATTCTTTGGTGCCTTCCGAGGAGTGGACTTGTTTTGGTCTGGCTGGAAACAATAAAAAACATAAGGGAGTGTTCTGAAGCAAGCCTTCGAATGTCCGTGCTCATGGGCTTGGATTTTATTCTATTGCCAGTTGTGAGCAAGAAAGAATGTTTTCAGGAGGGAGTGACAGATGAACTCTTTGCTTTGGTCAGAATCATCTGGTAGCAGTTTGGGAGATGAGTTAGAAAAAAAAATATTTGAATGAAAGTAAGAAGACAGTTACCACACTCGGAAGCCAAAAGTGGAGGGGGCCTGAGCAAGTTAGACCGGAGACAGGGCAACATGCTTGTTACCTCAGAAACGGAATAGAACGAGGAAGCTTAGCTGAGCCGACCATTACAACTGTCACAGTCACATTCTTATTGAGCTGGCACTGAAAAATCTATCTTGGACAGAAGTGCTAGCTGATTTAAGACATTTAAACGTGTTATTCAGTTTTGAGGGCTGTGAGGTTGGGAGAAAGAAAGAAAAGGAGGACAGAGGGGAAGGAAGGAAGAAAAGAAAGAAAAAAGTTTTCGTTTACCATTAAAGTAAAACAAGAAACAAACACAGCAGCAGCAACAACAACAACAAAACCTCTAAATCAAATGGCAATGAAATGCCAACTGCTCCCTCTGGGTTGAGATCAGTCTGCTCATAAAAGGCCTTGCAAACTGATCTTCCCATCGGTCTCCCATGCCTTACTTGGAATCGAGAAGGCAGCACATCTTCAGGAATGTCACCACCTACTCATGGACCAGTTGTTTTATTGCCACACCCACAAATTGGTCCCTCAATGGCACAGTCTTCGGCTCTGTCTAGTGCTGAGGTAGGGGGTATTTTTCAGGCTAACTTCTTGGCAAGTATTAAAATAATCAGCACACAGGTAGACTTTAAACACCAGGCAATACAGACTCTGGACTGACTACTCACTTCCAAACCCAGTTCTACTTTTTCTTACCTATGAGATGTTGGGCAACATCTTGTCTCTTTGAAACCTGTTTTCTTACCCTTTTTATCCTGCAGTTGTTCTGATGGGCTAAAGAGATGGTTAAAAGAACTTACTGCATAACCACAGGACCAGTGTTCCAGCCCCAGGACCAACACCAGGTAGCTCAAGAATGTCTACTGCTCCATCTCTAGGGGACCCAACATCCTTTCTGGCCTTTACAAGCAACATACACCCTCCTCACATGTGTGTATGTACAAACACAGAAATAAAGTAACACAGAAAGGTGGTTGTAGTACCTGAGTTGAGAGACCCCCAAAGAGCTGGATTCCAATACAAACACACGAGGATCAGTTTATTCTTTTGGACAGGTTCAAACTTGGCCCAAATCCTATGTTCCAACACAGCGGAGGGAATTCGGCCCTGAGCTCAGGGATGAGAGGGTTTCGAAAGAAAAAATATGTAAGTGGGGTGTTACACATTTTGGCATTTCAGGATTGGATAAACGGATACGAGGTAGAGTAATTCTTGGAAACTATTGGTTAAACTGTCTGTGCAAAGCCAAGTTTGAATCTACTGGCTGTTAGGCACGTTCCTGAGATTTTTCCTAGATTCTTCTTAGACCTGAGCCCCGCCTTAAGACACTAGATGTTCTAGAAAAATGGCCTTTCCCTGAGATAAAGTTTTGTAAAGGTAAATCTATTTCTTCACAGTGGCTAGCTCAGAGCTCGATACAAAGCATGCTCAGTAATTGCAAATATTGATCCTTACGTAATTATAGCAAAGCAGTTGGAAGTAGAGGGAGCTATGAACTGTGGCAGTTTCTTTTGTTGTTGATTGTGTTTTAGATAGGGTTTCACTATATAGCTCTACTTGGCCTAGAACTCCTTATGTAGACTAGGCTAGCTCCGACCTCACAGAAATCCATCAGCCACTGAAGCAGAGGCCTTCTCAGTGCTGGAATTAACGATGTTTACACTCAGCTATTGTGGGAATTTATTTGATCTAAAAATGATTTTCATGTTCCATATTTTTCTCTGTGCTTTATTTTCTTCATGGGGGCAGGAAGAAGGTGGTAAGGCAAGCCCTGGCTGGCCTGGAACTTTCTCTGAGGTACAGGTGGGTCTTGAACTGACAGTAATCTTTCTGGTTTCATGGTTTGGAAATACTGACTTGGGCTAAGCAGTGGTGGCACACGCCTTTAATGTCAGCATTAGCGAGGCAGAGGCAGATGAATCTCCAGGTTTGAGGCCAGCTTGGTCTACGTAGGAGTTCCAGTACAGTCAAGGCTACACAGAGAAACTTTGTTTTGAAAAACTAAATTTAGGGCTGGAGAGATGGCTCAGTGGTTAAGAGCACTGATTGTTCTTCCAGAGGACCTGAGTTCGATTCCCAACATCCACATGGCAGCTAACAACTGTCTGTAATTCCAAGATCTGATACCCTTACACAGTTATACATGCAGGCAAAATACCAATTCACATAAAATAAAAATAAATAAACTAAATCTAATAAAGAAAACAAAAAAGGAAAATGTTGACTTGGAATGGAATTCACAAATGTCATCTTCCTTATATTTGAATTGAAGGTTTCTGTGTCTAGCCCCAAAATGTCAAATTTACCCTCAAATTTTACAAAGAAAATTGGTAAGAAAATAGGACACTTAGTATCTTCTTTTTAAAATGTTTTGTTGTTATTGTAATTTTATTTTGCTTTATGTGTATGAATGGGGGGTGCAAGGCCCTGGGTTTTGCACTAAGAGAAGATCGTGGATGAAGAAAAGAGGAAAATAAAACATAAAAGAAACATGCCAAACGGAACTAATTTGCTTGGTCTCGAGCCTTAAACCATGACTTGAAGTCTGCAGATCAAGACAGTCTTCCAAGAAGCTGGGGGGGGGGGGGGCGCACACAATGGAAGTGTGTCTGCATGTGCCACCATAGCCCCAGCTTTTTATTTCAGTATTACTTGGCATGTTTTGATTATCAGTCACATGCTGCTGGTGATAGCTACAGCAGTCCAGGGGAAAATGCCAGTGGAAACTGAATCAGCAGCCCCTATATTCTTATTTTAATTTACATCACACCATTGCCTGACTTAGAGAAGGATGAGGCTGCTCTCTTAAAGGGGGAGGAACAATAGTAAGGGGATCTGTAGAACAGAATGAGACTTAACAGAACAATACGATCATCATGGAGGGTGGTAAAAGCAGGTTTGAGGAGGCCTGGGGAGAGAAAGCATGTTTTGGTAGCAATGGCAGTTCTGCTCCTCACAGCAGCAAATGGTGGGGGTAGAGAAATGGCAGCAATTTAGATGCTTTCTCTTAATCAGACAAGATTACATCTAGGCCCATTTTTGCTTTTTTCCCCCTCCTACTGAATAGTGGGGCATACAGGGAAAAACACAGGCTGAAAAAAAACCTCTCTGTTGTTCACAGTCATCCTGTGGTGGTGTAGAGACACACCATCACTGAATATCTGAAATGAATATTAATATTCCCTGCTAATGAAAAGAGAGATAGCCCCTGAGGTTTCTTTTTAAAAGAAAGATCTTGGGGTTAGAGATTTAGTTCAGTGGTAAAGCACTTGCATTGGATCTGGTTTTCAGCTATGGGGGGAGAAAAGGGAGCTTGCTGTGTCAAGGGTTTTCAACTTGTGGGTCGCAAACCCCTTTAAGGGGTGAAGGATCTTTTCACAAGGGTTGCACATCAGATATCCTGCATATCAGATGCTTACATTATGATTCATGACAGTAGCAAAAGAACAGTTAGGAAGCAGCAACAAAAATAATTTTATGGTTGAGAGTCACCACAACATGAAGAACCGTGTTAAAGGGTCTCAGCGTAGGAGGGTTGAGAATCACTGTGTTGTGTAGTCCTAGTAATCATTATGTATCGCAGGCTGATCTTAAACTCCCCACAATCCTCCTGTCTTAGCTTCATCAGTGTTGGTACCATACTTAGCAGGGGTATTCCTGTTATGGCCAATCTGTACTAAGAAAATTTAGTTGGGTTCTCCATACTTTGAAATTTCATTGGAAAACGGAAGCATAGGCTGGAGAGATGGCTCAGCAGTTAAGAGCATTGACTGTTCTTTCAGAGGATCTGAGTTCAATTCTCAGCATCTACATGATGGCTCACAACCATCTGTAATGAGATCTGGCGCCCTCTTCTGGACTACAGGCATACATATAGACAGAACACTGAATACATAATAAACAAATCTTTAAAAAACAAAAAAACCTGAGGCAGGGCAAAAGGAAGAACTTAATAAAGTATACTGAGGGCTGGAGAGATGGCTCAGCGGTTAAGAGCACTGATTGTTCTTCCAGAGGACTGAGTTCGATTCCCAGCATCCACATGGCAGCTAACAACTGTCTGTAATTCCAAGATCTCACACCCTTACACAGTTATACATGCAGGCGAAACACCAATTCACATAAAATAAATAAAAATAAATAGTTTTTTTTAAAAAGAAAGTTTGCTGAAATTATGGCTTTATTGGAATGGCTGCAGGAAAAAAGGAGATTAAGGAATTTGATGGTGATTTTCCAAAGCTTGAAGATTTTTTAATAAGATGATCCTGGTCTTGAAATGAGAACAAAATTCTTAGTATAGAGTTGGCAAGAATGCTCACTAGGTATAGGTGTTTGCTGCCAATGCTGACAAGCTGAATTTGATCTGTGGTACCCACAAGGGTGATGGAAAAAATTGCCTTCTAAAAGTTGCCCTCTGACCTCTATACTCATGCTATGGCATACAGGCATAGTTCCCCAAACACATGCAATAGATCTGTCTCTCTTTTTCTCTCATACATACACACATAATTTTTTTTCAAAGGTTTTTATTTTATTATTATTTTTGTTTGTTTGTTTTTCAAGATAGCATTTCTCTGTGTAGCCCTGGCTGTCCTTCAACTCATTCTGCAGACCAGGCTGGCCTTGAACCTAGAAACCCACCTGTTCCACCTCTCAAAGTACTAGGATTAAAGGCATGAGCCACCACTGACAGGCTTCTAAGGGGTTTTAAAGAGTCTTGGGGGATAGTGAGATGGTTCAGTGAGTAATGACACCCTGACAACCATATGTGACCACCTGAGTTCAATCCCCAGGACCCACATGGTCGGAGAACTAACTTCTGTAAGCTGTAGCATGCACACACACACACACATATCTACCTATGTAAATCAATAAACAATAATTTATTTTAAATTGGCAAACTGGGATAATTTGGGTTTTTAGAGTCAAGAAGTCTGTTCAAAATTGAAACTGCTAAGAGCCTCTAACCAACAAACCAAAAAGAAGACAGTGCACAGCCTGGACTCTCCAAGTTACAACAGCTCAGTGCTACCGAACTGGCACGTTCTACATACATTAATATATGTACCGAAGAGACTCTGGCTACTTCTTTTTTCAAGGCAAGTATCTGCGTTAAGAAATATCAATTATGAGCCTTCCTTCTTAATTTACAGTGTAGGAAAGTGAAGACTAGAAAAATTAAAGGATTTATCAGAAACACAGAGCCTGTGAGTTACTATGGCAAAAATTGGCATCCAAATTAAAAACTGCTTGTCTTAACCTCTAGGCATCTGGGTTTATAAGTGTTTGCCACACACTCTGTTCATTAATTCCTGAGGCTCCAACCTAGGGATTGGTAGTTGCCAGGCGAGCACTGCCAACTGAGTTATTTCCCTAGCACTCAATTATAAACTTTTATGATTCTGCTCGTGGCCTTTCTTTCCTAGCTAGCTGAGAAGTAAAATGATGGATGAGCGTTAAGAACAGTACATTGGCTCTTATGAGATTGCTTTAGTAAAAGATGAATCATGAGGAGCTAGTAATTCTATTTTACAGAAGTTTCCATAAACAAGCAATCTTCAAAAGGACCTCTTTTGTGTTATAAATAATGTAAAAACTGCACGTCTGTCTATCTTGCAGAAAGAATCTTGTATGGTTGTTTGTTTGGAGAAAGGCATGCTCTGTACAGGCCAGACTGGCCTCTATCTCTTTTCCCAGTTTAGCATCCAGTGCTGGGATTATGAACACCATTTCCAGATCCAGGAAGGCTCTGATTTACAATACATTCTTTTTCTGGAGTGTTTTTTTCCTTTGCATAACAGAGTTCTCACCATGCTGAACCCATCAGTTGTCAGCCTTTCTTTTCTCCACCTGTCTCAATACACTCACTGCATTTTTTTTCAACAGATTAAAACATTCTTAATGCCAAAATTTGAATAACAATTCCCTGTTTTTCGGAACTGAATTTTGTAGTTTTAATGTTATTATGAAGTTTTGGTCTTGTCTTTTTTAAATAGAAAAAGTTTCTGGAATTTGAAAAGTTTTACCCAATAATGGTAAAATAGTGTGCATAATTTTAAGGGAGAAGGGACTCCTGAAAAAATTGTTCTCCAAGTCCCACATGAGTATCACAGCATCCAATCACATGGGTGTACACACTAAAAAGGAACAAGTTTTTTTTTTTTTTTTTTTTTTTTTTAAAGAATATGAAACCATTGGTCTTTCTGCTTTAAGCATAGAAAGATCATTGCCCTTTTTTTGCCTCCAAAATATATTTTTGTTCAAATATTTCAGGTTGTGAGTGAAGCTGACTTGTGTAATCATTTCACCCTCTGGGATTTCTTCCCAGTTGAAGATATGCAGTACCACCCGAATGAGTCACGTTTCATAAAATGTAACATCTGTGAAAGAGTGTTATAAACATGACAGTGCCCAAAACAGCTGTGGAACTTTGGAAGAAACAGAATCTCCACTTACAGCTAGTTTTTCATAGTTCAGTTTGCAGAAGATGAGCACACACTTTTGCAAACAGCCCACATACATTTTCTTTTCTCTTTTTTATCAGGAAAGGAAGGACTAGTGAGATAGCTCAGTTGGTGATGCTTCTCTAGCTTGCACATAGGGGGATGCTTTAAAAATCTGGCCAGGATCTCAGAGATGCTTGTTGCCTGATGGCTTCACCTCACTCATTACTGGCATCTGCTTGTTTTGTTGTTAGAACCCTGACCTAACCCACTTACAAAAACTCACAGAGGTTTGAGGGCACTCAGCCTGCCAGAAGCCCACTATTTCTATCTCAGCCATGTTTAAACCTCTCCAGTCATAAGTGTTCAGGCCCCTCTCCCAAGGGCCTACAACCCACAGAACACTCTAACTGACCTATCTGCTAGACCCTGCTCCCCACCCTACAGAATAAAAAGCCCAATCTTGGGATTTGAAATCCCACCAATCTCCACCTGGGAGGCTTCACCCTGAAAAGTTCCATTCCCCTTCCCCAAGAAACTACATAAGTCCTGTATCTTGTTCAGTGCTCTCTTGTTTCTCACCTGAGCAGAGGCAGACACCCATCTGTTTTTTTTTTTTTTCCTTCCAATAAATCTCTTGTATGAGGTTTGTTGTGTGGTATGACTTTGTGGTAGTCCTTGGCCTCCCGACTGCCCGGATACTTTCTCATCCAACCTGTAATGCTTATATTTGGTACAAAACCTGGATAGGTTCTTCTGGTGCTGCATTTCCCCTCAGGGCTAAAGCTGCACTGGGATCCCATCCCTTACCCATAGTCTACACAACAGACTCACCTTCTGGCTCCCCCATCACTCAGCATACCATCTACCAGTAATAGCAATTGGGTAAATTTCCCCTTTGATCAACATAAACATTTCCCTGAGTCCAAGGAAGTGACCACTGAGTTTCCAGCTGCACCCCTCTTGGAGGTAGGAGTATCCCCAGCTACAGCCTTGAAGGATATGGTCTTTAAAGATGCTACTGGCCTTCTTTACTTGGTCCCATTCTCCTAACCTTGGAGTTGTAACCCTGCAGTTTCTTTAGGCCCAACCAGGTTATTGTACCCCTTTCTGCCCTCTTCCCCCATCTTCCCTTCAAAGCAGCCTCTACAGAGCAGCCTCTACAGAGCAGAACTGTAACACTTTTGCCAAGGAAACTCTCTGCTCTTGGAGCAGAGCCGATACACTTGTATTAGGGAACATTTCCCAGAGCAGAGCTGTAACACTTTGCTGGGGAACAGAGCTGTAACACAACACTTCTGTTGGAAAAGCCTTCTCTTCAGAGCTGCCTGGGATCCCACAGCTACTCTAGTCTCTTGTGGCTTTTGTGACCCCAGTCTCCACCTCTTTCCTGTGGGTGAGACCCTCCTCTTAAAGCTTGAATTTTGTCCTTGCCTTCTTGCCACTAAGAAAGTCCTGGTACTAGGCATTGAGTCTCTTCCTCTGGCTTAGCCAGGCTAAGTCACTGACCCCTGCTGAATGTGGTGACAACCCACTGAATGGCTTCGTCCTCGTTCAAGCCTCCCTGAGTCCTGAGACTCTCGTGACTACAGGCTGCAGTGACCTTTTCCTTCTCGCTCATCCATGGGAATGTGTCTTCCATACCCTCTCATTTCCCCTTGGGATATCTCTTAGAAAACCTCCAGCCGGGGGCTGGAGAGATGGCTCAGCGGTTAAGAGCACCGTCTGCTCTTCCAGAGGACCCGGGTTCAATTCCCAGTACCCACATGGCAGCTAACAACTGTCTGTAGTTCCAGTTCCAGGCAAATAAATAAATAAATAAATAAATAAAGTTTAAAAAAAAAAAAAAAAAAAAAAAAAAAAAAAAAAAAAAAAAAAAAAAAAAAAAAAAAAAAAAAAAAAAAAAAAAAAAAAAAAAAAAAAAAAAAAAAAAAACCTCCAGCCAGGGCTTGAGAGATGGCTCAGCGGTTAAGAGCACTGACTGTTCTTCCGGAGGACTTGAGTTCGATTCCCAGCATCCACATGGTAGCTGACAGTTGTCTGTAATCCCAGGATCTGACACCCTTGCACAGTTATACATGCAGGCAAAACACCAATTCACATAAAATAAAATAAATATTTAATAAATAAATAAATAAATAAAAAGAAAACTCCGGGTTTTCCACTTGATGCTTGACCTGAAGGGCCCCAAGTTTATTCATTTTTACAATCAAATTTGGCTTGAATACCCTTTAGATAATCAATCCAAAGGGCACCCTAATGGCACCCTAGATTCTCATATTATTCGAGACCTTTACAAATTGTGAGCAATCAGGGAAATGAAGAGAGATTTCCCATTTCCTATTTTTCTCTACTACAAGCCCTGTTTATTTTTGTCTGGTATCCCCCAGACATCACAGTGTAAATATTCTGTCTTTTAAGTTAACACAGTTTGATCTATAAGTTTACTTTAAAGTCGGAGCCAGGAGGGAGACCTTGCAGGAAGAGGAGCAAGCAAAGAAGCAGGCGGGTGCAACATGCACACACCCTGCACACACTCTTCACTGGCTCGTGCATTTCTCAGCTCCTTCCCATAGTGCATTTCTCAGCTCCTTCCCATAATGCATTTCTCTCCCGCGCATTTCTCAGCTCCTTCCCACAGTGTCCTCTGTCTATTGCCAGGACTCAAAAAGTTTCTATCTCTAAGGCTTCTTTGTTCTCAGTTTACTAGATTTAGCTTTACAGGGATTCAGGTGTCTTTTAGGTATGAATGGCATTAGGCTGCTGTTTTATTATGTCCTACTTGAATTAAAATTTGTCTCTAGAGTATGCCTCTCCCTCCTTTAGACCCAAGCATGCTTGTTTAAAGGTTTCTTCTAAAATCTCTGTCCTTTATTGGGCAAGTCACCTGACATGTGACAGAGCAAGGAGAGTAAAACAAAATAAAGAGACAGACTATTCCTAATAGAAACTATTGCTGTTCATCTTATCCCCCTTTCGTTTTGGATTAACTCTCTAAAACTTTGGTAAGGTACAAATCTTATCTCAAGATTTGTAAAACTATTATGTACACTTTCTGCATCCAAAGATTTGCAAACATATTGGGTATAATTTAAAATCTGTAAAATTTGTAGCAAAGGGATTAATTTAAAACTCATGGGCTGGAGAGATGGCTCAGTGGTTTAGGAGCACTGGCTGTTCTTCCAGAGGACCTGAGTTCAATTCCCAGCAACTACATGGTGGCTCACAACCATCTGTAATGAGGTCTGGCGCCCTCTTCTGGCCTACAGGAATACATACAGAATGCTGTATACATAGTAAATAAATAAAAATAAAAATAAAAACCTCATAACACCAGGGTTGATAGTTAAAATCTATATAGAGGTAATCTTAAAAAACCATGTGGTGGGGCTATACAGATGGCTTGGAGGTTAAGAGCACTGACAGCTCTTCCAGAGGTCCTGAGTTCAACTCCCAGCAACCACATGGTGGCTCACAACCATCTAGAATGAGATCTGGAGCCTTCTTCTAGTGTGCAGGCAGAATACTATATGCATAATAAATAAATAATCTAAAAACAAACAAAAAAACATGTGGCTTCCTGTTGCCATCTTAGCTGTCATCCCCCCATTGGAATGGAGGGAATCGGGGATGGAGAGGTGGCCCAGTGGTTGAGAGCACTGACTGTTCTTCTGGAATGGAGGTAGCCATGTATGCGGCTGACAGCCATCTCTGCTAGGATTGGAAGGGATGGACTTTGCCATGTGACCTCACTCCTAGCTTGTTAAAAATGACCACATGACATAAGTCAATCAAGGAAAAAACAACTCTTAGCTGTGAGGCACAAACCACATGATTCTTCCACTATTTTTGATCACACTAACAAACCTCTCCCTTATTGGCCTCAATTCTTCTCCAGCCTCCAGATTTTCCCTTTCTCACTTTGTAAACCAGGGTGGCCTCAAACTCACAGAGATCTGCCTGCCTCTGCATGATTTACTCCTTTAAGGGTGGCTTTGTGAAGACCAGTCAGGAGGCAAGTTACAAATTGATCCCAAGCAAGGGTGCCCCCAGGGATATTGTAATTCTTCTATTCAGGGTCTTGGTCAGGGTCACTCATCCCTGACTGAGTGGACAGCTTGTCACCAAGAAGGCTGAAACTTTGTCTCAAAACAAACAAACAAACAAACAAAAAACACCAAACAAAATTCAAGAGGTCATCCAAGATAAACATAAAAAACCAGACTCCATTCTCAATTCCTAGAGCACCTCCCAGAGGTCCTTTTACAATATACCAATCCGGATCCAGAGACCCCAGATGGAAAGCAACCCCTTATGACCTACTTCTTCTCCCAGAGTTTCTTTGATATTAAGGCTAAACTTCAAAACTAAGGAGTGGACTCCTGACCCCACAGGCAGAAGTCTTAACAATAGCCTTTTAAATGCACCAATGAAATAGCCCCAAAACAAAAGTACCTGATGCTAGCAAAGGCCTTTTGACCAGCCACACCAACTACGAAGGCTCCCTTGGCCCAACCACTGCCATCTCACTGGGAGCCCCAGGTTGATATCACAGTACCAGAGAGATCTATCTCTCTCTTCCCGGACACTGGGGTCACTTATTTAATCCTGATTTAGGGGCTCTCATATTGTTCCCCTACTGTCAGGGTAGGGTGGCAGCTTTACCAGCCTCATCAAACCCCATAAAATATATCACCCAAACTCTAGCCTCTGGCTTATCTTTGTCTCTTCTAAATCCAAGCTTTTATAACACATAGCCAGTCTTCTCCTTTGTAGTCCACCCCTGCAATTTAGCCAGGCCAACCCCTCTACCTTATTAAACTTTCTGTCCAGCAAAGGATATAAGGCCTCACCCTCTAAGGTCCAGCTGTCCACTCCTCAGGTTACTTATCTGGGATTAGCTATCACAGCAACTCACAAGGTCATTACCCTAGATAGAAAACACTTAAATCAGTCACTCACAATCCCCACCACCAAGGATGAAATTCTATCCTTCCTAGGGATGGCTGGCTTCTTACACTCTTAGATTCCTTCTTTCTCTCTTCTTGCCTGCCCCCATGCGAGGTGGCTCTCAGCCCCTCACACGAATCTATTGCACCCATTACTAAGCCATTTATTTCATAAGCTTCAACAGGCCTTCCTCCACCCAGGCCCTACATCTTCTGGACTTAGCTTGCCCCTTCTCTCTCCAGGTTACAGAAAAGGAGGGATATGTCCTCAGGGTCCTGGGTCTGTGTACTAGTTGCATATTTATTAAAAAAAAAAAATAGAGCATACTGTCCAAGAACATAAACTTTGACTATGTGCTCTGGCTACAGCTGAACTTCTTATACATGAATGAAACACGTCAACCTTCAGGTCACCCACTACTGTCTTCTCTTTCCACCACCTGTCCTGTCTCCTAACACACAAGGGTCTCCAAACACTACCCTGTCCCAGAGTTCTCTCTTCAGGTAGCACAGGTAGAGGATGCTATACTTACCTTTCAGCCATGCCCCTGTCTCAACATTTCAAACTGACTAAAGCTGCTGCTTTGACTCTAAGATATGGATGGATTATTAGCTTTTGCTGGGTTTTGTCACCTGCTAAATTTGATTTTAGGGTCTACTTCTTCAGTGGCTTATTTTCTCCACTTTAACTAACCATCCACCTCTCCTTGACTATTCAGTAAGTGTCCTCTGTTCTGGTTACACTCTTTTGGGCTGCCTGCCACATGAACATCTAAGGATACAAGGGGATTTTTGTCTCTGTAGAGGTTTAGGCAACCATACTCTTGGGCTTCTCACAACATTGGTATAGTCCCTGAAACACCTCGAGGGTCCCAGCACATGGACAATTTTCCTAAGACACTTGCACCTCTCCAGCTGTTTTTTCCTCTACCTGCTCTGACTACTCTCTCTCCCTTCTCCTGGATAAACACCACTATGGAGCTCCCTGCTTTTTACTAGAAAAGCTGTACTGGTGTGCCTGGAAGCTTCCTCTCACCCTTCTGAGCCTCCATCACATGGAAAGGGACATTTCTACTCTGTGTTTGGGACCTTTCTCTCTGACAAGTCTCCCAGTCCATTTGGGGATGCCCTGGATTGAAATTCTTGTTTCCGTGACACTTATCCCCTCTGCTTACTCATGGCTCCACTCAGTTCCTTCTGGAATTTCCTCAGCTCCCCCAGGAGCTGCCTACAGGTTCTGTGGCCTTTCCTTGCTGCCTTTCCCTCTGAGCGACCTACTTCATCTCTCCTAGTGGCCTCTTGGGCCTAGATGTTGTCATCTTCCTTGCCTTCCAAAAGGAGCTGCCTGCTAAGTTCTGAGGCTTCCTTCAGCCCTTCTGGGTCTCTGTGACCGTGAACTTCCTGTCTCTCAGCTCCATCCTGGAAGTCTCACAGTCTCTCTGTGCTCTCTTGGGCCTCTCGCTTGCCTCTTAGCTCCCACTTGGAGCTTACAGAAACTCCCTCCCTCTAGTGGAAGTCATTTTGTGACCCTTCCTCTCCTCCTCCACTGACTTAGATTTTATTAAATCCTTACATTGTTACTACAAACAGTTTGGCCTCAGACAGTTCCATGACCTAAATTGGCATGCTCGATTTTCAATGGTGGCAACTTCTGCCATTGCACAAACAAATGAGCTAAAAAGTTTTTATAGCTAAACTTGCTCTCCCCTCCTCTTTGTCTTCCTAAATACATCTGTCTAGGGTAGCTCTTACACATGAAGACCCCTCCCCCACAACCAATAGTCAGTCCTAACAGAGTAGGGAAATTACCCTATATCAGGCTATCAAAGGCCGGTTCAGCTCTCTATAAATCCCCTATCTATCTCTCCTTCCCTGGGTCTTACTCCCATGCCTATTTTCTCTATTTTTGTATAACTCCTGTCTTAAAAACAAAAATCATGGCTTTATGATAAGATTAAAACAAACAGGAGCTGGAGAGATGGCTCAGTGGTTAAGAGCACTGACTGCTCTTCCAGAGGACCCTGGTTCAATTCCCAGCACCCATATGGCTGCTCACAACTGTCTGTAGTTCCAGTTCCAGGCAAACATCAAGGCAAATAAATAAATAAAGTTAAAAAAAGATTAAAACAAACAAATAATGCTTGTTTAATAAGATATTAAAGCTTCACCTCCAGGTACTTATACGAGAATATACCTAATATTTTAGCTGAACTTGGTAAAATAAGTCACCTAGCTGATATCGGTTTTTTTTTTTTTTTTTTTTTTTTTTTTTTTTTTTTTTTTTTTTTTTTTTTTTAAAAACTTTATTTATTTATTTACTTATTTATTTGTGTTGGTGTTTGCTTGGAACTGGAACTACAGACAGTTGTTAGCTGCCATGTGGGTGCTGGGAATCGAACCCGGGTCCTCTGGAAGAGCAGACGGTGCTCTTAACCGCTGAGCCATCTCTCCAGCCCCCTGATATCGGTTTTTAAGAGGCACAAAAGTGTGGTGGTATATTCAATAAAAATAGCCTGAAATATCAGATAGTCAGCCACAGAGTGGAGGCGTAAAGGTCAATTAGACCAACTGAGGACAGAGGGACTGTCAGGTGGAGGATTCCAAGAGGGAAGCCTGAGGAGTTGGCTGGGTGAGAAGTGGCTATTGTTTGTTTCTCTATCTCTTTGATACTTCAGCTTTCCCCCAATATCTGGCTCCAGGTTTTTATTCATTCATAAAATACTAAAGGGTTATCAAAAACAACTGAGACTTGGCAGGTTGTGTGACCCTCATGGGTCAAACTCATGACTGCCATCTGTGGCCTCACCATTGTCTTATTAGAATTTCTCACCTCACCTCTGTTAATTGCTCTAAACCAGTTATCACTACCTCTCCTTATCTTTTCCATATCTCTCTTCCATATCACAGACTGCTTTTACTCCTCAGAGCATACTGGATTCCACAGACTCTACTGATACCTTAACCTTTAGTACTATACCACCCAACCCCTGTGTCTAAACATTCACAGTGCCTTGAATCCTTTGTTGAACTCAAGTATACCATTGCCTTCCATCTAGGTGGCCTGCAACTTGTGCCCTGGTGTTCTTTTTTCCAAAACGAGGGAGTGGCACCTTCTGAGCCCTTGTCGATTTTCATCACAGGGTTTATAGAGGCATCTCATGGCAAAGGAGCAAGTCTGGGGGAACCAGAAACCCCTGAGTCTCCTCTCAAAGCATCTCTTTTTTTTTTTTTTTAATCCTTATTTTTCAAGGTCAAATAGACTCACTGGCTGCCATAATACCACCAAATGGAAGAGGATTAGATTTACTAACAGCTGAGAGAGGTGATCTTTGTCTCTTCCTCAGGGAGGAATGATGTATTATGTGAACTAGGCAGATATCACAAAAGACAAGGTCTGACAGCTCCAGATGGGTCTTCAAAAAGGTGAGAGACAGCTCAGTACCTCTGTTTAGTGGCTCATTGACAGTCCAAAGGTGGAACTGGATACTACTTTTCCAAATCCTTCTTCACTTCCCTTTCTTAGTCCTACTAATTTGCACCCTGCCTTATAAGCTGCTTGTCTAGATTTCTTCAATAACAGATTCAAAGATTTGTAACCAGACTTGTAATCAGTTGCTATTACAGGATTATCAATCCTTAGGGACAGAGCCACAGTCCCGGGGCTTCTGGTTATACCCTGTTGGTGAAAATCAAGTTCGCCTAAGATAACATCACCCGCTTTCCCGTGACTTGATTGTTTATCAATAATAAACAAAAACGGTATGTGCGTGTACCCCTCAAGCTACAGTTGTGGCCTGGTCCCTCCTCCAACAATCTCCAACTTCTACGTTCCACCCATGGAATATTCTAACTGATCAACCATCCGGACCCTGCCCCCTACAATTTCTGGACGTAAAATGTAAAATTTAACTGGTTTTCACTCTGGGAAGCTTCGCTCTGAAAAGTTTCAAATTGCTTCCCACGTAACTGCTTGTTTGGTTTTCCCCTAAACAGAAGTAGCCATCCTCCTGGTTTTTTTCCCCTGCTACATCGCATATGACTTTGTGATATCATTTCTCGGCTCTCGATTGCTTGAAGGCGCCATGTTACCACTTTCCTACTCGGTTGTTCCACCGGGCCGTGTCTCGGTCATTTCTAATGAAACAGGTACTTCAAATTTAATACAATATTTTTAGTTCAAGGTCCAAACCAACATTCAACGGGTAGGTCTTCCATCCGCGTTGTATCTTTTCAATCCCACCTTGTTTTGAAGTAAAGGCTAAATTCCCCGGGCTATCCTTGAATTTCCAGCAGACTGGTAGCAGACGATAGATCATCTGGATCGCACGGCAGGGGGAGCGCTCCGGCTAAGATTTAAGAATGCTGTGTTATCACCAATAATTTGGTCGCCGGCTAGAGCCTTAGGACTTCCGGGTTCCGGAACATGGCGCAGGTACGGCTCTGATGGCGTCTCTGCTCAGCTTTCTGCCGTGTGGCCTTCGGGATAAACCCGTACGCCTGTAAGTAAACCTTTCCTGATTTCTCTGTTATTTGGCTGTGGGAACTCGAGGCATTGTCTGGGTAACTTCTGACCACGGTTCCTATAGATAATCATTCCGCTCATATATTCGGGTTTTTTTTTGGGTGGGGTGCTGAGATTTCTATTTGTACGGTTTTTACCATCTCCCGGTGCAAAATACAGAATACACATGACTACTAGGCATGCCTGAAGCTACCCATAGTAACTTATTACTATTTTTATTCTTTAATTTACTAACCTGCCTGTCTTCGGTCTTTGGATGTCGGTGGGTTTGACTGGAACAGACTAGGTCTGTTCTACTGAGCGCTTAGCTCTGTTTTGCTTTATGTAATCTAAAGCATTCTGGGTTTGTTGTAAGAATTTAATATGATAGTCTATTTAGGATTTTGGGTTTCACTTCGTAAATGTGAATATTCTTATGATCTTAGTAATCAATCCCTTTATTAGAGTTTATAATAATCCTTACAGTTTAGATATGACTGTAGAAGGGGAGTACGTTTTTTTTTTTTTTAATTTGTAGCTAATTTAATGATCAATAAAGATATGTAATATCTTTACATGGGGCCAGAGAGATGGCTCAGTGGTTAAGAGCACTGGCTGTTCTTCCAGAAATTGAATTAGGAGTCAATTCCTAACCCATGTGACAGCTAACAACTGTCTGCAACTCTAATTCCGGGGGATCTGACACCTTAAATGTACATAAAATAAATTTAAAGAAATTATTTAAAGAAAAAAAAAAACCAAATACCGTATACCCTATATTGTTTAGTGCCCTCTGGAGGTATCTAGTCCCCTGGGACTGAATTTACAGGTTTCTTCTGTAAGATGACTTGTAGGTATTGGGAATTGGACCTACCAAAGAGATCCTTTGGAAGTGCTCCTGAATAGCTGAGTCACCTCTCCAGACTCATCTCTTGGCTTTTTGTGGAAAGGTCTCACTCTGTATCTCACCTCTGGCCTCAGACTAAGTCCTGAGGTCATGAATATGTTGCTACCATTCTTAGGCATTCTGGGTTTGTTGTAAGAATTTAATAGTATAGTCTGTTTAAGATTTTATGTCTGGGGGGCTGGAGAGATGGCTCAGCAGTTAAGAGCACCATCTGCTCTTCCAGAGGACCCAGGTTCGATTCCCAGCACGCACATGGCAGCTAACAACTGTCTGTAGTTCCAGTTCCAGGCAAATATCAAGGCAAATAAATAAATAAATAAAGTTAAAAAAAAAATGAAATCAGGCCCTCATGCTTGCACAATGTCTTAGTTAGGGTTTTAAAATATTAAAAAAAAAAAAAAGATTTTATGTCTGGGGGGCTGGAGAGATGGCTCAGCAGTTAAGAGCACCATCTGCTCTTCCAGAGGACCCAGGTTCGATTCCCAGCACGCACATGGCAGCTAACAACTGTCTGTAGTTCCAGTTCCAGGCAAATATCAAGGCAAATAAATAAATAAATAAAGTTAAAAAAAAATGAAATCAGGCCCTCATGCTTGCACAATGTCTTAGTTAGGGTTTTAAAATATTAAAAAAAAAAAAAGATTTTATGTCTGGCTTATAGAACTCCATAAATGTGAGTGTTCTTATGACTTTAATAATCAATCCCTTTATTAGGGTTTATAATAATCCTTACAATTTAACTATGACTACAGAAGGGGAGCATGTTTTTTAATTTGTAGCTAATTTTATGATCAATAGTTCAGATCAGGGAGCCTATTTGAAGATATTATGTGTTAGTCTATTTGAGAATAATGTGTTGGCTTTAATAATACTTTAGATGTATGTTTACAGTGTGAGAACATTGGCTCAAAGAAACCATTCTAAAGAGCACATAATAGTGTCCCTGCTATTTCAGTGTGGTTATGTTGTGCTCATTCTTTTTCATTTTTTGTAAAACTAGGACATTCTGATCCTCTGATAGATAATGCTCTGTGTTTGTTTTGTGTCGAGCATTCAATAGAAGAGTTCATTTCTTGTGATGAATATCCTTACAACAGACCCGAGTTTCTTTGTATGGCTCTGCTGATGAGGTATAAACTGCCTGGCCTGAGAACTGAAAAATTATCTGCCTCAGAGAGAGAAATGATGTCTAGGTACTCTCTTAAGTTTGATGAATATATTATATTCTGATTATGTGAGGAAAAAAATGTAAAAGGGAAAAAGGGGGTCATTCTGTAGGAAATTACTGCCCATTTGAGCAAATTTTACTGATAATAGGTAGAAAACAATTTTTTTAATCAAGCTTTTTTCAAAATGTGAAGCAGATGAATATTCTTACATATATTCTAACAAAAGCTTGAAATGTCCTACTTACATAGGCATTTTCTTCTGTCCTATTTTGAAATATATTAACTTATGAGAAAAATATAAAAAGTTGGATTTCAGTTTGTTGTTGTTCAAATCCAAACTGGTCTGGAACTCATTCTTTAACCAAGACAGGCAGTAAAGCCCTGATCCTCTAGTCCCAGTACTGGGCTGTACTGGTTTTACAGGTATGCATTTCTATATTTTGCAGAGCACTACCTCTATGTAGCAAAAAACAGACAATTTTAAGTGTTCCTTGAAATCCATTCTTCTCTCATTAGCTCTGCAAAACAAAGACAGAGGAGGAAGAAAGGCCTATTTGTAAATGAAAGACACTGCTCAACAGATCCTCAGCCTTCCCGATGCTGGGATCCTTTAATACAGTTCCTCATATTGTGGTGACCTCAACTATGGAGATGGATAGATGAGTATGACTCAGTTCCTAAGAGCACCAGAAGTATATTTTCTGATGGCCAAAGAGGTAGTGACCCACAGTTGAAAAGCATTGTACTAAAGCATTGTGTCTCTTGCAACAAGGAACACAGAACTTAGATCTATGCTCTTCAATTTAAATTGTGTGTGTGTTTGCATGTGTGTGTGCCTCTGCACATATGTAAAAGTCAGAGGACGACTTGGAAACTTTAGGTGGCAAACTCAGGCTCCCAGAGCTTCATGGGAAGAGCCATTTCACTAGCTCCAAGATCTACTTAAGGCCTTTTCATGATCTAAAATTATCCCCAAATTCTTAGGTAAGTGAAAATAAAGGACTGCAAATGTGCATTTAGTTCCCCCTTTTAAAGGGGTTAAAAGGATGTTGGGTACCTGGCAAAGCCAGCCTCCCTCCTGGGAAGTTTTCATCTGTTCAATCATTCCACTTTTGACTGGCAACAGCTCCCATTTCCAGGGAAAGAGGTAACATGTTCCCCCCACACACACACACACACAAACTAGCATCAGGATTGTCAGCTTCACTGCAAACCAGTATGGTTCTCCAGTCATAAGTGCTTATAACAAATCAGTTTCTCTAACCCCATGACAAAGGAGGCAGCTTGCAGGCCTAATTCCATTCCTAGCTCTGTAGAAGGAAGGAAGTACAAACCCTGCCTAATTGCAACAACAGCATTTAACACATCGGGTAATACCTAATGTTTCCTAAGCACTTGATAAGAATAATACAGTGCTAAGCAACTTCACTGCGCTTTCACAGTTAATTCTCACAATCATGGGAGGAACTATTATTTTAATTAGGCTAAGGCAGGGTGGGCAGTTGGCAAAAGAAGTATGTCTAGACTGAACTTCTGAGTGTGTTGGAGTTGGGGACCTGCCCTCTTTACCCTCCCCACATAGCTTTGGGGCAGCAATCATCTATCAGGTGTTTAGTGGATTGTGAGAGCCTCCTGGGAAAGGATTGCCTTTACCAATCCTTGTCTGTTTAGCTACAGAACTGTACAAGAGGCTGATATGTGCTCTGTCAATATTGACTGCAGAGATAAGCAGTTTCTCATCTATCAAAACTGTGTCATGAACTGTGTGTGGTGGTGTACATACTCAGGGCTGAGGCAGGAGGATGACAAGTTTAGGTTAGCCTAGTCAACATAGGAAGACCCTGCCTCAAATGAAAGAAACCACAAAAATAAAACAAAACAAACAAAATTCTCTCAAAGTCTCTTGTGCTTAGGATATTTTATTTTTGTTATTGTTTTCTTTTCGTTGCATTGAAGACAAGGGCAAATAAAGCCCACAATGGCCTCCAACTTCCTAAGTAGCTGAAGGTGGTTTTGAACCATGATCTTCCTGCCTCCACCTTGTAAGTAGTGAGATGGTAAGTGTGCACCAACAAGGTCTCCCTACATGACCCTGGATGTCCTGGAATCTGTTCAGTTTGCCTTGAATTCACACCAGTCCTTCTGCCTTAGTCTTTCAAATGCTGGGATTATAAAAGTGAGGTACCACATCAGACCACTGTTATACTGTTAAATATATTCAACTATAACCCATGTAGAAATAAAGCAAATATTTAAAACAAATTATTTTATATAAATATAGCATATAATTATTCTTGAAATAATCCATGTTTTATGTTGGTGCATAGGAAACCTTTATTACATTAGGCCAGACACAGACTGCTTTTACAACTACTCTTTTATGACACCTAGTAAATGTAAACCATATTAATTCTTTTCTTTTTGAGACAGGGTCTCTATAAGTAGATCTGTATGGCTTGGGTCTCATAAAAAAGATTTACCTCTCTCTGCCTTCTGAGTGCTGGTGTTAAAGGCCTGTGTCTCCATTTCTACCCTATGTCAACTCTTTTATTTGTTTGAGACAGTTTGTTATGTATTCTAGGATGGCCTGGAACTCAGTATGTACCCAAGGACAACTGTAAACATCTGATCCTTCTGCAGCTTCCACCTCCCAAGTGCTAAGATTATAGATATGTGCCAACATGTCTGGTTTATGCAGTGCCAGGGCGCAAACCCAGGGCTTCATACTAGGCAAGCATTCTACCAACCAAGCTACATATCTAGTCCCTAAGTTAATTATTAATTATATAGTTAGGCAGCACACTCCACTACCATTTTATTTTTCTTAGAACAGATGTTCGCCCCATACATTAGTGAAGAGAATGTTTTATGTAAAATTAAAGATGTCAACCCTTTCTGTACCTTATTCTATTCAATGACCAACTTTGATCTAACTTTCTGTATTTTTTCCATGCCACTAGGGACATCTTGGTCCTAAGGTGAACTCAATCAGATACAATGAGTCTTCCATTTGCCTTAGATTGTCTGTCTTTCCCATGTTGTCAGGTTGCAGATTTCTATGAAAAGTCCCTTTCAAGTTGGGCATAGTGGTATATACCTTTAATCTCAGCACTTAGGAGAAAGAGACTGATGGAGTTCTGTAAGTTCAAGTCCAGCCTAGTCTACATAGTAAGGTTCAACTCAGCCAGGGCTACATAGAGAGACCCTGCCTTTAAATTTTTTTTGTTGTAAAGGAAGGAAGGAAGGAAGGAAGAGCCTTTCTCTGTGAGGTCCTCTATTTCTCAGTATTAACTCTTCCTATTCCAAAGCCTGGCCTATGCCCTGCTGTTCCTCAAGTCATTCTTGTTCTTCTAGAAATGTTAGAGCAGCCATTTTTTGTTAAATTTGGTGTTTAGTATATCTGGCTATTTAATTTATTTAACTTTATTTTATGTGCATTGATGTGAAGTCCCTGGACTTACAGACAGTTGTGAGCTGCCATGTGGGTGCTGGGAATTGAATCTGGGCCCTCTGGAAGAGCAGTCAGTGCTTTTAACTATATATATCTTAATAAACTAGGCTAATGATTGACTATGGACAATTAATTACTGCTTTATTTTTGCATAAAAGGAATAAAAAAATTATACTGCAAGCACTCAAATAACCCTAGGTATCATTTAAGTCCATACTAAATCTGTCATTCTTCCTTCTTTTTTTTAAGGCTTTCTCTGTGTAGCCTTAGCTGTCCTAGAACTCACTCTGTTGACCAGGCTAGCCTCAAACTCATAGATCTGCCTGCCTCTGCTGAGATTAAGGGTATGTACCACCACTGCCTAGTGTCATTCTCCTTCTTATATTTATATGTATATGTGTCTGTGTATGTGGGCCCATGTGTCATGGCACACATGTAGAGAGGTCAAAGGAAAAGTTGTAGGAATCAGTTCTTTCTCTCCATCATGTGAAATGAAGGGATCAAACTCAGGTCACCAGGGTTAGCCTAAATGCCCTTCTGCTGAATCACTTGGACGGCTCAGCACTGTTTTGTTTTTGTGTGGCTCCTGAGTGAGCACCATGGCTTCTCTTTCAGTTCTTATGTGTGAAACTTGATGACATGAATCGTTTTCCCTTTCATCTGCAACTTTGAGATCTACAGTTGTCTTTGCCAGTGATATAAAGCCTTCAGACTGTGGAGGTCTGTAGTGAAAGGCTTCTGGCCTGGCCTTTCCAGTCTAGCCTTGAGGTTCTGACTCACAGTCCCACAGAAACATCCAGATGCTCATATTATTTTTATGCTGATCAGATATAACTTGCTAACTCTTTACCCTTAAACTAACCCATGATTCTTATCCGGTTCATCCATGTGGCTTGGTACCTTTTCTTAGAGCAGCATTTCAGCTTCTTTCCTCTGCTTCTGCTGGCAACTCATCCAGCTCTCTCTGGCATCTCTACTCTGTTCTTCCTGTTTTCAGAGTTTTCGTAGTCTGGTAGCCCCGCCCATACGTCCTGTATGCCTCTGGCCAATCAGCTTTTTATTAAACCAGTAGGAGGGACAAATATTTACAAAGTACCATAATCCCACTACAGAGGTCCAGGAATGTGTGTGGTAGGCCTGAAATGCTTTTCTACTCTACTAAGTTTTCAGATTGAAACTCCACTCAAAGTAAAGTCCACTTGGAATTTTCTACTCCTGCTTAAGTTGACCTGCATTTATTAAATTCTGAAATATATTTGCTGGCAGTAATGCCAAGACAACAGGTTTTGAGGATTTGAGTGAGATCCTTACTGAGGTTCATGTATAAATTAGATTTCTTTGAGTGTAGTATTTTGCAAGGCTATTAAGAGTAACACTATGGGGCTGGAGTGGTGGCTCAACAATTAACAGCCTGTACTGTTCTTGCAGAGGACCTGAATTGGGTTCCTAGCACTCATGGGTGGCTCTCATCACAGTTACCCGTCACTCCAGCTTCAGAGGCTCTGAAGCTCTCTTCTGGTCCCCAGTGGCACCACATGTAGCTACACACCCTGCACCAATGCACCTAGTTAAAAATAAAAATAAGGGCTGGAGAGATGGCTCAGAAGTTAAGAGCACTCACTGCTCTTCCAGAAGTCCTGAGTTCAATTCCTAGCAACCACGTAGTAGCTCACAACCATCTATAATGAGATCTGGCGCCCTCTTCTGGAATTCGGGCAAAACACTGTATACATAATAAATAAAATCTTTTTAAAAAAATAAAAAACTATTAAAAATAGCACTGTGACCAGGTGTAGGGTACATGCCTATAACACCACCATGTGGAATGTGGAGGCAGGAGAATGAGAAGTTTAACATTCACTATAGAGCTGGTTGGAGGCCAGCTTGAACTGCATGAGAGCTTGGCTTCTAACAGCAAGGAAGGGGGCTGGAGAGACGGCTTTGGAAACAAGAGCGTTGGCTGCTCTTCTGGAGGACCCGGGTTTGATTCCCAGCACCCGCATGGCAGCTCACACAGCCAGAAGCATTAAGGAAGCATGTAATACACAATATTACATGCAGGCAAAACACTCAAACACATATAAATAAATGAACAAAAATTAAAGAAAACAAACAGCAAGGAAGAAAGGAAGGAAATAGTACAGTGAGAAATCTAATGTCTTATGTATGTGGATATTTGTAAACCTGAAATTTTTTGTGCTTGACTAAATCACGATTGGCTGATTTGTGCCCCTTGGTCAGCACATCAGCCTGCATGCTAGCCCTATAAATATACCACATCTTAGAAGAATTTTTTAAAAAAATAAAATAAAACATATCCTTATCTTCCCAAGGAGTTTGTGTCTGATCCTGTGGATATTAAAGTCTGGATGCCAATGTCTGTCTGTTTTTTTTTTTTCTAAATTTATTTAGCTTATTTATGTACATTGGTATGAAGGTGTCAGATCTCTGGGACAGGAGTTACAGACAGTTGTTAGCTGCCACGTGGGTGCTGGGAATCGAACCCGGGTCCTCTGGAAGAGCAGCCAGTGCTCCTAACCCCTGAGCCATCTCTCCAGCCCCTTTGTCTGTCTCTTAAACTCAGTGGTGTCCACAGGTTCTAGATCCACTCCCTGCTGCCTCCAGCAGCCCAAGAAGAAGGTCAGTTTAGCTAGAGGGCAGTTAGGAGGTGAGTGTGGGTTTCAGCTCAGCCTGCTTGTTTAGAAGTGGGCAGAAAAGCAAAATAGTCTGCAGGAGAGGCTAACATGTCCAGCAAAAGGGAGACAGAGGAGGGGGAGAGGAAGGACAAGGACACAGACTGGGGCTGCTCACCCAGAAGCAGAGGTTTGTCTGCAGCAAATGGAGAAACAATTTTGAGAATGAGAAGCTGCTTCTGATGAGAAAAGCCACAGTGTCTGATTAATACCGTATACCCTGAGGGCCTCATCTCAGGACTTGCTCCCTTCTGATGGAACTAAAAAGATACTTTATCCATGGTTGTGGGAGGGTGTAACTACTTTGGAAACATGTTTGATGTGGAGAGAATCTTGCCTCATATCATTTTAAAATGTAAATGATTTTGTTTTACTTATTTGTGTGTGTGTGTGTGTGTGTGTGTGTGTGTGTGTGTGTGTGTGTGTGTGAGAGAGAGAGAGAGAGAGAGAGAGAGAGAGAGAGAGTTGGGCAGTGTTTGAGATAGACACAGACTCTTGCTAATGTAGCCCTGGCTGGCCTGGAGCCATGTAGCCCAGGCTATCTTCCAAATCATAGAGCTATGCCTATCTCTGACACTTGAGTGCTGTGATTAAAAGTGTGTACCACCATAGCTTGCTAAAAGCTTTTATTACAGAAGGAAAATAATGGTTTTACCCTTTGCTTTTTAGGGGTTTTAATTTTTTAAAATTATATTTTATGCACCTGCCTACCTATTTATTTAGGTAGGTGTATGTGTGTAGCCATAATTCCATATGTATGTGGCTATGGTTCATGCCATGGTTCTTTCCTTCCATCATTTGGAACCTTGGGAATCAGAGGTTGTCAGGCTTTATGGGAGCCACCTTTATCTACTGAATCATCCTTTCTGGTCCCTTGATTTTATTTTATTCTTTTGTACAACCAGAAAATACTGGCATATCGAATTACAGGAGGATTGATTGTATGGGAGGGTTTCTCTACCATTCTCTGTGCTAGGTAAGTAGAGCTAGCTGGTGGTGGCTTTTACATCCCATAATACAAAGCTCCAGTGGACTGTGACTTATCCTGCCTCACACCCACTTTACATAGTTGCCATTTTCCTAGCCCTTCAAGGTGATAGACACAGTCTACACTGCCTTATACAACCTCATCCTGGTGCCACCTCCCTAGGGCATAGCTGGATACAATCTACTTGATGTACCCAACTGACCCCCAAATCCAGTATAGAGAGTTCAGACACCCCACCCTGGCCACCTCTGTCACAGCCTCAGTGGAACTCCTTCGACCTGCTCTGAGCCCCCAGCTAGGACTCCCCCAGGAATGAATCCTGCTGGGGTAATAGCCTGTGCCCCTCAGCCTAAAGGTCCTCACTATTCGAGGCCCTGCCTTCTTCCCCTCCCACTGTCTGGCCCTGTGTTCTGGGCAGCCTCTCCCTCCCCCTGGCTTTAGAGCCTCTATGTTCTCTGGGATTTTTAATTATCACAGGGATTCTGTTGCCCCGGGCTTCGGGCTTCGTTCTCTGCACCCCCCTTTCTCATCTGACCCACACACTTAGACCTAGCTCTCTTCTTTCTCCTTAGAAATTAATTGAACAAAAACCAAACATAACCAGATGTAGGTGGTCACCTTTAGAATTTTGGCCTTAGCGTGTGGAGGAGGAAGCCATATGCATTTAATTGAAACTGTACCTCATATTTTAAATTCTGGTCTTTTCTAAGCTAGCAATATGACACAAACACTTCAGATCCTAGGCAGCACAAGCCTCAGCTCTTAGTCAGCCATGCAATCATGAGGGGGAAAAAAAGCGGTACTCTGCGCACACAGTGTTGCTAAGCAACCATGTTCAGTAAGTGAGGTGTATTCAATTTGTTTTCAATTAAGATATTTTCAGTTTACAATGTGTTTATTGAGGTGTAATCCCATCATAAATCAAGGATTATCTGCATAAACAAGTTCCTCCTGTGAAGGACACACAGTCACAGGTTGGACACTTTACCATTTAGGCCAAGCTACAGCAGTGTCCAGAGAAAGGCACACTGAAACATCCATGACCACCTCCCTAGGAGGCCTGCCAGGGTAGAGCTGGGGCCTCTCCCTGAAACAACAGAATCAGAGGAAGATACACAGCTAGCAGGATGTGACCACGAGGGAGCAGCCCTCCCCCACCCTTGACCTCCTACGTGCCCCACAGCAGGCGAGGCAGCTCTGCCTTTATATGCTTCCCAGGGCCTCAGCTGCTTGTTGCCTGCCCTGTCCATCCTCAAGTGTCGCTGTTGCCATTATCAAGTAAATCCTTCCAAAAGATGCAAGGGGACCCTTCACTGGACCCCAGAGAGGCCCTAGACTTCCAAAGAAAGAAACAGGCTTTACATCTCACACAAGGAAAGCCAGTGAACCTGTATTTGATTTCCAAGTTTTAATTCAGTCCACAGTGAAGCTGAGGGTTGAGGGTGTAAAGGAAATGAATTCTTATAGTAAGGCCACAAGGAGACATTGTCCTCTGTGACTATAGAGCAGGGAGGCATAGAGGAGGAGGACTAGACAGGATCTTGCTAAGTAGCCCAGGCTAGTCTCTGATTCTCACCCCCCCCCCCTTTCCTCTGCCTCCTGAGTGTCTGGAGTACAGTTTGATCTCCTATGCTCATCAAATGGATACTCAGTTCCTCGTTTATGTTTTAGTAGTGGGGACTGAACCCAGGCCTCATACATACCAGGCATGCTACTTGCTGCTTAACCTAGGACTGTGAGAATAACCCCACAACAGGAAACCAAGCAGTCCCAGAGAAAGAGGGCTGATGCTGCCTTCTTAGCCTCTGTACCTCTTTGCTTTCCTGACACTAATGAGGGCACTTTACAGAGGGAAGCATCTGGCTGAAAACAGGAACAATAAAAACTCAAAATGGAGGCCACTGTTGACAACAGAAATTTTTTGTTATCATTTTAAGTATAGCAGATAAACTTTCAAAGAGAGGGCAACTTGTAATTCTCTCTGTAATTCTTCTGAAGAATTACAGAGAGAATTACAAGTACATGGTTTACCTTTTTAGTGCAAAAATCAAGAATAGCATGTGGGCCTTTAATCCCCACTCTCAGGAGGTAGAGGCAGGTGGATCTTTAGAAAGACAAGCCATTCTAAAATTTTGCTCAGAGACCAAAATAAAATATAAGGGTGGGACTGAGATGTCACAACCCTCAGAAGAAGAGTAAGCACACAGCTCTGGGTTTGACCATCGACAGAGCAAGCAAGATGGCTGTGTGTGTGTGTGTGTGTTTCTGGCAGGGTGTATTAACTCTGCTGCCATTCTCCATTTCTTGCTATTGGCTAGGAGCTAGAGACTAAATCTAAGAATTGTGGCTTCAGGTGTATTCTAACTCTAAAAAACAAAGCCTATACAGTATGTGTGTGTAGGGGAAGGTGGGGGTGGAGGGATGAGGGGGGGTTGTCAGGTGACTTCAAAATCAAATTGGAAAGAATTTATATTTACAAAAGAATGACATTCTTAAATGGCAATTTGGAGTTACAGTCCTGCAATTAAAATGTTTTGAACATTTTAAATTGTACTTCCATACTGTTTTTTAGGAGAATTACTTTCTTCCTCTTGGCTCCCGCTGTCACAATTTCTGTGCTCTGTCACATCTTACGTTGTGGGCGTCCAATTTTCCTAATAGGCTTATGGTAATGTACTGTGAACAAACAAAAATCTAGCATGCCTTGTAGATGGCACTAAATTGTAAATTAACAGCTAAATGACATTTGAAGGTACTAATATTTGATATCTTCCCAAAAAATCCACAAAAAACCTTTCTTCAGCTTTTACATTGGAAAGTTACTGTTGTTGCAAGAAGAATTACAAGTACATGGTTTACCTTTTTAGTGCAAAAATCAAGAATGGCACGTGGGCCTTTAATCCCCACTCTCAGGAGGTAGAGGCAGGTGGATCTTGGTAGAATTTCAGACCTGCCAAGGCCACACAGTGAGACCCTCCCTCAAAATACATTAATAAATAAGTGAAACTTTTTTAAGCATTAAATAAAAAAAAATTGATGTAGTACGTTAAGAATTGTGGCTGGGAGGGGTAGTGCATGCAGGTGGATCCCTGAGTCACAGGCCAGCTTTGTCTACATATCAAGTTCAAGGACAGCTAGGGCTACAGAGAAAACCTGGGGTGGGGGGGAAGAAGAAGACAAAGACAAAATAAACAAACAAAAAACTCCAAAGAGTTGTGGTGTTTGGTCAGGTGTGGTGGTGTACACATTTAATGCCAACACTGGAGAGGCGAAAGGTAGATATCTGTTTAGGTTAGCGTGGTCAACACAGAGAATTCCAGGATAGCCAGAAGTAATTATGGAGAACCACTCTCTCTCTCTCTCTCAAAAACAAAACAAAACAAAACAAAACAAAAAAACCTCAAAACAAGTAAATAATTGTCATAAAAACCTGCGGCCTTGATTTTGATACCAAAACCCCAGTAGAAGACAGGAGAACCAGCTCCCATAAACTGCCCTCTGATTTACATAGTAATTTTAATAAAATAAAGTCTGAATTAGCTGCCCTGTAGTGGCACAGGCCTTTAATCCCAGGACTTGGGAAGCAGATCTCAAAGAAGAAGAAAACAAGAAAGAAAAGAAAAATGTACAGTTTGTTTGTGCGCATGCGGACGCATGCGTGTCCTGATGTCTCTGTAAAAGTCATCAAAAAACTTTCCGGTCATCTTCTACCCTGTGTTTCAGCCATCTAATACAGGTAAGGCCTGGTCTTCATTGACTTTAATGTAATTTTAACTGCAATTTTAAGTCTTGTGGAAGGATGGGAGTGAGGGAAGAGGTTCTAATCCTAATTTTGTTAAATTTGCATTCTACTTCATTTTGTCTCCAGATGGCTCCCCCTACTGCACTCCTCAGGCAAGACTAAGCCTCCATTGTATTGTCCAGGACACCAGATCATCAGCCTGCTTCCGGTAAGGTGGGAGTGGGCAGCTGGGATCAGACCGACCGGTTAATCTTAACTGTTCACTGTTTTGTACCGGTCCTGGTGATCAGCTTTCTAATGGGGCCGAACATGACCTTTGCACATTGCCGCGTAGCTGGTGGCTTGCCACGTGCCGCGTGCCGCGTGCCGCGTGCTGCATGCCGCGAGCAGGATTATATGTGGGCTGCGTGTGCCACGGAAGGTACGGCAGAGCATTACACGTAAATAATGAAGTGTGTCATACCCTATCATTCCAAGAGAAGAGCCAGGCAGGGAATACCGTTCTCTAGACTTCTGAGTTGATCAGCCCTGCTTATTGCTGCTTTATTGACTATTACCAAAGAACTTGAAGCAACTTAGTTGTCCATCAGCAAATGAAATTTTGGTATTTGTAAAATCGATTATTATTCAACTCTTAAGAAAAATGAAATTACAATAAGTGCAGAAAAGTGGATGGATTTAGGGTGTGTAATATTACACGAGGCTGACATTCATGAGTTATGCCCACATTTTAGAAAGTTTCTCTGTAGGAGAGTAGCAGGATTTGTTTTACAGTTCTCCAGGATAACATAGCTGCTTTCTATGCCTCTGAACTGCCTATGCTATTAGAAGTACTTGTGTGGGAAAATCTTATGGTCACATAGTGACATTACCATACAGCTTTGAATCACATGAAAAGTGCTTCATGTTTTCTTATATCCCCCCAATTGCCACTGAGTATTATAAAAGTTGGTGAGTAAGAACGATTTAAGGAGCCTTCCCAACATCTTAAGTTGCAGGAAGCTTTGTAGTTTCTCTTTTGAGGTCTAACACACTGTATTTTACATTATTAAAATGTAATTTAAGTTAATCACTATGCTAATGATATGAAACATTCTTTCACATTGATAAGTTTTATATCTCCATTAAAAGCATAATGGCCACAAAAAAATATTACACGAAGCTATACAGTTTCTTTTTTAATTTTAAAAATTTTATTTCTATTTTATGTTCATTGGTGTTTTGCCATGCGTGTGAGGTCAACTGAAACTGGAGTTATAGACAGTTGTTAACTGCCATGTGGGTGCTGGGAACCTCGGTCCTCTGGAAGAGCAGCCAGTGCTCTCAACCACTGAGCCATCTCTCTAGCCTCTACAATTTCAAAAGAATAAAACCTCATATTCTATTCCCATGAGGAATCTAGCCAACATTAATATATGTATTAATATATAGAAGCAAGTATCCATGTGGGTGAGTATAACGTGTTGGAAAAAGAACAAGGAGAAGTTAAATACTAGGAGAGGAGGAAGGGCCAAGCTCAGGTAATGGACCTGAGTCATGGACGAGGATGCTAAGATAATTTATTTACAATTCTAACTCTATCATGGAATTTTGCTTTAGTGGTCTATAAGTACATTAAATATATTTCATAATAAAAGTGTAAAGTCTTTAGTTGGGCTTTGGTGGGCACAATTCTTTAATCCCACTCAAGAGGTGGAGGTGGGGAGATCTCTGAGTTACAGGCCAACCTGGTCTTCAAAGCAATTTTTAACTAGCCTGGTATACACAGAGAAACCCTGAAAAACTGGTAAGTAAATAAATAAACAGACAGATAAATATGTAAAAAACATGTGAAGCCTTAGGGCTCTGTTCTGAGTGCTTATTCTCACTGTGTAGAACATCATTGAGTCGTATAGACTGGCTAAATTTGATGTGAGAGTTTGTGTGTCATGTTTTGGTTCTTTGAGACAAGGTTTCTCTATCCTGCCCTGGATGTCCCTGAAACTGACTCTGTAGACCAAGCTGGCCTAGAGGTCCACTTACCTCTGCCTTTCACGTGCTGGGATTAAAAGTTTTTGCCACCACTGCTGGGAATGTCAGATGAGCTGAGGTGGTTTAATTTAACTCTTTATCTTCAAAGAGATGATCAATGAATGATGAGTGTGACAGACACACTAAGTCAATGCAGAAACCTTTTTTTCTCCCTTTGAATCCTAAAAACAATTCTTGTTCTCAGTAGTTCTGAGTTCCACTTGTACTTTCTTTGCAGTGAACGCCTCACAAGAGTGCATGGCATTGTGAGTTAACAGCTCCCTCAAAATCCACAATTGAGTTGTCGTCAACTACAACAAAGCTGAGAAAATTGTCCCAAAACACTTAACAAGACCAGAAAGAGGAAGTGTCCCTTACTTGCCAGCTGGCCTAAAAGCTGCTCTGTGAATCAATCTCCTGCAGGTTGACTGCATTCCTGTCAGTGTGAGGAAAGCAAACATCTAGAGAGCTTATCTGTTAATGTTCTGTGAGGGGCCTTGCTGCTGTGGTGTCTGAATACAACCTCCAACTTCGGACTAAAATGGTCAATGTTTTTCCACTATTTGCTATACCTGCTCCTTCTCTAGACCAGACATACTTCCTGACTTTTGAAATGACACATGCAAGAGATACTAAGTTCTGACTGTGTTTTTCTTTTCTTTTTTTTAAAGATTTATTTTTATTTTATAAGCAGAGAATGGTCATTTGTCTACATGTGTATCTGTGCACTACATGCATTCAGTACTCTGCAGGGGCTAGAAGATGGTGTTGGATCCTTTCTCCTCTAGGATCTTGCTACAGATAGTTGTTAGCCTCTGTGTTTATGCTAAGAATCAAACCCTAGTTCTGTGGAAGAATATCCAGTGCTCTTAACCACCAGCCCCAGGCATGAGGGAGAGTTTTCCTTTTTTTCTGTCTAAAAGAAAGATATGGGGGGCCCTGGGGAGATGTCTCAGTGGTTAAGTGCACTGACTGCTCTTCCAGAGACCAGGGTTCAATTCCCAGTGCCCACATGGCAGCTCACAACTGTCTCTATTTCCAATTCCCAGTTCCAAGCAAAACATTAAGGCAAATAAATAAACAATAAAATTAAAAAAAAAAAGAATGAAAGAAAGAAAGATCTGGGAGAGGGCACTGGAATGGAGGGGGCATCTCTGGGAGGATCTAGAAACCTAGGACAATGAAAAAAACAAAAACAACAAACCCTCCTTCAGGTATTCTGGAAAGCAGGCAAGCAGTGAACAAACACGGTGTGGATTTGGTCTTTCCCTAGCCATTTCATGTAAGCATTGTCTGATTTCCCTTTGGTGTTTAACTGGGAATCACTGCTGCCTGCTGCTCTGGTGTCAGCAGGAAACAAGGTGATGTGAAGCCTCCTTTCCTTTATCTGGGGATGTTTTCATTTATGAAAAGTCAGGTTCTAGAGGCATGAAAGTCAGAAAATGTCAAAGGGGAGTGTTCAGTACACAAGAACCTATAGGACTGATTAGGAGAGGTTTGTTGTTGTGTTTTTTAATTATATTTAATTGGTGTGTGTATGTCAGTTAGAAGATGGTTTGCAGGACTCATTCTCTCCTTCTGCCATGTGAGGTCTGGCGATGGAACTCAGGTTGTCTGTTGTGGTGACAAATGTCTTTACCTGTCATACTGTCTCACTAGACTGAGCACTTTTTCCTTTAAAGTAGGGGTCAGTCTGTTCTATTAGTGAAGAGATGGAATCCTATTGGTGTATTTTAATTTTGTTTTTACAGGTGGGAAAACATCACTCACTCCAAGGAAATTTTTTTTTTTTTAAATTTTTATTATTTGCCTACATGTGTGTCTGTAAAGGGTGTTGGATCCCCTGGAACTGAAGCTACAGACAGTTGTGACCCGCCATGTGGGTGCTGGGAATTGAACCCCGGTCCTCTGGAAAAGCAGTCAGTGCTCTTAACTGCTGAGCCACCTCTCTAGCCCCTCCAAGGAAATTTTAAAAGTTGGTTTTGAGCCCTAGTCACACACTGTCTGTGGTCTTGGCCAGATGTATTTTTGTGTGAGGTAGGCCTCAGTTCGAAAGTTCAAGGGATAAGCAGTATGGATTGGAAGTAAGCAAGGTTGGCTGCTGTTAGCGTTCCCTGAAGAGCTGCCTTGGCTTATGTGTGTTCCTTGAGCCTGACTGTATGATATTTGAAACTGAACATGGATAGGTCATAAGATGCCAGCTTAAAAACTGGTCATAGAGAGCCAGGCAGTGGTGGCACACACTCCGAGCACTTGAGAGACAAGAGGCAGGTAGATCTCTGAGTTCAAGGCCAGCCTGGTCTATACTTAGTTCTAGGCCAGGGTCTCTACATAGTGAGTGGGACCCTATCTCAAAACAAAAACAAACAAACAAAAATCATAAGATTTTTGTATTTGCTGTTTAGAACCAAACCTAGAACAACCACAAGATCTCAATTTTATGATGAGAGTTCAGTGTAAGTAGAGGCCTTTGCAGATTCTCTCCCTTTGCCCCAGATCCTAGAGCCCCGTGAGACCTGCAAGACGTGCTCTGTCTACTTGCCCTCAGGAAGTCAGTTCTCTGACTGGACAGCGATAAGCATGCACAACAGTCTTGACATATTTCTCTTCAGTCTTGAAGGATTCATGTGGTTGTTGAGGGGGATAATTGTTAGTGCTGTAGGCTACTCAGTGTGTCTTCTCCTGTCTGTGTTCTGTAGTCACACAGAAACTCAATTTTATCCATTAAAGGCACTTTTGAGCAGAATTTCAAGAAGTTTCAGTCACTTAACATAGTTTTGGTTTTGTAATAGAGTAGGAAGCGTATAGTAGCAAAGACTGGAAAATTTGACAAAGGACATTGATTAAGGATTATGTTATGTGTCAAGCATAATTAAACACAGTATACAGTGAAATCCAGGAATGTGTATCTTTGTGTATTAGTTACCACCTAAAACAAAAGTGTTGAGATATACTTGTTTAGCTTTTAAATTAGTCCAAGATTCAGTGATTTAAATTGCCGTGCTTAAAAAAAAATTATCTTAGTAAGTCCTATAGTTTTTTTATATGTTTGAGGAGCACCTCTCCTGTTTTCTCCCAGCAGGCTACCTGAACTGGCCTTACATGATTGTCTTGCATTGAACTCTCAAGTAGGTGGGACTATATACAGCATGTGCCATTATGTCTTGCTTTGAAGGCCACCAACCCCTCTCCCAATAGTTTAAGATGATTTGGAGTTGATGAGTTCTGAAAAGTATCTACATGATGTAGACTTGCTTAAATGTACCAGAGACCTTTTCCTTTACAGTAGTAATCATGCAGTGGACATCCTCCAGGCTGTGTGGGACATTGGTTAGATTGGTAAATCAGCGAGTACCCTGGAGATCTATCTGTTAAGAGAGTCTCTTTGGGGCTACTGAGATGGCTGGACAAGTGGCTAGTGGTCCTTCCCTCCAAGCTCACGACCTGAGTTTGAGAACCTGAGCCTAGATGCTGGAAGGACAGGACTGATTTCACAGAGTGTCCTCCAACATGTACACCTCGACACACACACACCCAAATAAATAAATAAATAAATGTTTGTAAAGACAAAGAGCTGCTTTTGACAGTGGTAGGCCTGGGGTCTGTTCCCAAACACCCCGATTCCAAATCATTCTTTAAAAGACTACCAGGTCAGGATCTGCATCTCCTTCCTTGAGGAGATGTTTATAGAACTGAGTGCGTCGGAGGAAGCTGTGGTAGGAACTTCTATCCCACACCCTAAAAACAACCTTTTTTCCATTGATGCTTGAAAGTTTACTTTAGATAATTAGAACATATCATACTTTTTTTTTTTTTTTTTTTGCCTTGGTGTTTGCCTGGAACTGGGAATTGGAGTTAAACCCCGGTCCTCTGGAAGAGCAATCAGTGTTCTCAACCTCTGAGCTATCTCTCCAGCCCAGAACACATACTTTTCAAATGTGTATTTGTAGTAAGTGAATTCAGTGATCTTAAGTGGCCATACTCCCCCTCTCTCCCTCAACTGGGGTTAGCAACTAGGTTTCCATCCTTTTTACATGACCAGGAATGTCATTTCTTTTTTCTTTTCTTGCCTGATGTTAAAATGGCATATTTGTTCTATTTTTTTTAAAAGATTTATTTATTCATGTGGTTGCTGGGAATTGAACTTAGGACCGCTGGAAGAACAGTCAAGTGCTCTTAACCACTGAGCCATCTCTCCAGCCTGGCATATTTGTTATAAACACCTAAATAGTCAGATAATAGTTTCAAGGGGCTGGAGAGATGGCTCAGTGGTTAAGAGCACTCGCTGTTCTTCTGGAGGACTGGGGTTCAATTCCCACCACCCACATGACTATAAATCCAGTTCCATGGGATTGGATACCCTCACAGCAATGTACATAAAATAAGTTAAATAAATTATTTAAAAAAATAGTTTCAGAATACTCTCATAACATGGTATTCATGTTAATTTTTGTTAATGCTCAAATGTAATCTTGCTGCTGCTTGCAAAAAAGAGAAAGAGAAAAGCAGTCCAGAACATAAGCCCTGGAAAGAGACAAAGAGACATTTCCTCACGAAGAAGTTGATTGTGAATAAACGAGGGTCTCTCTTACCCACGATGCTAACTACCTCATAAATAAGGACCCTTCTTGGGCCTGCTGTTTCTAGGTAGGCAGGACAGGGATGAGATCTGGAGTCTTTATCTGATTGCACAGTGAGGCTGGAAGCTTGCAGAGCTTTTCAAGGAAGGAAATGGATTCACAGGCACAGATTCAGTGGCCCTAGGGGTTTGTGTCAAGAAGCCCAGCTGCCCTGTCTTACAGGGACATTTTTATGCCACTTAAACCAAGAATTCTTAAAGGCCACCTAGGACCAAGCCTTGTGTAAATTCTCGCTTCTAATTTTTATTATTCCCTAGAGGAACTGAGCCTGGAGGATGAGGTTGGGAAGGTTAGAAGACAGCCTGTACATCTTTTTCTCTAAGATATACAAGGCTTTAATTCCCTGCGGAAACGGGGGTGGGGGGACCTTCTATTTTCCCGCTAATTTGAATAAGCCTTCACAATAAGCCAAATGCCAATTCAAATGAGATCTAGATAAAAGGATTTAAATTGATTTTCTTACCTACTGTCTGTCTGACTCACTTGCCTGGGAGTGGTAGGGAGGGAAGGTGACACTTTGGGACGGGGGGGGGGGGGGGGGGAGGGGTGTAGTTCGCAAACAAACACTTACCTCTGAAAGGTGCGGGTGCTGGAGCGGAGGGGAGGCCGGGAGGTTGGAAGGCTGGGCTTCCTCTTCTGGGCAGTGGGCTCAGGATCCTTCAGGTTTAACGATTTGTCTGGGAGAACTGATTACAGCTGCCCTGAGTGGAGGAACTATTTCCTCCTTTTGTAAGCAAGGGAGTCAGAGCTTCTGATTTAACTGCCTTGGGAAGGGAAATGTGGTCTGCCTGTGGCTAAATAAATCTGTTGTACTCCAGTTAGGTGACAGTATCCTTGGCCTTCATTCAAAAGGTCAGTCCCCTCCCAACTACCTACTGGAATGATGCTACTCTTCTCATTAAACTCACATAATTATAAATATGATGTCAGCATAGTTGGATTTTTCCAAAACACATTTTAGGAAAGGAAAAGCCTCAAATGAGGCACATTTTCTCCGTCTCTGGTTTAGCTGATTTAGAGGGAAAATTGGCAGCCTGGGGATACACCACAGCTGTGGGTGCATTTTGTTTACACTGTACGGTTTTTACAATTTGAATTTATTTCCAACATTAAAAAATCAAGACAGCTTAAATAGCCACTTAGATTATTGATTCTTCATGAAATGAATTAGCTTGTCTGGATGCACTGGGAGGGTGCAGTAGAAGGTGGCTAAATTGTGGCGGCTCTCACTTGAGACAAGATATGGCCTCAGGCCCAAACGGTTCCCTCTTGTCCGTCTCAGACAGCAGTTTGCAGTCTCTACCCGTCCTGTTCAGCCTCTTCATTGTTAGAAAACTGAGATGAGTTTAACACAAACAAGCCTGGAATTTGAGCTTTTAAGACAAGACGATTGGGAGTTGGAGGCCCACCTTGGCATATGAAACATTAGAAAAGCATATTCCCAAGTTACTGTAGTAAAACCTGAACGCATTGAAGTGGATGATGAAATTAACAAACCAGCTCTAAGGAGCTTAACTACAGAACAGTCACATGTCAAAAAGGTAAATAGGAAGCAGTGCACCCAGATATAAGGGATGCACTGGACCAAGCGCAGTAACTAGACCCCACTCCAGCCCTTCTGCTCTCTGTCACGCGTCAACAGTTCCTTTATCGTTTACATTCTACACAATTGATCTGATTACTGTGAGCTTTAATTATATCTAATTATTTATTTTGAGACAAGGTTTTTCCAGAATAGCCTGCGTAGCTCAGGCTGGCTTTGAGTTTGGGGTGGTCCTGCTTCTGTCCCCTAAGTGCTAACGAGTGTGCACCACTGTTCCCACCTGCCATTGACAGTTCCTTTATTTCTTCTGCATGGGTGTGTGTTGTGTGTATGTATGTTTGCATGTAGGAGTCCACGTGTGTGTGAGTCAGTGGATGTGGAGGTCCAAGGTTGATGCCGATGCTTTCCACTTTAGACTTACAGGCAAGGTCTCTAGCTCAATCCAGAGTTTGCCTTTTTGGCTAGTCCAGCTAGCTACTGGTTCCAGAAATTAGCATTCTCTGTCTCTGGTACGTGGTGAGCTCAGATGGGCCCCACACCTACCTGGCTTTTATGGGGGTGCTAGGTCCTGCTACTTTCGCAGCAGATAATTGATCCACTGAGATGTCTCCTCAGCCCTCATTTATTAATTCTGTTTTTTTGAGACAGGGTCCCTCTATGTAATATGCTTGACTGGCCTGGAGTTCACTCTCTAGACCAGGCAGACCTCTTTCTACCAACTACTGGGATGACTACCATGCCCAGTCTCCATTTTATTTTAAAATCAGGTTTCTTCCTGAACCTGTGGCTCACAGATTCAGCTGACTTCAGGTATTATCTCATTTTCCTGGGAAATTATCTCATTTTCCTCACAGGGAAATATGAGGTGTCTTGAGTTTGATGGAGGCATTTTTCTCACCTCGGGTGGGCAGATTCAGGAGTGCTCAGGAGTCAGATGGTTCATTACAAGTTCATAGGGGAAGGATATGAGATGGTAGAGCTCACTGTAGTAGGAGCGGGAGTGGGAAACTATCCAGCGTAGTCTGAGGCTTTTTAAAGGATTTAAGGAAGTAATGGATGAGTGCGGTGTGGGGAAGGGATGGGCTGGTCTGTCCAGCTGCCCACCTCTACTTGTCCAGTGCCTCCCCAGTTTCCCTCATAGGTTCGTACAGAGCCTCACATAGTAAAACAAGGGACCAGAGCTCTCCTCTAGCCTCTTGGAAAGACATTTTCAGAGTTAGGTGCCTGTTCTGCCTGACCACTCTTATTCTGTTCTCCTTGTCACTGGATTATAGATACTGCTGCTGTATCTGGCTATTTACTGGATGCCAGGGTTCCAGACTGAAGTCCTTGTTTGTACCTGGGCTGCAAATCTATTACCAACGAAGCCATCTCTCTAGCCCTGGCTTTTTGTTGCTTTAAAATTTAAAGTAGTAAGAAGGGCCAGGGGTACAGAGTTTATTAATTTTTCTTCAGTAATTATAAATTTTGATTCACAGCTGAACTTTTAATTTTTTTTCTAAATTTCTTTCTTTCTTTCCTTCTTTCAGTTTGTTTTTTGAGACAGAGTTTCTCTGTGTAGCCTTAGCTGTCCTGAACTTACTCTGTAGACCCACCTGCCTCTGCCTCCTACGTGTTTTCTCTCAGTTTCTAAGTGTGAAACCAAAGCTTGAATCAAGACATAAAATATGACCAGCAAGAGGCTCAGGGGTTAAGGTGCCTGCTGTCAAATCTGATAGCCAGAGTCTAGTCCCTGGGACCCACACAATGGAAGGCGAGAACCAGCCCCCAGGAGTCGTCCTCAGAGCTCCATACCAGAGCTGAAGCACACCCATACACAATAAATAAATAAATGTAATTTTTAAAATTAAAAAAAAAAAACCCTAGTGGCTAATTGCCAGCACCGAATTAAAACAAAACAAAATAATGCAGCAATAATAGCAATTTTATGATTTAGTGGTTGCCTGAACTGTACCTTCTGCAGATATTTCAGCTTTCTGGAAATCTAGTTATTGATTTCTGGGAAATTATTTGCATAAAATATTACTATGATTCTGTAACCAAGGGATTGTGGGCAAATCATTACTTAGGAAGAAGGGCAAGAAGGGCGGATGAGCTTATTGGTAGAGGAGACTGACCCACATGTTCAAGAGTATGGATCCAACCTGCAGTACAAAGGGAAAAATTGATACATATTAACCTTTTTTTTTTTTTTTTTTTTTTGAGACAGAGTCTCTGTGTAGCTCCTGCTACCTTGGAACTTGCATTGTAGACCAAGCTGGCCTTGAACTCAGATTCTCCTGCTCTGTCTCCCAGGTGTTGGAATTAAGGGTGTTCACCATCCATTGCCATGCAACTTATAAGCATTTGGAAGAGCTGGACAATCAAAAGGTTGAGGGCAGCCTGTGATGCATTGTGAGACACAGTCTCAAACAATAGTCAGGCGTGATAGTAGTATGTACCCGTTTTTAATCCTGACTGCAGCAGTTGGTAGCTGAGCCTCTGTATGCTGCCAGTCCACTTGAGAGACTGCAGGACCATACGTAACAAGTCTTTCTCTGTTCAGCCAGCCAGCTCCCAAAACATGACACAGAGACTTATTATTAATTATGAAAGATCAGCCTTAGCTTAGACTTGTCTTATAGCTTAAATTAACCCATTATATTTTGTTTTGCTTTATGATTTTTTTTTTTTTACCTTATCTTCAAACAGCCCATTCTGCCTCCTTGGTGCATCTCACTTTTCCTCTGTGCCCAGAAAATCCTGCCTATACCTCTTGCCTTGCTATTGGACATTTAGGTCTATATTACACCAATCGTAAGACACCTTGGCAAAGACATCTTCACAGTGCACAAAAGATTATTCTGCTGTATGTGGATGTTCTCTCTTTCAATTTTCCTCCTCCCCTCCCTTCCTCCCTTCCTCCTTCTTCCTTCCTTCCTTTCTTTCCTTCTTTCTTTCTTTTTTCTTCCTTCCTTTCTTTCTTTTGTGGGGATGAGGTCCAACTTTGTAGCTCAGGCTAGACTGGAACTTACTAAGCATCTGAACTCAGGGCATTCTTCTACCTCAGCCTCCAGAGTGCTGGAACTGCAGATGTCAGCCTTCATGCCCAGTTACCTGAAGGTGTTTTTACTGTATAATTCAGCAGTTCAGTAGAAGGAGAGGTAGAGAGAACACATACCATAGCTTGTTTGTGGAGGTCACAGGGCAACCTTCAGGAGTTGGGAGTTGGCTCCCTACTTCCCCGTAGGTTTGGGGGATCAAACCCCTGTCATCAGTTTTGTGAAGCAAGAGCCATCTTGCTGCCCCCCACCACCATCTCTGAGACAGGGTCTTACCATAGCATTGGCTGGTCTAGAGCTCACTATGTAGACAAGTCTGGCTTCAATTTAGAGATCTGCCTGCTTCTGCTTTCCTAGTGCTGGGGTTAAAGCACCTCCACATCCAGCACTAGTTTGCTTTCGGTGCCGTGTCATGGCACACTTCCTTCCTCCAGTGCAAGCAGCTTGCAAACATCCAGGGGTGGTAGCACTTTACTGTAGCCCCAGCACATAGGAAACTGAGGCAGGAATGGGAAGTTGGAGGCCACTGTGGGCTACAGAAGAATACCTTCTCTTCAAAAACAAAAGAAAGGACAAAAGGAAAAAGAGCCAAGTGATGGTGGCAAACCTTTAGTCCCAGCACTCAGGAGACAGAGGCATGTGGATTTCTGTGAAACTCTGAGTTCAAAACCAGTCTGGTCTGCAGAGTGAGTTCCAGGACAACCAGAGCTACACAGAGAAACCCTGTCTTGACACCACCTCCCCCCAAAAACAAAAAAAGAAATAGGAGAAGAAGAAAAGGCTGGAGAGATGGTTTAGTGCAAAGAGAGTCTCAATGTAGGTGTGAGGCTCTGAGTTCAGATCACAGTAACTGTGGAAAACGCCCAGCACAGCCATGCCCACCTGTATCCTCAGTTCTGAGGGAGGAAGGGTCCAGAGCATCCAAGGAGCTTCATGGCTACCAGTCTTGCTCCAGGTTCTGTGAGAGACCTGTCTCATGGGACTAGGTAGAGAGTGATGGAGTAGTGCTGTTCTCTTCTGGTCTCTGAAAATGTCACACAGGTGTACATACCTGTGTATGTAACACACAGAGACATGCATACATGAAAGAAAAGGAAAAAAAAAGGAAGGATGAAGTAAAAAGTTATTTGTAAGCTCAGCTAGCTTGCCTTCACTTCATAGTCTAGGTTAGTCTTACCTCAGCCTTCTAGATACTGGGATTATAAACTTAACCACTATACCAGGTTTCTTTATTTTTTACTTTCTATGGGACATAGTCTTTCTGGTAGGCCAGGCTGGCTTCTCAAAATTAGCCTTTTCCTGTCTTAGCCTCCAGACTCAATTTTAAAAGTTTGTATGCTGGGGCTGGAGAGATGGCTCAGCGGTTAAGAGCGCCGTCTGCTCTTCCAGAGGACCCGGGTTCGATTCCCAGCACCCACATGGCAGCTAACAACTGTCTGTAGTTCCAGTTCCAGGCAAACACTAAGGCAAATAAATAAATAAATAAAGTTTTTTTTTTTTTTTTAAGAAAAAAAAAAAGTTTGTATGCTGAGGCCAGAGTAATGGAATGGTGCTCAGGAG
The DNA here is from genome assembly GCA_004025045.1 of Sigmodon hispidus. Lineage (NCBI taxonomy): Eukaryota > Metazoa > Chordata > Mammalia > Rodentia > Cricetidae > Sigmodon > Sigmodon hispidus. The sequence continues at coordinate 113,314 of PVIH01001703.1, read as the reverse complement.
CATGTCCTGCTCTTGCAAAGGCCCAAGTCCACTTCCCAGCACCACCAAGCATTGAGCTTCTCACAAGCACCTGTAACTCCAGCTTCAGGGGATCTGTCACCTCTGCAACACCTGTAGGTACCTGTTCTCATATGCACCCCACACACATACACATACTTTTTAAAAAATCCACAAAAAGTTACATGTTTACCATAGAATACTTAGAAGATTAAAAAAAAAACATAAAGATTAAAATCATCCTTAATTCTAACTCCATCACTTAAGTAAACCCAGTCTTGCTATTCTTGTATATCATTGTATTTTAAAAATACCTGTGAGATTAAGGTGACCATGGTGTCCCCTGCCCATTTTACTTACACCATGAACATTTTTCATTGTCATTACATATTATTCAAAAATGTACTCCTTGATGGGAGTTGTACTTTAGTGGAAAAAAAGGATAGGCTTTTTAATGACTACATAATACTATGTTCTACTGATGTTCTTCAAGACATTTTTAAAAGTGGCAACTTCATTGCCACCCTGTAACACGGAAGTTTCACGCTGTCAAACCACTTTCTAAGCAATTACTGGCCCATCTTCTGCAGAAATAAAGTACTATCAAGCTGGATCCTAAAAGATAAGCACATTTTAAGAAATATTACAGTAAAATACAAAATCCTAGCACAGGCTACAATTTAGGCAAAATGGAAACAGAATCTGGTATTACCTGTCAACAAACAAGTTTAGAAAGCTTTTCCATAAAATTAAATAATGATATGATGTGTTATCCAGTGCACTTGCAGCACCGTAATTACAGCAACGAGACATTTAATACAATAAGATGATATTTTTTAAAAATGTGATTTGGTGTTACCCTGCGATTGAGCTATTTAATGCTCTCCATTTAGATTTTATGAGATCCAGAAAGCACAGTGAGAAGAAATTTTGTTGACTTACACAGCGCATGGAAATGGAAAGAAGAAAACTTCTTCTGAATTCTCTAGAGGTTAGTAGCAGAATTGCAGGCTGATAGCTTCAGCTGGAGTCTAGAGCCCTCAAGGATGCATGCAAATTTACAGCATTTAAAGTGTAATAAAAAAAGAGCAAACGTGATGTTTGATTTTCTTTCCTGCCATTCTATTTATCAGAGAGTTGCAGTAATACTCATCAGGGAAATCCTAATCAAAACCACAATGAGATATTACCTTGCTTCAGCATGAATGACCCTGTAGAATATACTTGTAGTTTACTTAGTAGAAAGGATGCTTCAGTGTACATGTCCAGTCCCTGTCCCAACACAAACATGCATGTACACACACACACACACACACACACACACACACACACAACTTCTAAAAGACAGAAGCTAGCAGAACATGAAGAATGGAAGGAATTCTTATATACCATTGGTAGAAATGTAAAGTTAGAACAGTCATTGAAAGCTATGTGAAAGTCCTTTTAAAAATTAAAAATGGAATTACCATACAATCCAGCAGTGCTACACTGGCTACACATCCAAAGGAAAAGAAATACATATGCCAAAGAGACATCTGCATTTTTCTGTTGGCAGCACATTCCCTAGACCAGCGAAGGAAATTGATGTTTTCCACCCACTGATAAACGGATAAAGAAACTGTGGTACATGCACATAATTGATACCCTTCAGCCATAAGAAAAGATGAAACCTTGTCTTTTGTGACAGTGCAGATGGAGCCAGAGATGGATATGTTAAGTGAGATAAGCCAGACACAGAAAGTCAAGCACTGAGTCATCTCAGGCGTATGTGGAATCTAAAAAAGTGGGTGCTGTAGAAATTGAACATAGAATGGTGCCTACAGACGTTTAGGAGCACTCCAGGGAGAAAGGCATGGGGAAAGACTAGTCAGTTGGCGCCAAGATACAGTTAGGTAAGAATAAGTCTTGTTGGCTGTTGTCAAAGAATAGGACGATACAAAATGTTGATCGGTATATAACTTTGAAAAAGCTAGAAGAAAGGATTTTGAATGTTTTTGCCATAAGGAAATGATAAATGTTTGAGGATATAGACATGTTTATAATTCAATTTAAACATTACTCAGTGTGTATCTGTATTGAAATGACATACAGTACCTTATAAGTATGTGCATTTTTGTGTCTTAGTTTAAAAGCTTTTTAAAAAGAGAAGATTGCTAGTGATTATTCATATAGATAGGATTTGGGAGAGAGTAAGGTTAATTGCTTATGGGCTTTTAGGTTTCTCCTCCCAAATAATAAGTAAGCACAATTCAAATTTTAGTTTTAAAAGTTAGAAGTTGTATTGTACAGACACTATTGGAAATTTACCTGGCGGGGGGATACCCTAAATATGGCACTAGTGCATGTAAAGATGACAGATGCAAAGAGTAGGGTACACTTGGCCAGAAGTGAAAAAAAAACCCTACTCCTTTAGAGAGAAGGCAGGGTCAGATTTCTTGTCATGCTGCAGTGTGATAAAGGGCACAGCCCTGGAGTAGGCGCCAGCCACATTCCAGGAGAGGCCTCTCCTCTCCAGAACAGATGCTCAACTTTCCACTTTGTGATAGTGATCAGAGCCCCAGAGGAAGCCTCCAGGAGGGACTGCAGAACTGGGCTTTCTGTGGCCTCGGCTCTGACCTAGGTTTCTTATTTGTGCAATGGTTGAGTGACTTGAAGCGTAGTTCTGGAGTTCTTCAACTCTGGTTCCGATTTTTGTTGTTATTGTCGCAGGGTTCATGTATCCCGATGTGTCTTGAGCACTCTGTGTAACTGAGGATTACCTTGAACTCTCGTAGTAAGGATGACAGGCACAGAATCTTCTGCCTGATTTTAGGCTGTGTTTTTGTTTGTTTGTTTTGCCTGGAGAACGGTAATGACGGTATTAGTGGTATTAGTTATGCCATAATGTTTGAGTGAGACTTTTGCGCATGGCCCAGTCAGTATCCATGCTGTCACTATTACTTTCCCAGGTTACCCACTTTTCACCTCCTCATTCTTCCTATTCATAAGGTGCTATTAAACTTATTCATCTTGTGACAGAGACTACATGTTCTACTATAGAAATCTAGTTCACCTTCCTTACCATTGACTCTCACGATTTCATTTAATGCAGAAATGTACTTAGAGAAGAAGACACCATGTTTCCATGGAAGCTCAAAATGGCCACTAAGGTGTAAGTAGAAAACACTAGCTGTGGTTGCTAGAAAAGTTGGCTCAGCTTTGGCTCAGCTTTTTTTTTTTTTTTTTATACCTTAAAAGATGGATAAGAAAGCTGTAGGCTACAGAATATAAAAAGTACAAGTGAGGTTGTTACATTACTTTAAACAAACAAACAAAAAACCAGAATACTAAGTACCCACCTTGAAATTCTTTGTCGTTGTGACAGGGTCTCACTGTATAGCCTGTCCTTGAACTCACTGGGGCCTGCTCAACTCCCACATACGTGCTGAGATTTACAGACATATATCATCATGCCTAAACTCAGCCCTGAAATTCGTGAGGCAATGGAATGCAGTACCAGCAACTTTCACGCTGGGAACTCCTTGTCTGTTGAGAGATATAGCTCTTATGTGCTTAGGTCACTCTTATTTTGAGTTGTTGTTCTGTGTTGTCAAACCAAAGGGAAACTCGATACACTGCTCTTCTTTAGGTTCCTTGAAAATAGCTAACACTTTATCATTCAAGATGTCATGGCAACAGAGTCTTACTGGGAGAGGTAACTTGGGCTTGTTTTTGAAAGAACAAACAAACAAAAACTTGCCTGAAAATTGTACCTTATAGGGTTGTAATAAGGCTGGAGTGAGAAGGAAGCACATGAGTTGGTTTGCCTGATCCAGGCCCTGGACATCATGATGACTTAGTTCATAGCCTCTGATATTCCCAGGCAATCCCAAAGGGAAGCAAGGTGGAGAAAATATTGTTATTCGGCTAAATAACGGGTACTAGAAAGCAGGGACAATCACTTTTGTAGTTTTTCAAAATGAGCTTCTTTGATGAATCTGTTACTCAGGAGGATGACAGTTTGAGAATGACAGAGAGACCCGGGGCCTAAAGGAAAGCCAGTAGATGTCACAAAGCTAGAAGCTCAAAAGTGCCCTTCTACTTAAGTAGAGTGACAGGTAATAATTTGCAATCTCATGATTCTATTTCTGGAACTGAAGGCAATCATATACTTGTGCTCTGTACCCAAGCTCTGAACTACTTTCTGCCCTATCCAGTGCTCACTCAGGCATGATGTCCAATCAATAAAGTGCACCCATGCCTGCTGTTCAGAGCTTGGTTTCCCCATGTCCTGGGAGGTGTGTGTATGGGAGGTACAGCCAGCGCATCACAAACGTGGTCATGAACTCAGCAGCTGTGTGTGAAGGTTTTTGAATGCAAGGCTTTTCCCTTTAACCAAGAAAGGATGGACAACAGAAACTTTTAGATGGACATAGAACCACAGTGAACCTGGGGTCACTATGCAACTAAAGAGTATTTTTTAAAATTATCATCATATTATTTTTGTCATCATACTATTTTATCATCATATTATTTTAAGTGAAGTCCTTAAAGAACATTACAAGGGAAGAGATGGTTCTCCGGCAGTGTATACGTGTCTTGTTTTAAGTTCATTCTCTTTTAACTGAGGAGATGACCTTCTGAACATCACTGGCACAGTGCTGAGAATGCTGCTGTCACTGTAGCTTGATGTATAGCCTCGGTGATCTCATTGATGTGTAAAACACACACAGAAGAGTGATTACTTTTTTCCATAATTCTGCCCTGTTTATCCAATCCTTGCTCTAATTTAAATGGAAGGACAGCCAGTACTAGATATATCATGTACTTGTCATATGTTATTGGTGACTATATTCTAAAAGTATAATTTTTGTGTGTGACTGTAAAAAAAAAAAACATGGTAATTCGATTCTGTTCTGTAAGAGATGTAACTACATCAGGAGGTTCAGATGCATCTGTTTAGTGGAGTCTTTGCAGATAACAAAGGAATAAAGAATATCTCTATGCACTGATATATAGGACTCACTGAGATACATTTTAGAAAAAGAAAGTGGATTCAGAGCTGTGTTCTGTTGGATTTTTTAAATCAGAATGAACATACAAGTTGGGAATTTAGCTTTCTTGGTTGATGCTTTCCTAACATGGCAGAAGCCATAGATTTGACCCCCCAGCACCGGAGAACAAAACCACCAAGGGAGTTTAGAGGGTTTAAACAAAACAGAAAAACAAACAAACAAACAAACCATGTATAGTTGTTTGCACACAATGCCATTAGTTGGGAGGTTAAAGCAGTTCCTTAAGTTCAAAGCAAGGCTCAGTTGTAGAGTAAGGGCTTGTCTCATCTCCAAACAAACAACCAAACAACAACAGTAGTTGTGGTGACATACCTTTTTAATGCCAGAACTCTGGAGACAGAAGCAGGCAAGTTTCCATGAGTTCAAGGCCACTATCAGCTACAAAGTGAGTTCCATGCCAGCCAGGAATAAAAGTGAAATCTGTCTCCAAACAAAGATGATTCTCTGTATGTGTGTACTTAAATAAAAATGAATTTTGAGGCATGGCTTAGTTGGTAAGGTCCTTGCTTCATTGTGACCTTCAGAGCCCAATATTTGGGGGAAGGAGGAGCTGTGTATGGTGTGCCCTCATGATCTCAGAGAGGGAAGGTGGAGACAGGGATCCCGTAGGTTTATTGGCCACCAGTCTAGTCTGATTGGTGAGCTCCGGGTCAATGAAAGACTGTGTCTCAAAGGATGTGGTTAATATTTCTGAGGGTGACACCCAAGTTTGTCCTCTAATGCCTACTGTACATGCATGCATGTGCAGGCAACACTTACATACGTGAGCCATGGATTAGAACAGCTAGATGTCGGCACCTATATAGGGAGTTGAAGGATATCCCTGGAGATGGGAGACCCTATCTCAAAAAATTCTGTCTGTAGATAACCAAGGGATACAGGCTAGAAAAGAAAAAGATCGGTGAGAGGCAGACTTTTCTGTATGTACCTTGTATATAGCTTTTGTTCTTGTTACCATACTTGATTTTCACTACTAGCCTAATAGAAGTGAATCAAATGAAAGGAGCAACCTTTAAAAACTGAAAACAAACTGAAGCTGATGAGCTCAGCAGGTACCATGTTGGTAGCCTTTCCATACAGAGAAAAATACAATTACTTGAAGAGACTTTAAGATAGAATATTTTATCTACAAATCCTATGGGACAAGAGAATTATGAAGAAATTTAAAATTGCAACCAGTAGTTACTGTTAGCAGAAGTATCAGCATTCTTATTTTTGAAACTTATTATAACTCTATTGAAAACTAAAATGAAATCTAAGTTCAAATCAGTATGAATGTGAATGAAGATATTATATTCCATGTAAGAGCAAAAAGATAAAGTATAAAAATCAAGGAAGTTAAGCCAACACATTGTAATCTTAGATTTGAATTGGAAAAACAAAATGAATTTAGAATTACCTTTCTCTCTTAAAGATGTATCTTCCAGTTTTGTGGTGATTGTTTGTGTATCCTCTAAGAAATTAAAGTTTGCCTGAAGACCAGAAGACAGAGCCAGCTAGAGTTAGCTGTAGATGTCAGGGAGTGGTGACACATGCCTTTAATCTTAGCACTCCAGAGGCAGAGATCTGTCTGGGTCTCTGAAAGTTCAAGGCCAGCCTGGACTATGAGATTAATCCATAGAGAAACAGAGCCAGGCAGTGGTGACATACACCTTTAATCCAGGCACCAGGAAGGCTGAGACAGGAAGTGATATGACCCTGTACTTCCCTTCCCTTCCCTGAGGATTCAAAGCATCAATCTGAGGATTTGTGCAGACAGGATCTACCCCTTTCGGCTCAGGATTCAGTAGTGGTAAGAAGTGTTTATGGCTTGTTTCTCTCTGATCTTTTAGCATTTGCTCCAATATCTGGCTCCAGGTTTTTATTATAAGATCAATTAGGATTTGAGAAACACAGTAGATATACAAGTCACTGGGCAGCAACAAATAAGCAGTAGTGGTGAGCATCCATAATGCCCAGATCCCTGGGTTGGGTTACTCGGCTGGTGGGGGTTTATGATTGTATCCCTGATTTTAGGAAGCCAATGCAAGAGGATTGCTGGGAGTTCCAGCTCAGCCTGAGCTGTGTATTGAGTTCTTGGCCAACCAGTGCTAGATATTATAAGACTCTGTTTCAAAAATGAACTACAACAAACAAACAAAAAACTCAAAACAATAACAACAATTGTAAGAAAGAAGGGAAAGGAAGGAAATGAGAAAGAAACCATTCTTTGCTCTGAAAAGCCACTCTCTGGTTTTGGAAGAGGGATTCTGGTCAGGAATGAAGACAAATCATGACTGTACTCATAAGTATATTAAAGATCAATGAGTTCATGGTGGTAGCTAAGGACAAATGCATTGGTCAACATTTGGAGCTTGTTAGAGTATTGGTCATCTACTGTCATTATTCAAAAAATAAGGAAAGAATTAAGTAATTATTTTCTTGAAGTTTCTGTATAGCCTGTGTTACAAGATGGTCAAATAATTGCTTTCCATAAATAAAAATCTGCCAAATAATTCAAGCAAAAGTGATAAAATTAGATAGGGAATATGTGCAACCCTGAGGATGTAGTAGAGCCCAGTGGGATGTTGAACAGCTCCATTCAAGGATTAGAGGGAACTTCACAGCCAGGCTGTTACCTACTCACTAATCTTACTGTATCACGTTCTATGCTTCTTGATGTCATAGATTCAGAAGTGGACAGCATCAATTTCAAAGCATTTTCCCCTAAAATTAGTTGAAGCAAGCCTGATCAAGTGTCTAACATTTTCCATGGGATGCAGGGCATGGAGGAGAAGCTACACTACATTGTGAGAAAGCAATCAACCATGTCTAAAATGTGGAACCTTCCACAGGAAGAATAATTTTCTAATACATCTGTAGTATGAGCAAGAGACTATTAAAAAATAAAACAGCTGGGTGTGTCAATGCATGCCTTTAATCCCAGCACTCAGGAGGCAGAGGCAGTTCCAGGCCAGCCTGTTCTACAGAGAGTTCCAGGATAGCCAAGATTACACAGAGAAACCTATCTCATAGAATTAAAGAGAGAGAGAGAGAGAGAGAGAAAATATAAATTCTTTTCTCGTACAATATATCCTGATTATGGCTTTCCCTTTCTGTACTCTTTCCTGCTCCTCTTCATGTCCCCTCCTTGCAGATCCACTTTCTCTGTGTCTCTCATTAGAAAAACAATGTGCTTCTAAGAGATAACAACCAACCAGGACAAAATATAATAATATGAAGAAAAGCCTTTTATATAGAAGTTGGACACAGCAACCCAACAGGAGGAAAAGAGTTGCCTGGAACTGGAACTACAGACAGTTGTTAGCTGCCATGTGGGTGCTGGGAATTGAACCCCGGGTCCTCTGGAAGAGCAGACAGAAGACAGCCATCTCTCCAGCCCCCGGACAAGAGTCTTAAGAGCAGGTACAAGACTCAGAGACTTGTTTGTTGTCAGAGTCAGGCATCCCATAGAAATACTCAGCTAACACCTATAATATGTACTCAGAGGATTTGGTGCAGACACATGTAGACCCTGTCTTTGTGTTTCAGTCTCTGTGAGACTTGCTTAGCCAAAAGGGGTGGAAGACATCAAGAAATCAGTAAGAACCTTTAAAATCTGGAGAGTAATCCTAATAGTAACTGGAGGATAGTCCAGGCAGGATAGCTTAGTGGCTAAAGATATTTCCTGCCAAGCCTGACAACCTGGGTTCAGTCCAGAACCCACATCATAGGAAGAGCCAACTCCCACTAGTTGGCCTCTGCCCTCTGTACTCACTCTGTGGCATGCATGTACCCATACACAAACACATAATCCACAAAATGATTAAAGTGGAAGGGTTGAGAAATCTTAGCTTGCTGGCTTTTTTTTTTTCTTCCTGAAAAGTGATCCTATAGAGAGGGGAAAGTGATATCTCTACTCCACTCCCCTTTAAAAGAAAGTTCGTAATTCGTTCAGATGCACCAGTTTCTCCTTTTTGCCTGGAGGACAGATATTATTTCTAAGACTATCTGACTCATCCTTTCAGGCCCTGGGATGAGGAAAATCAGTTAGAGCATCTAGTCAAGGTACAGTGGATATGCAGTGAGAAGGATAAATTATGGCTGCTTTTGGCCATTGACATGTAGGGATAGTTTGTTACTGCAGCAGAATTTAGCCTGTCTGATTTAGGAATCACTTTAATATATGAAGAACATAGTAGATTCTTAAGGTAGCTTTTTATCAGCAAGATAATAGTGGCGTTCCCTTTCCCTTTCCTCGTGGCCAGTGTGACTCCCTCTGTGTCCCACAGATTTGTGTCAGGAGCAAGGAATGTGTTGCATTCTCCATTTTGGTTTCTGGGGTTTCACTCACATTTTCACAGGAAGGAAAGTTAAAAGCAGATCCCTTTGGCATCATCATGATGCCTACCTTTTCCCTTCCAGTCCCAGTGATTTTTCCTCAGGTACAAAGGCCTGGTCAACAAGTCCTAAAATCAGGAAAGGAGCTGAGGTGCCAGTGTTTGCAGCATGAGGCATGCAGATCTTTTAAACAGGGTGAAATTGAGGAGAATGACTGGCTGGCGACTTTGACCCAAGTCCTGCCTGGGAGCTCCAGTCAGCTCGATAAAATGTAAGACCTCCTTCCCCATCTTCAGGCAGGATCAGGAACTTTTTTCTCTGGCTGAAACTTGGAGTGTTTGGCACCTCAGTTTCTCTTAACAGCTTTCTCTGTTCCCTCTGAGGAGCCCTACTGTGCAGGAATGTAATTAATTTGTCCAGTGCCTAATCTGGCTAATGCTTCTTAGAACCAGCTTTGTCTTATAGCTGCATTCCTGGGGATGGAAAAACAAAGCTTGCTGGCCCCTGCTCGCCGCTGCCACTGCCACTGAGGTTGTGGTGAATCTCCCTGAAGCAGAAATTAGCTGCCTGCCCTTCTAGCAGGTTTTAGCAGAGATCCTTGCCTAATGGCCTGAGTTTGGTCCAACCTGGGATTCGAGAGTGAAAATGATCTGGAAGGCTGGTGTGTACCAGGGGTTGGATTTGTCCAACAGGAGCCTGTGGGGAAGAAATCATCTTTTTTTTTTTTTTCCTAATTTCACTATTTTTTTTTATTATTTTATATACATATATTTTAGACAGGATCTCATTTGCCTAGGCTGATCTGAAGCTCACTATGTACCCAGGGATGGCCCTGAACTTCTGATCTTCCTGTATCTTTCTGTACTGGTACAGATTATAGGAGTAAACCTCATACCTGATTTATCTAGTGCAGGGAACTTAGGGTAGGAAGGGGTTTTGTGAACGCTACCCAAGCACTCTACCAGTTGAGCTATATCCTCGGCTATATTATTTATCTATTTATTGGTTTTTCAAGACAGGGTTTCCCTGTGTCGCCCTGGCTGTCCTAGAACTAGCTCTGCTGACCAGGCTGGCTTCAGGGATCTGTCTGCTCTGCCAAGAGCTGGGACTAAAGACTTGCACCACCGTTGCCTACCTCTATGAGTTTAGCTTTGAAAATACATTTTCTATTTAGTTTTAAAATCGACATGCAGAGCAATAACTTCCCTTTTGGCCATTTTATTTTATGTGTCTGAGTGCTTTGCATGCCTGCAAATAGGTGCCTGGAGTTCACAGAGGTCAAGCTGCCCTGGAACTGGAGTTACCAATGGCTTGCGAGCCATTGTGTGGGAGCTGGGGACTGAATTCAGGTCTTTGCAAAAGCAGCAAATGCTCTCGGCCGCTGAGCCATTTCTCCAGCCTCCTCCTCCTCCTGGCTTTTTTATAATATCTAGTTTGGGTCTGTATCTCTGCTCTTTCAGTGCCCCTGGCCCTCCCCTTGTTCCTTTCTGCCCCATCTTCTCCTTTCTCCTTTCATATCACCTTTATGCTATTACCCTCCCTCCCTCCCCCGCTCAATTAAGCCTTTCCCCCTCTCATGGGGCCCTTTCTAGCTTTCTGACCTTTACCCACACTCACTCCCACATAAATACACATATATAATAATTAGAAGCTAAGATTCTCATATGAAAAAGGATGTGTGGCATTTATCTTTCTGAGCCAGTGTTACCTCACTTAATTAACATTTCCAACTCCATACATTTTCCTGTATATTTCATAGTTTCATTTTTCTTTGTGGCTGAGTAAAATTGCATTGTGTATATGTACCAGGCTTTTATTATCTATTTGTCTGTTGATGGATGTCTGGGCTGATTCCTTACTGTTGTAAACAGGGCAGGAAGATATAAAGATACGCAATATCTTTGTGGTGAGAAGGATCCATTTTAAAGCGATTCTTTTGAGTTGTAGCTCATAGGCTGAAGGCCGTGAGATGGCAATTATCAGATGAGAGTGGGCGAGATGCTGGGGACAGGATGATGGTATGTATTACTCAGCTTGCTCTTTCTGTTGGTTCCCTGGCTGCACTGAGGAGAACAAGGGCCTGCAGTAAATATAAAGTCAAAATGGAGTCGTTCGTTATTAACCTCTGTGGAATCAGAAGAGGGTACAGAATCAGTGATGATGCACCAGTGTCTTATCACCTCTTGGCTCCTCGATTTTTCAGTGACTGGGATTTGGAGCATAGGCGCTTTTCTAGCGTTATTTTTGCCTCCATCTTCCAAAGATGTAAGGAACGGATATTTAGAGCCTGGAAGTAGTGTCCTATAACCAATATTGCCTAACCTCCCCCAAAGAGTCTTTCTGTCTGTCTCACATAAAACAGCCTCCCATTCTTAGGTCACCTGCCACTTTGGTGGCTCATTACCAGATACAACGACTACCCTTGCCTCAGGCCTTCGTGCTTTCACAGGGCTTAATGTCCTAGGGCCATTTATCAATCTATGATCACAAACAGGCAGCTGTATATCCCAGTCTCCCAGTGGGATATTCCGTAGCAGGTTCTAGCTGCTCGTCAGATGGTCCCCAGCAGGACTCAGCCATCTCCCCTCCCACCAGTAATCCCCTCCCCTCCCTGTCTTACTTCACCCACCCCCTCGCTTTGGTTTCCTGGCAACGCCTTCGCCTCTCGTACTACCTGCCTGCACGAACTGTTCCCCAGGGGCTGCTTTTCAAACACACCTAAACCATGACACCTAATCTCTGCTTTTTCCTGTGTTGCAGCTAATTTCAACAGTCCAGTGCTTTCACAGTGCATCAGGCCGTTCACCACCACACGGCTGAGGTCTCATTAATATCTCTGAAAAACAATGGACTGTTTACTCTGCAGCACAGTTTAGCAAAACAAAGAAGCAATGTTGAAATTCTATGTCGAAATTCTGTGTCTTCTTTTTTTTTATCCCCTTCACAAATGCCTTTTTGCTGGTGGTAATAGTGAAGAAATTCCCTGCCCTTTGATGTGAATTGTGCCCTTACTGTGCTTAGGAGCTCTTGGAATGCAGAGGTGACGGTACTGCCCTTGTTTTTCAGTATATTTACTTTTATCCAGAGCTATATTTCCTCCCTTGGATGTTTTGGAGTGGAGGGTGGACAAGGTGTTTTCTTATAGAGAAAAAGTCAGAAAGGTTTCAGGCTATACCATGTGCTGGCTTCCAAGACTCAGGTACTACGTATAACTGCTGTTAAGCAAATAGAAATTTGCTTCAAGGATATGTTGGAGGCTCTGACCAGAGTTAATCTTAAGGGAAGTTTGTATCTCCCGCCCCAGGAATGAGAATGGAAACTCAGGTCCCCTTTTTAGATGACATCTACCTTGATGGTCTTTAGCCTTTAGGCTTATGTGGCCCGATAATATGCATTTTGCTATATCTATAACTCCTCACATTCACTACTATATGGCCCTATGGATTACATTAGTATAGATGAACAAGACAGGAAGGGGCATTTTCCCCATAAAAACAGAAGCATGCTGGCAGACCCCGTGTGAGGCTGAGGGTTCATGTAAAAGGGACTGAGTCTTGAAACTGAGACTGGTACGGGAGGGGGAAAAAAGTGTTTGTTGACACCTTGAAAGCTGAGGACTGAGAAGTGACTCTGAGAAGAAAAGCCCATTAGGGTAATCACGGGACTTAGTTCTTTGGAAAAGCAAAACTTGATAGTTGCTTTATGATCGTGTAGACCCCTAGAACGTTACGGCTCAGCGACATGAAGGATAATGAGCCTATTAAATACGTTCCCTAACTCGCTGGGACTGAACTGAGGGTCTTGGACATGCATGCGAGTGCAGAAGCACTGATCTCCACTCCAAGGTTTTACTGAATATGCTCCTAACTTGATTACATCAATTCCCTAAAACGGAGCGTGGAATTTTCCTTTTCTGTTTGACTGGCTTTTAGATGAAACGCTTTATTTTGTGGTCTAGCTTAGACTGTTTCAAGCTCAGTATGTACCTCAGGCTAGCCTGGAATTCATTGTCCTCCTGCCTCAGTTCCCCAAGTATGGAGTTTATTGGTACACCACTGAGCCTGCTAGAGTGTGAACTTCTTCTGGAGAAAAGATTTGTGGTCTTATCAGATTCTCAGTGGGTTTGTGGATTCCACCCAAGGGTTCAAGTTCATCATGTATTTGAAGAAGTACAGTAATCCTCCATAGCGAGCCTGAGGGTCTAAGTAACCAAACTGGTGTGTGTAGTTTACCAGATTTGTATTCACTTGGGCTGAGTTCAAGTTCTAGGCCTGCTGCTAAGAAACCTCAAGACCTTGACCTAGGACTCCATTTTCTTAACCCATTTCTCCTTCCAGACATATGACTCTTAGCTCACCTTTTGCTAGGTGGATTTGACAGAATGTTTGTGACCTTGGAATTTTGTCTTTGACTTCACAATGATATTTCCATCTAGGGAGAAGGAATTGACTGGAGCTGGCCTGAGCAGAAAATTGAAGAAGCAGATATTAGGCTGAGGGCACAGACGTGAACTTGAGAGCTCTACTGTAGGATCAGGACACTGAGGAAGCTTTGGCACGTTCTATTTTCAGGAGGCCATTTGCTGAATTGGGAAGCTGCCACAACAGTTGTTAGCCTTGGTCATCCACTACTGATTCTGTCAGGGGGCCATCATGAGTAGATGGCCTCCACCACCATCAGCTTCCAAACCATTCACAGCTGTTGCAGCCTGCCTTGCTCTTGGCTGAAGAACAAGAGCTTGAACACTGCTGGTGCCGCTATATAAAACTCCTGGCACTGCCTTCTTTCTTCTTTATTTTTCTCGTTTGCCTTTTGACTGTTTTTGGAATAGGCTTTCACGCTATATAATCCAGTCTGGCCTGGAAGTCACCATGTAGTCCAGGCTGGCCTTGAACTCATGGTGGTCCTCCTGTTTAGCTTCTGCATGTTGGGATTACAGGCATGAGTCACCATCTCTGGTTTCTATACACAGAAGAAGGGAAAGAGGGGGAAGCAAGGCTTCTGCCTCATTATCCGATTTGAGGAGCCATCACACTCCAAGTATAAGGGAGCGTAACCTGTAAAGTTCTAAAATTGTAATCTTCTTCCTCTCTGATAAAGAGGACATACCAAGAAGAGCTTAGGATGGTTATCAAATGTTTGTCTGCTGTAGGTGCTAGAGGAACTTTTGTTGAAATATCATTACTTATTTTTATCATTTTCAAATTATAAAAGTAATACATGAGGTCAAGACTGAGAGGTAGCAAGTCCCAACACCCAGAAGTCAGAGACAGGAAGAGTATTGCATGTGCGAAAGTTTAAGACCAGCCTGAACTACATAGTGACTACTAGGCTAGCCAGGGCTAGATAAACCTCTCATATTCTTTTTTTTTTTTTTTCTTTTTTTAAGCAACCCCTACTTTCTCACAAAATACCGCAAAAAAGAAATCTGTAGAGTAAAAATGAAAGCCAGCAATTTTTTGGGTGCTAGTATTTGTTCAGCGTTTAGTTTGGGCAGGTGTGTGTGTGTGTGTGTGTGTGTGTGTATGTATGTGCGGGCGCGCTCATTAGGGTTTTTATTGTTGTGAAAAGACACCATGACCATGGCAACTCTTATAAGGAAAACATTTAATTGAGGCAGCAGCTTACAGTTTTAGAGGTTCAGTCCATTACCATTATGGCCAGGATCTTGGCAGCATGCAGGCTGACTTGATACTAGAGAAGTAGCTGAAAGTCCTATATCTTTCAGAAAGTATCATGAGCATAGAAAACCTCAAAGTCCGCCCTCACAGTGACACACTTCCTCCAACAAAGCCACACCTCCTAATAGTGCTATTCCCTAGGACTTATGGGTACCAATTACATTCAGACTTCTACTTCGTGCGTAGTATGTGAAAAGCAGAGCATGTTGTGCGACTCTGGCCTTCCCGGCTAACTGCCCCGACGCCGCATCTCTAGTTATGAACCACCCGGTTGGTGGGAGCCACGACGACTCTGTTGCCGCCGCCGCCGCCGCCGCAAGCCCGTAGCAATGAGAACCTTGACAAAATCAATATGTCCCTGGATGATATTATCAAACTGAATAGAAAGGAAGGAAGGAAGCAGAATTTTCCAAGACTAAATAGAAGACTTCAGCAAAGTGGTACCCGGCAATTCAGGATGAGAGTACGGTGGGGAATCCAGCAGAATTCTGGATTTGGTAAAACTAGTGTAAACCGTCGAGGGAAAGTGTTGCCTGGAAAGAGACTCCATAAGGGGTCATCACTGGCCTAGCAGCCAGGAAGGCAACTGGACTTCGTAAAGGAAATAGTCCTATGAATCGTCCACCGCTAAGTGACAAGAATATAGAACGATATTTTCCAGCATTAAAAAGGAAGGCAAATCTTCTGAGACAAAATGAAGTACAAAGGAAACCAGCCGCAGTTCTCAAGAGACCTAACCAGTTGAACAGAAAAAATAACATTTCAGCTAATTTTAAGAGGAGTGGAAATAGACTAAGTCATCAGAAAGATACTTGTTCAGGCCCAGTTAAACACAGAACAGCTGCTAGATGATGTGGTAGCATAGAGAAGTCATCAATGGTGTACTTCCACCACAAATGGAGGAATTTTGACTATATCCATTGACAACCCTGGAGCAGTACAGGGTCCAGTAGCTCAGAAACCACAATTGACTCGTACTGCTGTACCCCCATTCTTGACAAAAAGAGAGCAGTCTGATGTTAAGAAAGTTTCTGAAGGCGTCCCTCTACAGTTTGACATAAATAGTGTGGGGAAATAAACAGTTTGACAGGGATGACTTTCAAAGAGCGATTTGGGATACTGAAAGAACAGAGAGCTAGTCTCACATTCAACATAGGTGGGAGCCGCTTCGCTTCGTAACTGTGGGCTAGATTTACGGCAAAGGAACTCTTAAGTGCTGACTGTTTAAAAAGTTGAACTGCTTGAAGAGTTCATCAGAGACGTTCAAGAAACTTTACTTCAGAATATTCACAAACCTAAAGAACTTTATTTTTGAAGGGTTTTTTTTAAATGTATAAATAATGCCCTGAAAGAATAACAGGGAATATACGTATCTGTTCTTAAAGATTTTGTGGTTGGCTCAAACAAAGTGATTCTTTGTTGACTTCTTAGATTCCTCAGAAAGCAGAAGGAAAACAGAAAGATAGAAATTGGTTGTTTTTATGAGTGTGGTATTTAGGATTTCATCACTTTTGTCCAGTTTCTAGACTTTGTCATGGTTCATCTTCAACTTCAGAAATAAGAGTATGCCCCCCCATGCTGTCACTTATCATTAATTTGCTGGGGTAATAAATACAGATGCCTTAAAAAAAAAGAAAGAAAGAAAGAAAGAAAACCAGAGCATGTCATAACAACTTTGTAATCTATAGAGCCTAAAATAGTTATTTGGACTTTTACAAAAATTTCTTATCCATGTTAGATATTTGTTATTTTATTCCAAACAAAGTGTGTGTGTGTGTATGTGTGTGTATTTTTAGATGCCTGTGGTGGCTAGAGGCCAGAGGCATTGGGTCTCCTGGGAGCTAGGGTTATAGGCAGCTATGAACCACCTGATGGGGGTGCTGGGAACCAAACTCCGATCCTCTGGATATAAATGTTGTCAACCACTGAGCCATCTGGCTTGCTAAGCATTTCAGAATTTAATCCTGCTGGATAGTACAGCAGGGCCCAAAGCTAAACTAGTGTAACTATGCTAAAGACTGTTAGCGCTGTGTAGTAACTTTCCTCTTGGGCTCACAACTGGGTTAGGTTAGATCAGCACTCTGGTAACACCAGACTATACTGCCTTAGTTTCACAGCAAAAGGAAATCTCTAGGTGACAGAATTTCAAGCAGGATGAAAAGCAGCTAATTCATTTCAGGTTTGGCTCACAACAGATACAGCAAGTAGACACCATGCAAAAGCAATACCACTCTCATGTACACTTGAAATGCCTTTCAGAATTACTCCCCTGAGTGCTGCTGTCATATGCTTCAGTGCAAAACCAAAAAAAATCCCTAACAATTTTGTCAATCCATCATTTGGTATAATAACTAAATGAGTTGAGTATAGCCCCTCCATTACAAATGATTTACATAATCAGACAAAATTAAAAGATGCCAGTTGCCCTTCTTCTCTTAACTGATTAGAAATACCTCCCAAGATTGTTGTGAGAATTAACTGTGAAAGCGCAGTGAAGTTGCTTAACACTGTATCATTCCTATCAAGTGCTTAGGAAACACTAGGTATTATCCGATGTGTTAAACGCTGTTGTGGCAATTAGGCAGGGTTTGTACTTCCTTCCTTCTATGGAGCTAGGAATGAAATTAGGTCTGCAGACTGCCTCCTTTGTCATGGGGTTAGGGAAACTGGTTTGTTATAAGCACTTATGACTGGAGAACTTATGGTTTGCAGTGAAGCTGATAATCCTGATGCTAGCTTGTGTGTGTGTGTGTGTGTGTGTGTGTGTGTGTGTGTGTGTGTGTGTGGTTATCTCTTTCCCTGGAAATGGGAGCTGTTGCCAGTCAAAAGTGGAATGATTGAACAGATGAAAACTTCCCAGGAGGGAGGCTGGCTTTGCCAGGTACCCAACATCCTTTTAACCCCTTTAAAAGGAGGAACTGGATGCATAAACAAGTAGATTTGCGGAAAACTACACACCCGTTTCCTCCTCAGGCTGTACTCATCTCGCATCTATGCCAAGATGCCTGTGGCATTAATGCCTTTTTTCAAAACCCACTCAGTCTTTTGATAGTTCAGTGGGTACCATTGAGACCTCCTAGATCAAGTGCTGTGCAAGGCTCAGGGAGTACAAAGGGAAGCATAAGTATGGTGTGGGAGAGACAGACACTCATCAAATTCGCATTCAGTGTGAGAGCACCAGTCTTTTGTGGAGAGCGCAGAGCAGGAACCCTGGTGTAGATTCAGGCCTGGGTGGAACAAATCAGGAAGACTCTGTAGACCAGCCTTGAACTCATAGAGATTCATCTGCCTCTGTCTCTAGAGTACTGGGATTGAAGGCATGCACCAGTGGCCATTGCGCGCTGCTGCCACTGCCGCTGCCGCCACCGCCGCCGCCGCCGCCGCCACCACCACCTGGATGGATTTTATTAACTATATTAAAAATTGCTGGATGGCGGTGACAGCAGTGCACAGTGGCGTATGCCTTTAATCCCAGCACTTGGGAGGCAGAGGCAGGTAGATCTCTGAGTTTGAAGCCAGCCCTGGTCTATAAAAAGAATTTCAGGATAGAGAAGACTTGTCTTGAAAAACATAAAAGAAAAAAAATATCATTTGTCTTTTGTGGTGGTATATTGCTCATAATCTAAGAAATAAAACTTCCCTGAAGATCAGAGAACAGAGCCAGCTACAGAGTTAGGCATAGATGTCAGGCAGTGGTGGCACACACCTTTAATCCCAGGACCAGGAAGGGTGAGACCGGAAATGATGAGGCTGGTTTAGAGGAGACGGGAGTTTGGCCCTGCACTTCCTGCGCTTCCCTTTCAGAGAACTCGGAGGAGAACTCGGGGAACTCAGTCTGAGGATTCCTGGAGACAGGATCTACCCTTTTGCCAGGAGGATTCAGTAGCGGTGAGAAGTTTCTCTAGTTGCTGATTCCTCTGTCTCTCTGACCTTTCAGCTTTACCCCAATATCTGGCTTCGGGTTTTTAGTGTAAGACCAGTTAGGATCCCCCCAACAGCCTTTGATTTGCTTTTTCTTTATCCTTCCCCCCCCCACATACACCAGATGCCCGATTAATTGTAATTCCTTATATTCACTAACCAAGAAGTTTGGGCAGTGTTAGAATACATTAAAAATAACACAGGTCTAAATTCTTTATTTTTTATCTAGGAAACTCATTTTACTTTCCAAATATCATTTCCCCTGTTGATGTGGGTTTTTTTCTTCTTGCCTTTTCATTTGGGGAATTTAACTATCAAAGAGTGAATTTTGCACTAATTTAAAACTGCTTGTCTTAGCGTGCGTGAGCGCGGCGACGGGGAGGGGAAGAGATGATATATATGTAATATATCAAACACTACAAACAACTGTTTCAGATTTTTCCAAGTTGTATTTCCCAGTATCTAGGAAGAAAAGAAAAATCGTAGAGAATATCTACCATTTCAACTTTTTATTAGAAATCCTAGAATGTTCACTGGAGACTGAGGGATGGAGTTCACCGATAGCCTGATTATTTCGTAGCACATGCAAAGCTTTGGGTTCAGTCCCTAGCATACCTGGTTCTCTGTGAGCAGGGGACAGGGGACGGAGGAACTGTAACTCAGGCTCATCCTCAGTAGCATGCTGACTGGAAGGCCAGTTTGAGACATACAGACTCTCTCCTCTTTCTTCTTCTTTTAAAATTAATTATTATACAATTCATAATTTCTTTAAACTTAAAAGCTTTATTTAAAAAAAAAAAAAGACTGAAGACTATTCTTTGGATATCCTAAGTGAAATCTGCTCACACTGATTATGTGCTTGTCAGCAGTTTCTTACAAAATGACCATTTCTTGCTTTTTAATTTTTTCAAGCAATCAGTACATAATATATTCATCAAACTTAAGAGACTGCTCAGACAGAATCTCTCTCTTGTAGCAGATAATGATCAGTTCTGAAGGCAGGATTTCAAAGGATGGGTGAGAAGCTCAGCTATGTTGTACTTATATTCGCCAGAGAAATGAACTCCTGTATGCAATCATGTGGTGCAAAACAGACCCCTTTGTCAGGACGTTTTCCTGTGTCTGAAATACCCTACTTCAGCCAGAAAGAAGACCATAGTGTTGCTTTCCTGTAACATTGAGACAACCTTACCTTGTTTACCACACTATATTTCAGTTGATGGATATTTTCTTTTAGGATTAAAAGTCAATGCTAAATGTTATCTATAATAACCACAGTGGGTTGGGGAGGTTGCTTGGTGGATTTTATAACTAACACATGGAATTCCCTGGGCTCAATACCCACAAAAAACGACCAGAACCACCAATTGGTTGGGATATGGCTCTTACATACACCCCAGTACAGCCGAAAGACAAACAGAGCATGCGAACAAATTAGCCACAGGTAATTTGATCAGTCATTGATCATTAAATTACCTGGAATTGGACATTTTAACAAGTCATGTGCTAGTCAACTGAATTATTCCATAATATATACTAATGAAAGAACTGATTATGGCCATAAGAATAATGTCAAACCTTCTCTGGTTTTGCCAGCAGCTATGGCTTGCACCAGACACTTGTATAATTTTTACAACAAATACAGAATGGTATATTCATTTATCTCCAGATCACAGAGCATGAAAAATACTGATAACCACTGTATTTTATTTGATGTCTATGTTGATTTTATGGGAGGGAAGGGCATAATTATATCTACAAAAAAAACAAAAACAAAAAAAACAAACCCAGAAAATACAAGGACACTACAAACTGAAGAAATTAAGAAATAGGAGGGAAGTGGAAATAGATAAAAACTATAGTGAAAGATTGATCGCTTTGTCAGACCCTGTATGATGCGAGCTAGGCTAGTCTCTGCTGTCTGTTCAGAGAAAGCCCATGGCTGAGGGGACAGTTTCTGTAAAAGGGTTTAATTCAAGAGTCAGGCAGGCAGGGGAGGGGAGCCTCAGGACTAAACCCGCCTCCTGGAGATAGGGTCTAATCGGTGGTCTGAGGTGTGGGGAAAGGCGATTGGAGGGAAGGAAAGCTGAAGTAATTGGCGCTCTGTGGCTGCGGTGGTCTGTGTGTGCGTAGGCAAACTTCAGGGCTCTTCATAGGTCGCCTGTTCAGAAAATGGCTGCATTAGCATGACCTGAGGGTGGGTTTTGGGTCCTCTGACGTCAAAAGGACGCTCTGCCCATTAGACATTTTCTGCTGCTCCTGGGTAAGGGGAGGGGGCGTGCGGTTTCAACCGGTTTGAGCCAGACAAGGCTTCTTCCTCAAAATTCCAAAAAAAAAAAAAAAAAAAAAAAGCTTAAAACAATCGTTGCCAAGGTGACCAAGCATCAGAGGCCCCTTTCCCCCCTTTCTCTCTCTGTAAGGCTAGCAGGGGTCCATTCAGGTTTTCGCTGCTGAATTTCAAAAGAAAGGACGTGTTCTTTGATTTTTAAATTTCAATTTGGAAAAAAGAATAGTTCCAGCCTCTACAAGAGAAAACATTGCTAATTTCATTATAGAGATTTAGTTACTATAGGAAGAGCCACTTTTCTTTTTTTATATTCAGAATATTTTGTTTCACTTCTAGTACCAGATTAGCGATTTTTTTCCCCTTATAACTAAGAGTTTTCCAATTCTCTTCAGACATTGGTTGTAGTACAAAAATTAACTGAATTCTTGCCCTGCCGACCTGGGAAGTACAGATCTTTATGGATTGTGGGCTCAGCCCCCCAGGACTGCAACATTCCCAACCCCCTCTTCAGACGCCAGCCACAGTGGTTACCTGTGCATGTGACCGGGTTATAAATCAGAGGTTTCCATGACTACCCCTCAGGTTCTATGGTTTACTAAAATAGCTTGGAGTAATCAGAAAACAGTTTACTTACAAGATTATAGGTTTATTACAGAGGACGGAAGTTAGAAATAGGAGGCTGTTGGAGCAGCTCCCCGAGACGTAATGGAAGGAGCGCCCAGCCACTTTCCACCTGTTTCCCAGCCTTGAAGTTCTGGGTCAGTATGTATGCATGCCCACTAACTTTATAAACCCTTGACATCAGTAATTCAGCCATCCTTCGGCCCCTCACGCCCCCCGCCCCTCGCCATGGGGTGGGGGATTGCTGTCTAGAGATTGTGGACGGGATTCGTCCTTAGTGCTGTCTTTTCTTCTCTGCAGAGAGCGAAGACACAAGGCTGAGCCTCGAGGCACGGGAGCGGCTCGGTTCCGGAGAGGCCAGCGGTGGGTTTGGCGTCGGGAAGTGCGGGTGCTGGGGCATGAGCTGGGGGCGGCAGCGGCGGTGGGGTGCGCGATGTGGCCGGGGCGGGAGAAGGTCTGCTGGAGACCTGATCGGGGTCGGACCTGGTGTCCCGGGCCGAGCGGGCCACGTTCGGGGTGCAAATAAGCTGGCTTTCGTTAGCTTGCTGAGTCCGACGCCCGAGCCGGGAGTCGAGGAGTCAGGGGCCGTGTGCCCAGCAGCCTCAGACCGGTCGGACTCCATCAAAGCTTGGCCCTCGCCCTTGGGTCTCTGCACAGCCACACTTTAAAAGCGATTATGTACTGGAAATGGGTTGATAAAGGCAGAATCCCCATTCTCCAGGTGCTAATGGAAGAACCAAACAACTCATTAGCCCAACTTGGCACGTCTCTTTAATGCTGGTTCGCCAATTCTGTCGTAGGGAAATGATAATTCAGGGCCTGTAATTGCCGTCTAAGCACGTTATCAGGAAGGAAAACCCGAGGGAGGGGATGTGAAGTTCAGTGCTGGTGTTGCTCAGTAAGTGAATTCTGAAATGAGAGAAAACGAGAAATTTTGAACACTGTCTTTAGTCCCATTTTTAAGGTTAGTATGTTAGAGTAGATCTGTTTTTCCTTCAGTTCTGGGGCATTCAACTCAGAGCATAGATGACCTTTCTGTACCTGAGAGCTATATTTCCAACCGCCATGAAATTCGATTTTTCTGAAGAATAATTGATAGTCTTTCTGATTTTCTCCCCAAAACATTTTTGTTTTTGTAATGTGGTGCTGGGAATGGAACACAAGGCTTTATGTTGGTTTTTTTTTTTGGGGAGGGGGGCAGACCTTCGCCTGATGAAACTTGTGATGTATTGTTTTGTTTCAGTTTTAAATGCAAGCAAGCCTAAAATGTCTTTAGCTCAATGTACCCATGACACTTGCTAATGTAACTGTCTTTCAGTGATTGCAAGGATAAATTTAAAATTGCCATCTCCTCTGCTTTGCATAAGAAATCTTAGTGACTAAGCTCAGAATGCTAAATTCAACATGGTTTCTGAGAAGCAGGCTTTGGCACTTGAAATTGTTTGTCTGTTTTACATGGTTCTTGAGGAAAATCTGTGATGAACAAACAGATACAGAAAAGGAGTCTTTAAAAGTAGTTGTATCAAGTAATTTGTTGTTAAATTTTTGCAAAGTCCCTAGTCAATAAATGTGGCAATAACAAAAGGGAAGGGATGTCACCTGACAGGTGTAGGGAATTTTCTGGTAGCTTCTTGAACTTTGGATGAGGACCTGTATTTGCTTTTGACTTACCTAAAGTAAGGGGGCTGTATGGGGCAATTTATGCTTAAATGTGCCTGCTTCATCCTTTTTCTGTAAATCACCATGTTTGATGATCTTTAAAAGATCATTTTAATTTTTCTCAAATCTAGATCTTTGCAGGGCAAGATGAATATATATACATGAACATATACATATATATATATATCTTAATACAAAAGAGAAACCTACACAGAGCCAGAAGACGGCTTGTGAATAAAGTGCTTGTTGCTTAAGTATAAAGTCCAGGACCTGTGTTCAGATTCTAGCTCTGTAAAAACAGGACATGGTGAAACTTCTATTACCCCAGTGGTGGTAGGCAGCAGAGACAAGAAGATCCCACAGATTTGCTGGCTACCCAGGCTAGCTAACTCAGTGAGATCCTGGGTCAGAGAGAGAGAGGGAGGTGATATCTGAAATTGACCTCTGGTCTCTATATGGGTCTGTGTGTGTGTTCACACACACACACACACACACACACACACACACACACACACAGAAAGAGAGAGAAAGAGAGAGAGAATAGAAAACTATTATATAAAGCCGTCTTCCATTTGGAAAAGCATTTCGCAGCATCTGTGTATCTTACTGTACCTGGTTAAATCAAGCTTGGAGAATATGGTTAGGAGTGTGTTGATTGGGACCAGACACTAAAGATCCTTTGCTGCTCTGGACTTAGTAAGCCACTGGTTAAGAGCTTGCTTGTGCCAGAGGACAGCTTCTGCTTGTGGGTTTTTTGGTCTTGTTCTTCTGTATATTATTATTATTATTATTTTGATCTGAACTTTAAACTGAGAAAGCTGAGTCCTTCAGAACTTATTGTAAAATGGGTTGAAATACATGAGGTGCTTGTTTCAGAGAAGCTGTTTCAGAACCACACTGAAGGCGCTCTGACACTGAAGAGACAGGCAGACAGATCCAGAGGCTACACAAAATGCAGTTTGCTGGAGACTTAGAAACAAAAAGCAAGCGCCTCTCTTTGTAAACTTTAGACATTTTTTAACAATCATTAATTATGTAAACTTAGTCATATATACCTTTAAATTTTAGCTTTTTGGAGCCTTTAAAAACACACTTTAACCTTTAGTTTTCTTTACTATACCTAATTTATAATCTTTTTAAAGAAAGGCTTTTAGGCAGAGGAGTTTCATATGGGCGCCAGAAGGACAGGTAGCTTGCAGCAGGAGAAAGGAGTCTATGAGTTAAACAAGACAAAAGTTAGCTGAGACTAACTGAAATGGACAGTCTCCCAAAAAGTATTGCCGCACCAGCTAAACACTTTGAAAGTCAGGCATGGTGGTACATACCTGTAGTTTATATATATATATATATATATATATGTATATATATATATACATATATATGTATATATACATGTATGTGTATATATATATATATATATATATATATAAACTTGGGAGGTTGAGGTGGGAAGGCCATCAAGTTGTTAGGATTTCCAGAAGCCTGCTGCAGTATGCAAAAGTGCACATTTGGGCATGTACACACAAATTAACTTGCGCTTGTGCTTGCACGCACATGTGCAGGTATGTAGGTGCGTTGCGCGTGCGCGCACGCGCACACACACACACAATAAATGAATAAATAAATGTAGCTGGATGAGATGGGAACCTTTAATCTCAGCACACGGAAGGCAGAGACAGGTGAATCTCTGTGATTTCAAGGACAGCCTTGATAACATAGTCAGTTTTCAGCCAAACAGGCTTTCATAAGGATTCTCTGTCTCTAAAAATACATAAAAATGCATACATATGTAAGAATAAGTAAATGTTTAAAAACCAAACCAAACACAGCAAACTTTTGAATAGTCCAGGTATGAGTGGTGAGCTGTGCACCAGTGCTCAACTGTCTTCAGCTCTGACCTATAGGAATAAGGACGTATGCCCAGCTTGTTAAGACCAAGAAGCCTGAAGTCATCACATGAAGCTTGATCTCTACAGTGGGGCTCCTGATGTGCTGTACTGTACTCGCTGCCGCTCACAGCATGCTTGTCCCTAAGATAGCTCTGCCAGATGTGGTCTGTTCCAAGGAGGAGAGAAAGCTGGGAAATACAATTACTGCTCTACGCCTCTGCGCCCCTAAATAGTCTGCAGAATTACATAGTCGAGATCCCAGAGGTGATTTTTGTCTTCTCATTTCATTCACTAGTTTGTTGTACCCATTCAGAGAACGGGAGAAAATGGTTTGCTTATTGGACTAGTAGTCTATTATGACAAACAGAACTAAAGGATGGAATTTGGGAAGAGGCAACGGCAAGTGATGCGCAGGGTGAGCTGTGGGGAAGGGGAATTACAGCTCCCATGCACCCACCCCAGAAGAGGTTGGGATCTAGTGTGATCTAGGGCTGTCTATTAACTTTTTGCTCTAGTAACCTTTTTGGGCCAGATACTCCTTCCATCCTTGGGCTGACTGCCAGTCTCAGTGAAGCCTGACCTCTTGGTGATAGTGTATTTAATAGTCCTCTGCCCTCAAACCTTTGGGGTTTTGGTTTTCCACAGGCTTCCAGCTGTTGTGTTGGAACTCTTTGGAGAATGATTGATTTTATGTTTGAGCCATATCTTAGTCGGCTTGTCTTGGAACGCTCCAGATGTTCGACTCCAGTGTTCTCATCTTGAACTCTTGTCGGCACCCTTCACTCCAGTTTTGACACACTCCTAACCATGTTCTCCAGGCTTGATTTAACCAGGTACGGTAAGATACACAGGTGCAAAAATGCTTTTCCAAATGGAAGATGGCTTTGCTTGTAGCACTGAAGTCAACACTCTGTTGTATACTCTAATTTCTAGCAACAGTTCTTTTTATTTTATATCTCTGTCAAGACTTTACTTAGTTCAAGAGGAACTCAGCCCCCCCCCCATGCTTGCAATTCGGATAAAACATGAGAACAAGGACACAGTGGCCATCCTCCGGTAGTGTTCTCACTAGTGGAGTCTTCCCTGGCAGGGTTGCTATTCATGCAGACCAGGTATTAAACCCAGAGTGACAGGCAGCCCATCATTTCCGTCAGGTCTAAACCACCCCCTTTACCTCTGCCAGTTGTTCTGGTCGTGTCCCCCAGGCTTTCTCAGTTAACGTAAAATATGAAAGCAGCTGCCAGGGAGGAAGACACAATTGGAAGGGTACAGGAGGCTCAGTCCCACAGGATCACACAGAGCTACCAGAATGAGAAGAGCAAGCCCTTGCAATCTAGAACCTTCATTGTACCTTTCATGGACTAAGCGAAGTAATAAGCAGAACAAATTTAGGGTTGCCCTCTGCACTCTTCCCCCTCAAGATTTTAAAGCAGGGTAGTGCAAACCATAGCATTACAGTTATGCTTCTTTCCAGCATACAGTTCACATCGTGGATCACATGCATTGTGTGGCAGATACGGAGGACTAGCTTGTGAATCTGAACCTCTGGGACTCGGGAGCCCTGACACTCCCCTCCAGTCCCCTAGTCTTTGGAAACCCCTTTCCTATGATGACTGACACTTCCAACTCTCCCATCCTTGTCAGGAGTCTTGTTCGGCCAGCCGTGTCTGCCCTTTTGTAAGCTTCTTTGTTTTCAGGGCCTGCCGGTTACAGTGGTGTCTGCCTCTCTTACACTCAGTGTGCTCCAGGCTCCCTTCATGCCCTCAGTATTGTGCGATACTTTTAGTTTTTATTTTCTTGCACAAATGTGATTTCTTTTGGCTGTATTAAGGATACACACACACACACACACACACACACACACACACACGTACATACAGGCGCGTGCGGGCGCCATTTGTGGGGAAGGCTTGCTGCAGCTTGTGTGTGGTGTTTTTTCCCTTTTTTTTTTTTGTTTTGTTTTGTTACATTTCACAACAGCTCACGATTTTCTTGAACCCTCTGTCCTGTTGCTTCAGCATTGGCTGCTTTGTGACAGCCTGTGCCATGCCGGGCTTCAGTCTGTCCATGGTTCTTTACATACTTCACTAGAGGCTTATGTGACTGTGTGTGTGTGTGTGTGTTGGGGAGGCACATGCATCCCTGCATGGTTTTATATTTTCACCTTAATGGGAGTGTTCTGTGGACCAAACTTAGATTGTCAGGCTTCTATGAGGTGCTGTTACCTACTCATCCATTTTATTTAAGCCCTGCAATTTAACCACTATGTAGTCATTACTCCTTTTTTAATTTTAATTTTGTATGCGAATGCTTTTCTTGTGTATGTATGTATGTATGTATGTATGTATGTATGTATGTGTGTGTGTGTATGTGTGTGTACTTCCTCCCTTCCTGGTGCCCCTGGATAGTAGAGGAGGGTGTCAGATTCCCTGGAACTGGAGTTAAGGATGCTTGTCAGCTGCCTTGTGAGTGGGAACCAAACCTGGGTCTTCTCCAAGAGCTGCCAGGATGCTTAACCTCATTGCCATCCCTCCAGTCCTGGTATTTTGTTCTAAACAAATATCCCAGTGATACTCTAGTCTAAAAGTTGAAAGCAAAATTAGCATCTTCAAGTGTCAATAAGTCTTTAATTCACAATTCAGTACTACTGTCACATGCAGACATGTTCAGATTTTCAGTACATAACATTAACATAACACAAGCTTGTTAGGAAAACTGGACACCCACAGGCAAAGATGTCGGGGAACACAGGCAGCCAAGAGGGAGAGTGAGCAAGGGCAGCTTTCTCCAGAAAACAGCTCCCCAAAGTAAAGATATGAGTACAGTTAATTTAAAATGTTCAAGACACTTCAATTGCAGGATATTCTGACACATTTGGTTTTGAGGTTACCTGACCAGTGTCTTTTTTTTGTTTCTGTTTTGTTTTGTTTTAGACTTTTTGTTCACCAATAACTTCAATCTTAGGTATTGTCGTCAGAATGGGTTCAGATCTGGAGTCCAAACCCGAGACTCTTTTCTTGTACACTCCTCCATAAGATAATTAGTCTACCCTCTTCCCCTTTGTAGGTGTGCTGCTGGAGATCAATAACGGGCTTTGTGAATAATTAGCTAGTGGTTACCACTAAACTTCGTTCTAGAAAATTTGTTTTGTTTTGTTTTTCGAGACAGGATTTCTCTGTGTAGCTCTAGCTGTCCTGGAACCACTTTTTTTTTTTTTTTTTTTTTTTCCTCAAGAAAATCTTTGGACTGGCTCATTTCTAGGCAGCTAAAGTATGTTTCCCCTCACCTTGGATATTTGCCAAGCTCCTGATACCATCAAGTAGTCCCCGCTGTGGGCCGCAGCCCCCATTTCTCATTCTGACGGTCCTTGTTCCTAGCCAGCTGCCTCCTGCTCTAAGGCCTTCTCATTAGGGTCAGAGGGACAAAGAGAAGGAAGGCCCCAAATAGATACCACAATCCTCATACTTGTTGTCCCGTGGTGATGCCATTGGTTTTGGTTGTGAGCTTATTCCCAAGAGAGAGCATTGGCTAGGGATGGCGCCTGCAGTAAATCTGCACTGGGTGGGTATAGGGACTTGCTCTATGTTCTCTTGCGCTGGAGGAATTAATTTCCTGTATACCTCAGCCCTTGACCCGGCAGTCAGCTTCCACCTGTCGGGCTTTCTCTGGGAAAATGGAAGGCTCTTGCGATTAGTCCTTTCTCTCTGTGGTCTATGTCTGTCCCCATCAGACCAGAGATGCCATTTCCCTCCGTTTGGGAAGATCTACGATGATATGGGCAACAGAATACTTTGGGATAGATGTGGGGGGGTGGCTGGGGCATTAAGTTGTGCAGCACACAAGACACCTACAGACCTTCAGAGACAGAGCTGTCTGTTTCCCTGTGCAGTCTCTGGGAATGTGTGTAAAGGCTCAAGGGCAAGCCTCGGGTGTCTGAGTCTAGCGTGCACAAGCACACACGTTCTTATTGTGTAACTGTTTTCCTCTAATTTCGTCGTGGCAGGAAGAGAGACATAGCTTTGGACTGACAAGATTCCAGGGATGTTCCAGTGTGCCTTTCTCTGGACACTTCTGTGCTTTGGCCTAATAATGGTTACATGTCAGGCCAGTGATCAGGTGTTCTTCACAGGAGGAACTTACTTTTGCAGATGAGCCTTGATTTATAATGAGGTGACACCTTGATAAACACATTGTAAGATGAACACATCTTAAATTGAAAACAGATTGAATACGCCTTAGCTACTGCACATTGTTGCTTAGCAACGCGCTGCGCAGCAGAGTACCATTTTTTTTTTTTTTTCCTTCTTGGTGATTACGTGGCTGACTGAGAGCTGTGGTTTGATGCTCTGCCCGATGTCTGAAGTGTTTGTTATATTGCTAATCCAGGAAAAGATAAAAAATTTAAAATATGAAGCACAGTTTCTGATGAATATATACCACTTCTCTCCTAAGCTAAAGCCCCAATTCTGAAACTTATCACCTACATCTCTGTGTGTCTGTACTACCAGACAGCTATGGTCCTTGTCTGGTTTTTATCAAGTTCATTTCTAGGGAGATAGTTACTGTCTAGGAGAGCCCCAGTGGTAAGAGCTAGGTCTAAGTGTGTGGGTCAGATGAGAAAGGGGGGTGCAGAGAACGAAGCCCGAAGCCCGGGGCAACAGAATCCCTGTGATAATTAAAAATCCCAGAGAACATAGAGGCTCTAAAGCCAGGGGGAGGGAGAGGCTGCCCAGAACACAGGGCCAGACAGTGGGAGGGGAAGAAGGCAGGGCCTCGAATAGTGAGGACCTTTAGGCTGAGGGGCACAGGCTATTACCCCAGCAGGATTCATTCCTGGGGGAGTCCTAGCTGGGGGCTCAGAGCAGGCCGAAGGAGTTCCACTGAGGCTGTGACAGAGGTGGCCAGGGTGGGGTGTCTGAACTCTCTATACTGGATTTGGGGGTCAGTTGGGTACATCAAGTAGATTGTATCCAGCTGTGTCCTAGGGAGGTGGCACCAGGATGAGGTTGTATAAGGCAGTGTAGACTGTGTCTATCACCTTGAGGGGATGGGAAAACGGCAACTGTGTAAAGGTCCATCTGGGACTGAAGAAAGTGGGTATGAGGCAGGGTAAATCACAGTCCACTGCAGCTTTGTATTATGGGATGTAAAAGCCACCACCAGCTCTACTTACCCAGCACAGAGAATGGTAAGCAGACACAAGACACTGCCTTACATCAGTTAACGCTGTTTCTTTCTGGTTGTTCTAAACAGCAAATAATTTTGTTTTAAAGAGGGAAAAAACATAATAATAAAAAAACCCCACAGACTTGAAAAATAGAGTGAAGTGAGGTTCTCCAGCTACAAAATGTTTTCAGGGCATTTATAAACAGTTGGTAAAAATATTCATGTAGAGGTCAGGGAGCTCTGGGATGCATGGTATTAACTGGCCTTTGCCTCTTCTCTTCAGCTCCCCAGATATTGGTGTTTCATATTTTAAAATTATATATATATTTTAGACAAGGTCTCACTGTATCACACTGGCTGCCTCTGCCCCCTGAGTTCTGAAACTAAAGCTAGATCCATTGCAGCTTGGCTGACAATTTTTTTTTTTTTTAATTTCTCTCTTTTTGCAGATAGATTTTGTTCTTGGTTTAGATTTTAATTTTGGTTTAGCTTACTTATTTTTCCCTTTGTTTCTTATCATTTCTTTCTTGGCATTTTTAAATAAGATTTTTCCTTTTCCCATTGATGATTTAGCTTAGTTTTTTTTTTCCCTTTGTTCCTTACAATTTCTTCTTTGCATTTTTTTATGAGACTTGTCCTTTTTCCATTGATTAGTGCATTTATTGTGTATGTGTATTTAGAGTACATATTTGGATCCACCGACAACCCGCAGATGTCGGTTCTCTCCTTCGAAGTGTCTTCCAGGGTTTGGCAACAAGTACTTTTTCCTGCTGAGCTATCTTTCCAGCCTAATTTGTCCTTTGTCACTACACTTTTCGGCTTCATTTAGACTTTCTTACGGTAGAGTTGGCTGCCCTTTGCTATTTTGTCACCTAAACTCAATTTACTCCTGGGCACTTCGTATTCAGGAACCTGCATGCTGGGTGCTTGTACACTCCGGGGCACTGAGATCCTTCGTGGTTTTTCTTCTGCTGCTTGAATTTGAGCTCACAGTCGTGTGTGTTCCCCGCAAATGTCTTACCATGAAGCTACATTGACAGTTTTTGCTTTTTCATTTTCCATTTGTTCGTTGTAGAAAATTATGGATTTTGTCGTGACTTTTTTTATACAAGCACATAACGGTACTTTGGTCAGATTCACATCTCCTCCCCTCCCTTCTCTTTTCCGAATACTTTTTCTTTTCTGTCTTTTAAAAAGAAATATAGGCTCTGTGTGTGAGCAAAAACAGTCTCTGTCCTTCTGAGTCTGCTGCATTCTTCTTAACATGCCGATCTCCCGATTCCAAGCATTTTCCTGTAGACAGCATGATTTGTTTCTTTGTGTGAGTAATGAATGCTCTATCATGTTTTTATATTTCATTTTCTTTACCCACTCCATAACTTGGCTATTGTAGATAATACTTTGATTTTTAAATGAGTGTGTGTGTGTGTGTGTGTGTGTGTGTGTGTGTGTGTGCTTTTGTTGTACGATTTGCTTTCTCTGGTTTTATTTCCAGGACGGTATACTTAGCTCTTGTCTTTACAAAAATATTTTCAACTACATTTGTTTGTTTATTGTGTGTGCATATTGACGTGCACACAAACACACAGGTGCGTGCACAGCATAGTGCTGCAGTCTTCAAGTGCTACAGCACACAGTCATGGGGGGGCGCTGTTCTCTCTTTTCCCTGTTCCGGTGATGTAAGTTAGATGATTAGGTTTGGCAGCCAGTGCTTTTACCATTTCCCCACGCCTACTTAAATCTTCAGTACAATAATAGGAGAGATTTTTTTTTTAAGATTTTTTTTGTATGAATACTCTATCTGCAAGTACACCTTTATGGAAGAAGAGAACATCAGATTCCACTACAGATGGTTGTGAGCCACTATGTGGTTGCTGGGAATTGAACTCGGGACCTCTAGAAGAGCAGCCAGTGTGCTTTACTGCTGAGCCATCTCTCCAGTCCAATAGGAGAGATTTTTTTTTTTTTTTGGTTTGTTTGTTTTGTTTTTTGAAACAGGGATTCCCTGTAGAGCTCTGTCTGTCCTATGGAACGTGCTCTGTAGACCAGGCTGGCCTCGAATCTACCTGCCTCTGCCTCTGGGAGTGTGGGGATTGAAGTGCCACCTCTTCCCTGCAAAAGTAGAGTTTAAGGGAAAGGCAAAGGGAACAGCCACTGGAAGACAAAGCTGCCGAGGCGAATCAAAACATGGCACATTAGGGTAAGATGAATTTCAATACAATGATTCCTGAGAAGGTCTCTTTTTAATAACTTTCCATAATGGCTGAACTGAAAGGGAAGTTATATGGCACTTTCCGCATCCCCTGAAATGTCAGGAGGTTTGGAAACTGAAGAATGATCCAGCAGATGACTAAAGCCCTGTCTCACAGAAATACTGGAAGGAGGGTGGTGGGATGGGAGGAAGGGCTTCACCTCTCTTCAGAGACCTAGCAGGCTACAGTTTGTGGGATTATTACCTTTAGAGTTTAGCATTGGTTAAAGAGGTTAAAGAGGTTGGGCGAGGCGGAGTGGGGAGTTTGTAAGAATGGATTCAGAGTTCTTGAAAGCCAGTGACTCAGGATTTTGTGCCAGTTTTCTTTACAGTCCCGGCAATGATTTAGTGCTCAATTTTGGAGCTTGCTGTGGTTTTTTTTTTTTTTTCCAATTATTTTAGTTGCTGTGCCATAGCATTTAACTTTTGTATTTAATTTTTTTCTTAAAGTATGATACTGGGGTGATGCCTGACGTTCTGACATTTTGTTAGATAATGTTAATGTGCATCCGAGACTGCAGCCGCATGAGTTTACTGGCTTGAGACCATCTACCGTGGTTGAGAGAAAACACATACATGCTCAGGGCTTCTGCTTTGGTTTGAAATTTACAGTGGCTGCAGCCAGAGCTGAGGCCGTTTGAGAAATAAGTTCTGAGTTCTTCCCAACTGTTCATTAGTTGATGACGATAGATGATTTTCATAGAACTATCTTTTCCGTCTATAATTTTGAGTACATATGCAATCAGTTTTGTTGGATTAGATCTGAGGGTGATACTCACTGTATTTTCTACTTTCTTAGTGTATGTGTTTGTGCAGCTCAGATGGAAAGAGATCCTGGCAGTCAGGAGTACAGGCACTGCAGCTGGAATGGAAAGTATTCAGGCACTCGGGAGCCAATGAATACCACAGGAAGCATAGGCAGCAGCTTATAGCCCAGCTTCAGGGAAAGGCTTCCCAATGTTATAGCTCTGCTCTGGCAGTTATTGGAGTCTTGCTCTGGTTTCCCAGAGGACAACAACTCTGCTCCGATGGGGGAAGGCTTTGGTCCACTGAAGAAGTGTTACAGCTTCGCTCTCTTAGCTGTTTTCCGTCCAGGCTCTGTCGCTGCTGTGACCACATTCAAGAGATTTATTAGGAGAGAAGGGTCCAGGAGTGTACAGCCTGGGGTGGGAAAAGACAGCAGGGAAAGGGCTGCAGGAGCGGGGTTTATATAGGGCTTCCTGGGGGCGGAGCTTTCTAGAGAGGAGACTTCCACAGTGGGGATTAGATTTTTTAATCCCTGATTTGGTTTTGGTTTCTGGCTCAAAATGTTTCTTTCATTGGCTCTTTTGGACTTTTGGGCCCTAATTTCAGGGCCAGAGCTTATTTCTTTCACTTGTTCTGATCTTAGACCCAGCATGGCTTTTTCAGTGGTTCTGGTTTCAGGGCTAGAGTAGGTTTTCTTTTACTCACTCTGGCTTCAGAGCCATGGTGAGTTTCTTTGGCTGACCGCTTTTCCCTACACTTAGTCTATCATGGGAACCAGGAAGAGTTCTTGATTCTTCTTGAGGAATGTCCTCAAAAATGGTGATGCGGTTGACTTTTTGATCCAAATGGAAGATTCCAAGGTCCTTTCAATAGCTGGATACATTTGCTATAGGTAAAAGAATTCTGGAAAGCTTGTCCATGAAATATAACTCCATTAAATTGTTTGGTAAGTTTTCATCTATTGTTGGGAGTCTTGGAAAAATTTTTGGTGTTAGCGTGAAAGTGGTAACAATACAAATGTTTCAGTGGTCATGGGAGGGTTGCAGTGTGTTATGTTTAACAGAGAAGGGCGTTTGATGGAACATGGAGTTTCTGCAGGGCTTACCAAGTGGAAAATGGTTTTTGAAACCAGAGCTTTAAAGCGTTAATAGTTTAAATGATAACTGAAGTATTCAGCCACTTCTCTATTTCCTCATACTAGATGGGATGAACAGATCATCTGGTGGAAGAGATTTTGCTCGCTGCTCTGTCTCTCCATAGGTGGATTATTGGAGAATAATCCAGAAGGATCGTTGTAATTCAGTGTTTTACCAGGGAGAAAGAAACGAATGGCATTAGGATAGGAGTGCTGAGGGCTACAGAAGCAAAGATTTGACCCAAAAGATTTTGAAGTGATGTGATATTTCCGTGAGAGCAATTGGGTCACACAAAGAAGTCCGAAAGTCCTTGTGGGAAATCAGGAAAAACACCTCAGCGTTAGGGATGAATCCCACTCAGTTCATGGGGCCTCGGGAAGAACTTTAGTCTATGAGGTGCCTTTCAAGAGACACCCAGGATAATATGCGTCAAAGTGTGCTCCCACAATCGTTGAGAATGGAGTGGAGGACTGGAAACCAAATAGCCAAGCATTGGATTGCGGGCAATCCCCTTCATCATGTCGGTTGTTGGGAGAACACTGTGTCTGATTCAAATCTGTATTGTAGCAGTGTAAAGTGGTAGGGACCTGTTTGGTGAAGTGACTCACAATAAAGGCATGTGTAGCCAAACTTGATAACCTGAGTTTGATCCCCAGAGTTCACTGTGGAAGGAGAGAACAGATTCTCTCTGACCCCTGTAGCACACCATAATGTGAGTGAGTATAGCCTCCCAAACACATACACAAATGTAAATTAATAAAGAAGTGGTGGCAACTGATTTTGTTGAATACCTCTAATAGGAGGGGAACGAGCTCAGCTCTATTCCAATTTGGTCAAGTTAAAGGGACTGCAGAGCGAATAGCTAACTGCTGAGAGGAGAGAACCAGGAACGGGGATCCAGGGCAGTTGAGTCTCGAATCCATGGAGTCAGCAGCCACCAGGGAAGGAAGGGGAGTCCCGTGAAGATCTGTCTCTTGCATGAACCTTGTCTGCATCTGCTCTTTGGTTTTACAGCTATTTTCTTCATAATAATCTGGAACAATTAGTGGTTTCTTCTTCCTTTGCTCTCATAAGAGCAACTTCTAACAAACAAACAAACAAAACTAA
This sequence comes from Sigmodon hispidus, assembly GCA_004025045.1. Lineage (NCBI taxonomy): Eukaryota > Metazoa > Chordata > Mammalia > Rodentia > Cricetidae > Sigmodon > Sigmodon hispidus. The sequence continues at coordinate 77,478 of PVIH01001703.1, read as the reverse complement.
TTTATAAATTCTAAAAAACCAACCAAAACAAAAAAACACAGGAAACAAATTTGCAACAGCCTACAACAGCTTTCCTGAATCCACATTTGACTTTTCATGATGACTGTTTAAATGTTTTCTAGTGAGAAAAGGTACACATGATTTCCATGCGAAGTAAAATAGTACATTTTGTAGACTTGTGAATTCAACTTTGGTTTTGGGTGCACAGGTTTTGGAGGAGTATATGAAACGAATGTCCTATGTGGGCTTTCTCAGGAGCATTTGCAACCAGTTTATTCCTACATGTATGTTAGAAGTTTTCTGCCAACAAAGGCAGAATTGGAGGGCTATGAATTATTCTAAGAAGCCTGGACCTGTTAAGAGACCCAGTGACTTAATGACAGTGTGGTGGTGCCTGTGTGACATTGTGTTTGTTACTTTAAATATACCTTGCAAGGGATTGTGTGATTTCTTGGTTATGTTTTTCACAGTGAGTCTGTTTTGTTTGTCAGAGTAAAGATATACACAGTGTAAAAAATGCTTGAGACACTTGAGAACCAGGTCTGCAAATGCCCGGTTTGGTGTGGAAGGCTTTGACAAGTTGCTGTAGTTACCATTTATTTGATTGTTGTTTTTTACCCTCATGTGTTTGTGCACAAGTGCATGTATGTGTGGCACAGTGCTTGTGAGGAAGTCATATAGACCAGCCTGCAGGCTTGGTTCTCTCTTCCAGTCTTGTGGATTTCAGAGATTGAACTCAGCAAGGAAGCTCCCCCTCATCTATCTATTGAGCCCAGTATTTGGGCTTTTGTTTGTTTGTTTTTAGTACTGGGGATTGAGACCAGGATCTCTACAAGCTAGGCAAGACAGCTGAACTACATAGACTTTGTATTTGGTATGTGTGGGGAAGTGGGGCATTGAATTGTGAGACATACTATAAAAGTTCAAGGGCAATACATTTTAAAAGCCTTTTTGTTATCAGAACATCTTGCAAATAGGAAGCATAAAAGTTGTCCTTGAACGGGTGCATCAAAACTGCATGAATGCTTTCTATAGTTGCCATGAATCATTTGAAAGCTACACAAATTTTTTCAGGGAAGGAAACTGTCTTTCAGGCCAGTGAGTGAGTTTAACGCCTGCTACAGACAAAATGCTGGAGCCTTTTAGGAGAATTAAGACAGGCGATCGAGCTGTTGCAGGGCCAGCGAGAGGCCAGCAAGAGACTCAGGACTTTAAAAAAAAAAAACAAAACAAAACAAAAAACAAAAAAAAAAAAAAAAAAAAAAAAAAAAAAAAAAAACACTTTGACCAACTTAGGGCTGCAAAGAAGCAAAGCCAAGGAATTTTCCTGGGTGTATTTGAAAATCACCTGAAAATCTGATTCTGAGCAAAATGCTATGTAAATAGTACATTTTATTAGCCGGTGCCAAAATGAGGCTGACAAATTAAGATAGAAAGTTGGCATTGTTAAGCAAAATAATACACTTATGACTCTTTTGTATTGTGTTACAATTTATTTTAATTCTAAGGATATTGAACAAAATGCTTCTTTTCATTTGGTTTTTGTTAAATCGAATAATGTTTGGTGCTTTTATGTGTTATATAGAAACCAAATAAGAACATACTGTTTGTAATTTAAATATATGCATATACACATATATGTGTTATGTTTCTGGATTAAATGACTTTTGCTTAGAAGAAGGAGCAGAGAAGAACAATCCTCAGCCTTAAGGTCAACGGGGTGTGTGTGTGTGTGTGTGTGTGTGTGTGTGTGTGTGTGGAGGTCAGCCACCTGTGGGCAGCATTTTATCTAAGTGTACTTTCTCACCTCCCACAGAGGTGGGGAGGCAGCAACTTCCCATCTTCACACCGATAACATCAGTGACCTTCAATTCCTGAGAATGGACTTTCTATTCTTGCAAATGCTGCATGTTTATCATTTTGAGCCTGTTTTAGTGAATATCACAGAAGGAGGCATCAGGGGCTATTATCAGACGTATTGGCTAGAACAGATAGGAAATCTTCCTGGTGGTAAGTAGTTTTCTCAGGTAGACACTTTAATGGAGGGCGAGGGGAAGCATCCTAGTAACATTCTTGGTCTTCTCCAGGACAACCTCCTGGCCCTAGTGTTCTCATTCGGAACCTTTTGCAGTGTGCTTTGCCCAGTCTCTTACACTGTCACACTTCTGTCTTTTTTGGAGATTTCAGTGGCACTTGCAAGTGTGACTCCTGTTGGGAAGGAACTTTAGGAGACCTGTGTGTGTCAGGACTGTGCATTGCACAAGGGCATCCAGCTTCACTCTCCCAAGAGCTCTGTGCTGCGGCACTGGGAGCGCTTGGCTCTTGGCGGTAAATACTCAGCTCAGGCTGGGAAAGTAGGACACACTGCTGGACACAAGAGTTCCCTCAGGTAGTGGTGGCTGTCATTTGTGGGGCTAGAGCAAACAGCTTCCCACTTGTTGGTAGACATGTTGACTCTACCTGGTTGCAACTACATTGCTTGGTGCCCTAATTGCTCTAACCAAATACACCCTGCAACCTTTCTTTTCTTTGTGGTGCTGGACATCCAGCAAACTGAACCTGGCTGCGAGTTCTAAGTCTTTTGTACTTTTATTCTCAAAGTGTTCAATAGGGCTGTAGAGGCACTGAGTAAAGGCACTTTCTGACAAGCAGAAGGATCTGAGTCCCCTCCCCTGATCCAAAGGATGGAAGGAGAGAATTGAATTCCAAAAATTGTTCTCAACCTCCACATTGGAGTATGGCTCATGTGTATGAGTGCGCGTGCATGTGCGCGCACACACGCGCGCGCATACACACACACATATACGCACGTGCCAAGCAAATAAAATAATAATAATAAGAATATTGTATATAGGGGGCTGACAAGATGGCTTTGCAAGTAAAGCCACCTATAAGCAAGCCTGATGACCTGAGTTTCATGCCTGGAATCCATGTAGTGGACCAATACTGCAAGCTGCAATCTATACACATGCCACAACACAATGCACAATGTGTTGTGGTATATGCATACTCAGCACACACGCACACACACACACACACACACAAAATGTAAATAGTCAGGAAATTATTGCTAGGAAGGCAGATTTTTTTTAATCCTTCTTTCCTGCAGTCTGTGGTCTTCCTGGTGCGTGCATGGTCTGCAGTCCATGGCCCATGGTCCACCGCAGCCTAGGTTCAGGTCCTGAGATGAGGAAGGGGCATTGGAGCAGAAAGATAAATTGTCTGATGACCAGATGAGTTTCACACAAATGATTGCCCCAAATAGCTCCAGTCGTCTTATTTATACATCAAAACCAAGCATGTTTGTTCATACTAACAAATTTTCCCCATCTTTCAACGTTAATGTTCAGCCAAAACCAAATATGTCAAATATGTTTTTTTTCTCAACTTTTACATCAAAAATACCTTTAAAATAAAACAGCACTTATGTTGCTAGCTTGGCCAAATATTGAGCCAGGTACAGCCTGTCTTTGTAAAATTAAAAAGTGATTGACATAGGCACACATTTTCAAGATCAATAATCTCTCTCATTCAAAACGTATTTACAGAAATAGGGGTGATCTGCCTCCCATGATCCTGTCAACATTGAATCAGAACAACTCCTGGGATCTGCAGTGACAGCTGGCATCCCCAGACAAGGAACCTGAGAAGCATCAGCTCCCAAGGAATTTTAGGGGAAGATATTTGAAAAAAAAAAGGGGGCTTCAGGAATGATTACATAAAACCCATATGTAAATGGCAAAATGATACTAAAACTGCTAAGGGAATCATCAATATTAGAGAGAAAAGAGATAATTCAGGTCCCGTGATCCAGGCAGTATTCTGCATTGTCCCGAAGTTCACTGGTCCTTACCAAGTCTGACTGTTCCCGTGCACTGTGGGCTTTTGCTCATTTGGAGAACCCTAACCCTAACCCATTAGACAAGCACAGGTCCAAAACTAAGCAGTGGACCTCACAGGTCACAGTGCACAAACCAGAACTCAGGTGTCTGATGATGACTAAAAAAGAATAATGAGAATTTAAAATAATCCTGCAGTGAAACCCTTGCTAGTAATGAAAAACCAAAAATCCTTAGCAGAAACATACAACTGAATAAAAGAAAGAAAAGAGACAGCAACCCTCTCTGGTGAGGACATCTGTATATGTGCAGGTGAAATAGTAGATGTTTGATGATGTAAGCTATAGATATTGATTTCTAAGAGCTATTTCAAATTTCTCTAAAATATGCCCAAATACGTTTCCAAGTAAAATCAGTGCCATTATAGGCTAAAGAGGTAACACATATCTGTTTATAATTATTGTGACAAGAATATTTTATATTTTGAATTTGAGTGTCTATGCATAATATAGCTTCTTCCTGTAATTAAGCCCGTAGTTCTTGATGGGTAGGGCCAAAGGCTCACATATGGAGATACGGAACAGGAAAGTCAGAGGTCCGCACACTGCTGTGGAGTGGAACAGAGGTGCACTCTGGTGCTCCCAGGGGTGGACTGGCACAGAGAGAAATATGATTGGGGAAGATACGGTTTTACAAAATCGGTCTGGATGGTCTGAACTGTTTGAGGGAGCAAGGGTTGGTCTCTGCCCCAGTTTCCTGAAGGAGAGCATTGGTTAGTGGAAGGTCTGAGAGCAAAATAAGCCAAAATCAGAGGAAGGGATGACTTCACTACGTTGATTGAGTACAAGATGGGAAAGCCCGCGCTTCTGTCTGACCCTAGCTGGGAGGTGGGGCTTGACCACCTCCAGAAGAATGTCCTGAATGAAATGAGAGCTAAGCGAAGGGAGAAGGTAGCTGAGGACCCGCAACGATCATCTGCAGGCTCTTCTTGTGTCACTTGATGAGGAGGACCTATGTGTGCGTGGCTGGGGTTCGGACCCTTGGGTTTGGACCCAGGTGTCCGAAGTGGAGGAGTTATCATAGTGTCTCTCCGGAAGATCCAGAATCCAGACAAATTTGTCAACGTCCTGGAGAAAAACACAAGCATACCCTCTTCTGGAAGTTAAATGTGGGCTCGAATATGACCCACAAAGAAAGGACACTTTTCTTAGAACATTTTGTAAATCTTATAATGACAGGAAAATGATGATATGAGCTGGGGGCAAAGGAACAGTTTCAGTATGAGGAACCAAGCAAGACACCTGACAGGAATCTGTGTAAAGTTTAAAAGATTGTTCACGTAATAGGTTTTTTTTTTTTCTTGATTTCTTATTTACTTAATTATTTTCTTAGTTTTTTATCCCTATACGGACCTCTGCTCCCCTCCCTCTCACGTAATAATTCTAAAATCGCCAACATTGCTTTAAATTCTACCCTCTGTCTGAGCGGAGGATTCCCATTTGAACTGGGACTCCACTCCCCCTATCCCCAGTTTATAACATGGGCTCTTGTTTCGTTAGAGGACCCATACCTAAATGCAAGTCTAGCGGGAGAGGGTAGAGGTTTAACCGTGCAAGCCAAGGGAAAAATAAAGCCATAAGATTTAGCAAAATATAACAGTGGAGAAGCTGAGAGGTGAGTCAGTTATAGGAGGCTGCTAAGAGGTAAAGTGTCATTATGGTAACAAGAATTTCAATCCCGGATATTTCCAGTTCGACTTAAAGAAATGTCTCAAATCACGGAGGAAAGACGTTCCTTTCCCTGTGATGGGGGCCAAGTGGGGCGAAAGGAAGCTTCCAGGCATGCTTGAATGGTTTTAAGGGAGCTCCATAGTGACACCTACCCAGTAGGAAGGAGGACACAGATTCTTAGAATGGGAAGAGGAGCAGACAACGGGAGAAGTGAGTGAAAGGCGCGTGCTGCCACCTCCACGTCCCCTTTGCTTTCCCAGAAGAAGATTGATATGGTGCTAATTTCAAATCCTTGAATAACAGAACATGAATTTAGAAATAATAAACTGACAATAGTGGACATAAAAACGAAGGCAGAGTATGTTTCTCCAGGCTAGACAAATCAAGCAGAAATATGGAGTGAGAAACACATGATGATGTGAGGATGAAATAAAACCGATTTGGTGTTTCAGTAGTTAAAAGTGATCTTTGCATTCACATGAAAAATTTGAGGCATGGTGACATATGCCTTTAATCTCAGCACTCAGAAGCCAGAGGCAGGTGGATCTCTGTGTGTTTGAGGCCAGCCTGGTCTACAGAACGATTATCAGGACAATTACACAGAGAAATCCTGCCTTACCCCCTCCTCTGCAGTTGACACATTCTATTATTTTTTTAAAAAAATATTTATTTATTATGTATACAGTGTACAGAACAGGGTACTAGATTTCATTATAGATGGTTGTGAGCCATCATGTGGTTGCTGGGAATTGAACTCAGGACCTTTGGAAGAACAGTCAGTGCTCTTAACCTCTGAGCCATCTCTCCAGCCCCGACACATTCTATTATTAATATTTTTTTTACCAAGCACTAGAAAAAAATGAGTATTTTAAGCTACGTAGAAATCCTAGAAATCTTTCACCTCTGTATATCTACAGAAACTAGGTCAGATGGAGCTAGTTACGAATTCCAAGGAAAACATTCATAAATCCTTAAAGATTCTGCTGCAGGACACACTTAAAGGGTCCTACTTGCAAAAAATTTCAAATCTACCACCAGCATCATGCATCCCTTGGTCCATGTAATCAAAATATGTGGGTTACTGGGTTTAAAGTCACTGCAAGTATCTAGGTCACTGGTAGCATTGTAGTTCCCCATAGTACAGAGTCTCCACTACCAGGTCATCTACAAATGTAGCATCCCTTGGGGACAGCTGGGACACTAGCTTATTAGCAGAGCTTGGATCCCCTGCTAGCCAAACACTCTTTTGAGTCAGAGGGGTAGTCAGGCTGACCTACGTCAGGGCATTCAGTCTGTCACTCAAACCTAAAGGTAGCACAAGCTTCAGTCTCTGGGCCGCAGTCTTCACTGGGCTGTGCAGTGGACTAACCAGCCTGGGCTTCCTGGCAGCTTACCAAATCAAAACCGCCTGTCCGCGTTAGTTCCAGAATCGCTACCACCTCAGTTTCCTCAAGTGTGCAGTAGGATTTTTGTGATTTAGTTCTTATTGAATTTCTATGCTATGAATAATGCCAGTTTCCGTGCCCTAAGTTTTATATTGTACATAAATACTGTACAATGCTCTAGCATTATAGACACTGTCACGTTTTCAAGAACAATATTCTCTCTTGTTCAAAACACATTTACAGAAATAAGAGTGATCTGCCTCCGATCCTGTCAGCACTGAATCAGAACAGCTCCTGGGGTCTGCAGTGACAGCTGGCATCCCCAGACAAGAAACCTGAGAAGCATCAGCTCCCAAGGAATTTTAGGGGAAGATACTTGAGAAAAAAATGGGGTCTTCAGGAATGATCACATAAAACCCATACGTGAGTGACAAAATGACACTGAAACCGCTAAGGGAATCATCAGTATTAGAGAGAAAAGAGAGAATGCAGGTCCCGTGGTCCAGGCAGTACTCTGCATTGTCTCGAAGTCCGCTGGTCCTTGCCAGGTTTGACTGTCCCCATTCGGTTTTTGCTTCATATGGAGACCCATTAGACAAGCAACATGGCCTCGACATCATTTTCTTTCTTTTTTTCTTTAATTTTTCAAGACAGGGTTTCTCTGTGTAACATTGGCTGCCCTGGAACTCATTTTGTACACCAGGCTGGCCTCAAACTCATAGAGCTCCACTTGCTTCTTTTCTGAGACCAACCCTACCCAGAGTCCCAAGCACTGGGATTAAAGGGGCATGGAGGTGATCGATCGCCTTTTGGAATTTCCAATTTAGTGCCCAGGACCTGGTGTAGAATTGTAGACACTGTCATACAGTGCTGTGCCGCCACCGCCGCCTGGCTTCAAAACCATTTTTATAGTTTCCCTGACACAAGAGACACATAGCCTCTCAGGGATGTGGATAGAAATGATGAAGCACGTTAAATTAGCAGAGGGAGGTAACTTCTGGCCAGAGACCTGGAATGAGTAGGCTGCCCAGGCAAACAGCATACAAATACAAAGGACTGGCTAGTCTGAACAATTTTAGTAACCTCTGGGCTCTCTAGTTGTAATACCTGGACAGTCATAGTCCTTGGAGTAGACAAGGTACCCAATTAAAAGGGGAGGTTGGGAGCTGTGCACAGAGAATGGTTATTTTCCATAGCAAAGGCAGGTATGTCAGAGTTAAATCTGTGCAACTAGTTAACCTGAGAAAGCTGCTTCCGGAATATAGGAGCTGTGGCTTCGTAGGGGAAAGTACGTGGAGTTTGATCCTCAGAACATAATGAGAGAAAAGACTGACTCCTGCAAATAGCCCTCTGATCTCCACACTGCCATGGCACGCTCATACTGTGGCACATGCTGGTTGTTACAAGCCCGTTCTGTGGCTTGCATACTGGTGGCACATTTATATTGTGATTTATGCATGTCATGGCACACTCACACCATGGCTAGTGCTCTTCCGTACACATATACACATAAATAAATATAGTACAAAATAAAATAAAGAGAATTGAAACTAGGAACTGAGGTTAGGCTCAATGGGAAAGCATGGGTGCAGTATTCTCCATGCTGGAACTCAGTCATCTCAGCACTGAACTAAAGTAAATGAACAGTCCAATACATCAGGTGTTTTGACATTATGGAATTTCTAACGCTTTCATGTATCATACTTGAATGCCAGTGATAAAAGTTTCAGGAATATGGTCTATGAAAAATAAAATTAGCCTGCTTTCTTTATAGCAGCTTATGTCTACACAGAACAATTAGTTCTTTTTTGGGGTGCGGGTAGCAGTCGGCCGCTTCCAGGAGCTTCTTTCCAGCCACCTGCTGCCAGAAACGCGTTGTGGCGGAGCGTGACAGCAAGCTTCGTACTTTGAGTAGTGTTTAGCCACAAACATTGCTGCTGCCGCTCTGAGTGAAGAACAGAAGTAGTGAGTTTGGATTCAGTGTTAGAACAGCAAACAAAGCTTCCGGTGAGCGGAGTGTGCCACTCTCTGCTCAGTGCTGAGTAAGGGTAATTCCTGTTAGAGACACAGCAGAAGTAGAGGAGGTGCAGGTCTATTTGAGGTGGAGTTTTGAATACTAATCTGAATTTTTTTGTTTTGTTTCATTTGAGACCGGGTCTCTCTATGTATTTCTGGCTGTCGTGGAACGCATCATGTAGGGCAGGCTATCCTTGAACTTATTCACCTATCTCTGCCCTCAAAGGTGCTCTTGGGGATTTTAAAAGAAAGACAGGAAGGGAAAATGACAGAGGAAAGATAATTTGTGAATTGATGTAAACTCTGTTGTAGTATCTTAACCAACCTAGAGCCCACAGAAATCGTAGAATCTGTACATTTCTCAGCCTATTGAAAAGAGAATGCCTTCCAGAATGTTCTAAGAAAGATTGTAAAGGTGAGAGATCTGGGGTGTCACTGAGGTAGAGCCCCAGTGAATGCAAGCCTTTAGGAGGCTCTGACCTGTGCTGGTGCAGCAAATGGACTCAGCTGCTGTAGAATCTACTAGTTCCTGTGTAAGAAGACAGTGTGTTAGCATGGAAACCGCCACAGCTTTCCAGCCTCAAATTCTGTGTGTAATGGTGGGGGAATTACTGCTGGGCTCCCAGCATGAGCCTGGACAGAGTAGCTCCTAGTGTGCTTAGTGCCAGATCGACTAAGTCGCTCAGATGCAAGATACTAACAGTGTTTCAGAGCTAGACGTGCGCAACAGGAAAGAAAGCAAAACTCTCAGTTTGAGAGAAGGAAAGACGTTGAAAGCGTTTCAAAGAAAAGTCTCATAGTGCTTTTAGAATTGTTTTAAGAAGGCCAGAAAATATTACTGAAGTTTCTTTTCTTTTTTAAAAATTCATTTTGTTAATTTATATAATTTATTATTATGCACGCTCTACTTTCATGGTGGGCTTAGAGGATCAAACTCAGGTAGTTGGGCTTTTGCAGCAGGCGATTTTGCCCATTTCATGGGCCCCAGGAGTTCAATATTAAATACCCAGTGCACAGTGCTCCTTTTAGCATGAGAAACAAGCATTAGTCAGGAAGGGGGCATTTTCTCTCCGGCGTTTCTGAAGGGTTTTCTTCCGTCTCTGCGGATCTCTGTTCCTTTGGTTGTCAGATTGGGGATTTCTATTGGAAAGCATATGACAGCCTTCATCAGCATAGTACCTTTGATGAAGAATTGGATCCAACTTGCTCTCACATAGCAAGGATTTCTATCTGAGCTCTGACAGCTAACTGAAGAGCCATTATGATCCTTGGGTGCCCGCACCACTTGTGTCTACCCGTTCGGTAAATACAGTGTTCCTAATTTAGTAAGAAGAAAGAACAGCCACTAAAATCATGGCCTATAATTATATCTATGGGATCAATCAGTAAGCATGTTAGATGGATGGCAACTAAGCATTTGGCAGTAAATTTTCTTTGGATATTAGATATACATATAATAAATAATTTTAAAATACCAGGCATGATGTTTATAGTATTTAAAAATTATCTATAACCTTAATTAGGTTAAAATAATTTATATTTGAAAAGAATGAGTAACATTGATTTTAAATCACTACTTTCAGAGATCTGTCTAAAGGGAATATTGTAGCCTTATAATTGCATTACCTTGTAGAAAACAAAATGTATTTAATTTAAATGGATGCTGTCTGTGTGTAAAGACCACTTAACTCTATGCGGATTATTATTAAGTAATGGGTACCAAGATACATCCGCAAACCTCACTGTTCAGTTTCTATGATGTGCAGAACGAAGATGCCAATCTCGCTGTCGGGCCATCACCCCAGTCAGTCAATTTTCTTGTGTCTTGTGTTTTTCATCATTCATGATTGCTAGATCTAATCTCATTGTTTGGGTTTAATTTTTATGTGTTCTTGAAATCATTTTTATTGTTAGCAAATCTGCGCCTACTTAAAAGACTGGAAACAGAAAAAGAGAAATCTTTGCCAAGTCAAAACAAAACAAAACAAAACACAAAAACCAAACGCAGTTCCAAAAGCACCTGGGATTTAGCATTTTGTTTCTCTGTTGTTGTGCAGTAGGAACAGTGGCTCTGAGAAACCACACATTTGAAGACAGATAAGGGGACCTGCGAGATGGCTCAGCGGGTGAAACAGCTTATTACACACGCCTGCTTCCAGAGAAGTGAGCCCCGCAGCACGTCTGCACCTGCATGCAAACGCACAAAATCATCGCTACTAGTACCATTCCATTTGAAAAACACAGACAAGGAAAAGGCTGTGGACATGCTAAGGTTTTGGCAAAGGTTCTCCAAAATCAGAGGAAAAGGAATAATTTTTTTTTTTTTTTTTTTTTTTTTTTTTTTTTTTTTTTTTTTTTTTTTTTTTTTTTTTTTTTTTTTTTACCGTCTCAAGTAAGCCAGCAAGGGCAGTCAATAATGGGGAAGCCTGGAAACTAGACTTTTTGTGGAGCAGAGACAGTGAAATGCAGTTGTTCAGTGTTTCCTGGAGCAGGTTGTAAGCACCCTGGGTTTGAGCTCCAGCACTATGGAAGTCAGTAGTATAGAAATTTTCTATATGACATAGAAAGTTTGAGCAATTTTTAAAGTCATTTTTAAGTCATTAAGCAATTTTTTGGGCTGCAAAAGACTCTTTCTCAAAATAAAAAATTATAAAAAAGAAAAGATCTGATCTGTCCATGATCTTGCTTACTATGCCTTTGCTCACATCTAATATGCAGAAAGAATTAGTTTGTTTGTACCACTATTTGATGATTTACTAATTTTGTAGACACTAGCTGTTGCGTTTGTGTTTGTATGATACAGAGAGGCTTTTGCAGCCTTTCCCCCTGTACCATTTCCTACACCAAGTTATTCTGCCAGCCAGCCCATCATATGCCTATCTTAGAGCCTCTGCAACAAATTCATCCATCTACCTTTAAGGTGCAAGCTTCTCAGGAACTTTTTTAATTTGAACAGGCAGTGAAGCAAGAGCATTATTATCTTTAACTTAAATTCTCAAAAATCCGCTGACAGTTTCCTATATTTGTATGAAAGAATTTTGGTCGTTTCTAGTCCCTTCTCTCTAGTTAAAACCCGTATCAACAAGCCCTCCTCCCATTTTCATGTCTTCTTTTCTGTGTGACCCACTGAGTTTAATTAGAGTTTCTTGCTGGAGCGTGGGTAGGAGGTAATTTACTGGTGCATTGGCCACTCATCAGTGACTACATCACTGAAGAAAATGACACCCTCCTCCCCCATCAACCATTAGCTGTGGATAGTCCCTCAGGGAAGGGTCTGGCCTCTTGGACCCCTTTCCTATCCATGATTAAATGTAGACAGGCCCAATCTTGTGCAGGTTTTGTGTGCATTCTTACAGCTTTGGTGAGTTCTTCGTGATTGCAATAGCTATGTTAAGCACAGAAGATGCTTTTTGCTGAACTTCTTCCACCCTATGGCTCCTACATGCTTTCTGCTCCCCCTCCTCCACATGCTTCCTGGGCCTTAGAGCTGGAGATACAGCTGTCCATTTAGGGCTGCGCCCGCCCTCCACCATCACTTATTCTTCGATCAGTAACGGGTTTGTGCTGTAGGCTGCCTGCTGCAATAGGCAGCTTTTTTCACAGCATTATTGTGCTCTTTACCATTCAAATAGAATGTTTGTATGTTTCTCAGAGAGGAGACAACAGGACAAAAAATGCAAATATTTTGTGACCAATCTCATTAGTTTAAAATTATGAATTGGATGTTAAATATGAGTGAACTGTTAACCCTTAAAGCTGGCATACACTTTTAGCAGGTCTCATGCTCAAACACAGGATCTTGCACACACACCGAGCAAGTAAGTGCTCTCTGCATGTGCATCCAACTCCAACTTTGCTCTTTTGTTGGTGCTTTGTTTTTCGAGACAGAGTTTCTCTGGGTAGCTTTGGCTGTCCTGGGACTCGCTCTGTAGAGCAGCTTGTCCTCACAGAGGTCCACCTGCCTCTGTTTCCCATGTGCTATGATTAAAGGCATGTTCTGCAACTGCCCAAACATACACTATTGTTTTGTTTTTTTGGAGGATGATTTTCTGTTATACAGCCTTGACTGTCCTCATACAGGTTTTTTTTTGTTTTTTGTTTTTTTTGTCCATGGAGGCTTTTTATTTGTATGTTTTACATCTCTAGAAAAAGAATCCCAGCATTTTCCTTCCTGTGTGTTTTCACCTTGTTTCTTCATGGTCCAAGATGCCAGCTGAGGTCGTCAGTACAATGAAGCCAAACTGACAGGATGGGAGCGGATTGTTCTGTCATTTCTCTAGGTCTTTGAGTTCCACATCAAATCTAGGGCTTAGCACTCCACACGTGTTCAACCTGCCTGTGAGGTTCACCATGATTTTCCCAGCTCTGTGGTTATCAATGACTTCAAATTCACCAATGTAACCATGCTTCATCATCACGGATGAAGATCAGAAACCAGACGGATGACTTTGGAGCAGGGCCTGATGAGGACTTGGCGTTCGCCTCTTTTCTCAGCATTGTTGATGCTCTTGAGAGCATCAGCCAAGACATTCATAAGCACCATGGTGACGCGCAGAAAGATGGAGGAAAGAGTCCTCCAGCCTCTTTTTAAATTTTCTTTTTGATACACATTTTACACCATGCCATCCTTGTTGAAATGGTGTCATCCACTGTGTGGACTAGGTTTGACTCAGATTGACACCAACACATGCCTTTGCCTCTTCTGCAGTGGGATTAAAACTATGCATAACCATGACTAGCATCGCAACTTCTTTAAAATCATTTTATTGTGTGTGTGTGAAGATCAGAGAACAGTTTGGCAGTTGTTCTATCCATCCACCAATGTGGGTTCTGGAGACGGACCCAGGTTGCAGTCTTGGTGGAAATTGTATTTACTCACTGAACCATCTTGAGGGCAGCCTCATCCTCTTGTGTGTTAGGATTACAGGTGTGTGTCCTTATACCTGGTTCACACTGTATACTCTTTAAAATGGTAAAATGCCAGGCCATTGTGTGAAAACTTCATAATGACCTTACTAGACTGTGAATAGGTCCAATAAAGCACATAGTGATAGATTTCGGGGAGGGATTAAAAAACCCCAAAGTTGATGATGGTCTAAATTGTTTTATGACTCAGCAGTGAGCTCTAGATTTCCTGTACAGTTTTCCCCATAAGACATCAACCCAATGTTAACTGAAATGATAATTGGAAAGTAGATACTGTGGAAATAATTTCTGGACATAGATGAGCATTCTTTTTAGGCTCCTGTTCTCCCAAGATCAGGTATAGTGGGGAGGAACCTGGGTGGAAGCAGATTTGTTGACTAAGGTAGTTTTGGATGAGTTCTTGATGTGTGTCTAGCTCTAAAATGGATTGAAAAGTATATTACAACTTTTGATCTTTGTGTTATTGATACTGAACACTTCCTTCACTCATTACTAGCAGATAGAAATTTGATCAGGATGGGTTGCAAATTTGATGCAGAATAACATCTTTCTTCTAATATTGTTGGATAGTATCATATTGGAAGAAAAATTTTGTGTGTCACCTCACAACACAAGGATAGTTTTTTCTACATGTAAAATACCCTTTCAGACTTTCTACAGTTTATATGCATCATACATCATATATACATCAATGCATTTAAGAAGAAATATAAGTAAAAAACTTTCTCACATTCAGACCTTAATTTTTGTGAATCACATTTTGAGTCAGTTGTTGATTGCTGTGATTTTTCCAGGTTCAGCCTTCTGTGACATAAACACGCTGGTGATGGGCGAGATGACTAAGTCTGCCATGTAAACCTGACAGCATGAGTGAGCTCAAGCGGTGGAATCCGTGGTGGAGGAAGAGATGGGATTCTTTCAGTGGTCTGACCTTTCCTCAGGCTCCCTGACACAGGAGTCCCATGCCTCGCACACCTACACATGGTCACTGACCCTCCCTCCATTTAATATAGTAATAATAAATTCTAAAAGTTTTAAACTCCTGGTAATGCACATGATCTTAGTCATTCAAGCAGCTGACCCCCCCTCGAATTTTGATGCTAGCACTTTCATAGTCTAAGCAGATAGCAATGATTTCAGGTGACATCCAAGCCATGCTATCTCTCTTCAGTGTTTCCTATTAAAAGTTTAAAAAGGATTATAAGTGATCAGCCTAGCCATCAGTAATAAAAATGACAGATACTCAGTTCTTTTTTTTTTGGGGGGGGGGTACAGGATTAGATTTATAGCTGTATGTGTGTGTGTTGTTTTTTAAGTCATGGTCTAGCTATGTAGCCCATTCCATGGCACATTGCCCAGTTAGGCTTGTAGTTTTAGCTACAGGTCCTCCAAAAGCACCGAGAACTAATATTGTTTGTGAGTTAACTGGAGACTGCCCACCAAGGCAATAGATTTTAGCCCATCACGTTAACCTCATTTCAAAGGACTGGTGAAATTGTTTTTGTGTTTAGAAAAATCCTTGTCTCAAGAAAATCATCTTTTTCCTCAAATCTTTCCAAGTTTGTTGTGTGTGTGTTTGTTTGTGTGTATTTGTGTGTGTGTGTACACACATATGTATGCGTGCACTGTGTGTGAACTCGCACAACCTTGCATGTTATTTTCAAGTTAAAATGATGCCCAATGTCTGATAATTCCCTTCCTTGTGGGTTTCATTAAACAATGCATTTTACTTATTTGAAACGAGGACAATTTGAACAGCTGCATACATCTTTTGTATGCGGAAGCTATACTGCCACCTGGCCAACAAAATCAAGAGGCCCCGAGTTTCAAGATGCATTCTTATTTCAGAGATGTTGAAGTGGGAAGATTTGAAAAAAAAAAAAAAAAAAAAAAAGCAAAAAAACAAAACAAAAAAAACCAAAGTGTGCTTTAGCTGAAATATAGTTACGTCCGGAGGGCTGGGTTAATGTATGATCGGGTTTCTTCTATAATTCCAAGGCTGATTAGTGTAAAACAGTTTCTCTTAAAGAAATTTGTATTTTTGGTGTTTTACAATCTAGAGACTGGGTGGGTTTTGCCCGGCATGTGTTTGTGCTGAGTGGCTCGGATGAGTCTTCAGAAAGGCAATACCAATAGCTGCTTCAAAAGCCCTTAAGATTATTTTTACACAAAGCCTGGCTCCCTAGCCTTGAGCAGTGCTTTGTACTCTCAGCACTCAGGAGGCCACTGCAAAAGAATTGAAAGTTTGAGGCCAACCTGGGCTACTTTGTGGACCCCCTGTCTGCAGAAGGAAAGAGAGAAAAAGATTGCGTTCAGAGGCTGATTCTATTTAGGTAACTATTTTCTTTATCACAGATTATTGGTATATATTCAGTAGTGTGTCTGATTAGTTTTGTGTTCCTCAGCACACATTGTTTTTTGCTCACCGCGGCTTTTGTAAGAGACAGGGCAGTGAATGTAACTGAGGATAAACAGATAGTTGTTAATATTCGTAATCCTTTTTTTTTTTTTTTTGTGCAAGGCTTTGAATACCTGCCTCTTTAAAGAAGACTAGGTATTTGTTAAAGCCTTTGTTAAAGGGGGCTCATAGGATTCATTTTATGGTTACTCTACAGCAGTGAAACGCACGACGAGATAGCAACCTTAAAACAGTGTCTCGCCCTGAGTAAACGGATCTTTGAAAAGCAGCTTTTGGTTGAGGCACCTCGCTGCAGACTCTGGGCAGCCGAGCGCTCGCTCGATTAACCCCTTGAACGCCATTCTCTTTGCCTGCATTCACATGTTGCTTTGCGAGACATTTTGCAACTGGTCATTTGGCTCTCGTTTCTCCAAAAGCTGAAGCTTGGCTCCGGCTCCCTGCTGCAAGCCCCGATTCCGGTGGGGGCTGCGTGGGGCGGCGCCTGCAGGAAGTGTGCGCTTTAAGAGCGGGAGGAAGGGGCTCGGAGCGGCGGCGGGGGCTGGCGCGGGGGCTGGCGCGGGGGCCGGGGGCGGCGCTGGGCCGTGCGTCAGAAGGGGCCCAGTGTTCGCACCTTGGTTGACGTCAGAACCGCAGTGGGGCTGCGGTGCCTTCATTTGCTAATGAGAGCCCAGAACTCAGTCGCGCCTCGGAGCCCGCGTCGAGCGACACGCGCTCTGCTGAGCTCCTCTCCTCGGCTCCCCGGGGTGTGGTCGGGGGGCCCCTCGGCTTCGGGACCCTCGCGGCGCCGCGGAACCCAAGCGGCGGGCAGCGCGCTCAGGCCGGCGGCGGCCGGCCGCGGCCCGGAAGGAGTGCAGGCGGCCTCCACGGAGGTGAGTGCCGTGGCGTGGCGGGCTGGGGACAGTGTGCGGGGCTGGGAAACCCGTTTCCTGCCCGGGAGCAGCGTGGACGGCTCGCCCGGGCTCCCGCGCATGGGGCGGCCCTTTGGCGCGCAGCTTCGGGGCGGCTGCGGGACACGGCGGAGGGAGGAGGTGGGCCCTGGGGGCTGCAGGGGCGCTGGCTTGGCCGCGGCCGGAGGCGGGCGGCTGGCGGCGGGTGGAGGGCTGCGGGCTGCGGGCGGGCGGGCGGGCGGGCCCGGACGCGAGGCAGTCGGCGCCACCTGTCCACACACCTCCTTCCCCGCGTTGCCCGCGCGTTCGGTCCTCAGCCCTCCCGGCCGCAGAGTTTTGCAGGAGACCGTCGATGCTGGGGCGAGTGAGTGTGTGCGTGTTAACGATCGCTTTGCTGCCGTCGCGCAACAGTTGTGTAAAGCTGATCAAAGACGCCATCGTCTTTACTTTCTCCCAAGAAGGCCCTTTCCAGATCCTGCGGCTTTCTGACGACAGATTTGGGGTAGCTCGTAAAAAGGTGCGGAGTCGCTAGGCACTAAAACGGTTTCCGTCCCCGAATCATAGTATTTTGTATGAGGATTTGTTTTTACTGCAGTTGTATGCTCGGAGGGGGCTGCGAGCGGCGTGAAGAAAGCCCGTAGCAAATCTCATCCACCGGAGAGAGACCATTAACAATTTCAGATTATCGGTCTCTTCTTTTTGAAAATGTGTGAGTTCATGTGCTTGATTGATATGTGTGTTTTACATAAGCGGGGATGTTCATTTTTTTGTTCTTTTCACTTAATACATCGAGGACTTTTTCTGTATGTTCTGAAATCAAAGCGTAAAAGGCTAGCAAGAAACTCGTTGAAAATTTGATTACGTATCACTGCAGTAGCCAGCCTATTGGCTGGAAGAAAGCTGAAATCAGGGTAGCAACCAGTTTCTATAAAATATTGTTTACTCTGCCTAATAATTTGGGGCACTGTTTCTCACACTGCGATTTTCTACCGATTAGTCAATTGGCAAATTGATTAGTTA
This sequence comes from Sigmodon hispidus, assembly GCA_004025045.1. Classification (NCBI taxonomy): domain Eukaryota; kingdom Metazoa; phylum Chordata; class Mammalia; order Rodentia; family Cricetidae; genus Sigmodon; species Sigmodon hispidus. The sequence goes on along the minus strand of PVIH01001703.1, from coordinate 59,256 downwards.
TTCATGACTAATATTAAAAAATGAATTAAGTTAATCTGGAAAATACCAGAATGTACATTACTAGGGTATTGTTTTGTGAAACCTTTTAGAAAACTGCGTGTGCCTGTAAATGCAAGCATGTGTGTGTGTGTGTCTGCGCGCGCGCGTGCGCGCGCGCCCTCGAGCACTGGGTTGTGATATAAAAATTATATTGCTTCCTATGGTCTCATGCTAAATGAACTTTAAGTCACTGAAGTACTTTAAACACTCAGAATATATAAACAATGGATTACCTCTTTTCGTTTTTGGAATAGTGACATTGTGTATTGCACCAAATTTGATTGTTTTGCTTGTTTTCATTAAATATTAAAACAGCTATTTCTAAAAGACAAATCAAGATACGTTTTACAGATATTAAGGAGCTGAAGCCCAATTTGCTCAGATTCACCAGCCACCCTGGTTTTGGTGTGAGACCTGGAACAATATCCCTCCTCTTTCTAAATGTCGGTTTGCCTCCTATCTTTTGATAAGATAATGCATATGAAGCTGTTGACAGCATGCCTGGCTCAGATTAAGTGCTCACGGTTAGCTATTATTATTTTATTAGGACCCAATGGAAGTGTCCAGGATGCTTGTCGCCATCGGGAAGCCAGCATAGCATGGATAATCCAAAAGGAAAAAAAAGCAAAGGTGAAAATTAGTTGATAGTGTTATATGAAGGAACCGACACTGAATTACAATATAGTATTTTTTATATATGGCTTGGCCATTGTTATGATTATGATTGCTTCTCATATTCCCTACTGCTTGAGAGCTAATTTAGGTTGTGGGGTTTGTTTGTTTGAAGTTTAACTTTTTAATTTATTCTTTATTTTTTGAGATGGGGGTATTCCTATGTAGCCCAGGCAGCCCCTGAGTTCATGATCCTCCCGTGTCAGTTTCTAAAATGCAGGGTTTATAGGTGTGTACCACCATAGCCAGCTCAGATTGTTTTACTTAAACACAGATATCCTTCCATTGTCTTTCCTTATTTATTTTAAGTTAATGTCTTTTGCCAGGCAGTTGAGGAATATTTCCTATGAGGATTCCAAATTTTGCTAGTTTTCATTAATGACAATATTGCTCCAAACCATGTCAACAATATTACTGGTTGATCTCTTTGCCTAGTATACACTTCAGATGTGTGAGAGATTTTTTTTTTTTTTTAAACAAAAAAGAAGCAGCAGCAGCACCAGCATTATCTCAGGCAATTCAGATATCTCTATTCATTTCCCTAGACTGGCTTATACAATTTTAGATGTTATAAAAACCAATGAATGAAGAGTGTGAAGATTGTTATTAAAAATAGTATTAGAATTTTTATGAAAATAAATAGGCTGCTTTGAATTAAAAAAGGTGTTTCTTTCAAAACTATAACTGGGTGTGACATCTGTAAGAGGTTGGGAAAAATGGAAAACAATCATAATTCTGCTCTTGCATTTGAAAATGTATTTAGGCTCTCATTCTGTTTTACAGTGGTAAAAAGGAGACTTATTGAGAATGAATCACATGAGAAATGTGGCTTGGAAAAGAGGGTAATTTGTGCCCCAAAAGACAAAAACTCTCTAAACATCGAAGCAAAAATGCTTAATCTGATTTTAAACAGATACATATTACACATTTTAAGTTAAAATTCTAAGATTATGTATATATGTGTTTTAAAAATTATTGGCTCACCAACTACTCTTGGATAAGAGAGATTTTTGTCTTGCACAAATAAAATGAAGGACTAAGCAGCTGTTAAATATTGCATTTTTGGAATTATATGTAATGGTGTGGAAAGGTGCTTATCATATGTGTTTAAATGAAAGCAGAGGCTGATTGAATGAAATGTCCAATATCAATCTTTCTGTAATATATGACAAATGGTAAGAGGATTGCAGCTTATATTTATATTCTTCACTTACTTGTTTTTACCACTGTGCAACAGAAATGTCTTGCATTAAAAAGGTTATTTTTAAATAAAAAATAACATCTATTTTTCTTTTACAAAATGTCTTTAAAAGCATTAATATACCTCTTGTAAAAAAAATCCTACTTTGTCTAAATTCTCTTTTGCATGGCTTTTGAATATTGCCATGTCAAAACTCACCCCTTTTCTGTTTTGCTGCCCCATAAATTCTCAAACCTTTGCTTCAGCAGAACTTACTAACTTACCATCTCCAAATGTACTTGACACCCTTTTGTTTTTATACTTATGTTCGTTTGCTTCTTGAACTATTTTTCCTAACCTTACTGTAAATAAATTCTACTTATTTTCAAAACTTGGTTAAAAATGGTATCTACCTTTATATTCCTTAACGACTAGATTCTAAGTTGATCTTGACAATTAAAGCTATTATCACATTTTTATTATTGGCAACAGTGGATCCAGTCCAAGCTTCTTGCATGCTAGGCAAGTGCTCTAGCACCCAGCTTTGCTATGCCTCACGCTTACTATTTTTACTTCAGCAGTTCTCAGATAGCACTTTACACGTTTGCATTGATTTTCCAGTTCCAGTTTACACTCTTCGCTGGCAGGAGAGTTTGTGATTATCTCCTGAAGCTCCTAGGACAGAGTTCTGCTCCAGGCAGGTGCCTGACAGCGTATACATCGCGTAAGAAATGGTCTTATCGGTTCTTTTGAAATTGCTGGAATTTTTCTTTACAAGTGGTCCTGGGTACAGGTTAATGTTTGATCCATAATTACAAGGAATTAAAAACCCGATCATTCTGCTTATTTGTCCACTGATACAGATGGATGATAAGTGACATTTTTTTTTTTTTTTAATTAAAACTGATATGGTAGCCGAGAATTGGGTACTGAGTTCAAACTTAGTTTCACGCGTGTGTTTTCCTTTCAAAATTTCACCAGAAACATATTTTGGTTTTGGGCAATTTTTGCTTCCGTTAACTTGCTGAAGGCACTGGTGTGCCTTACTTTCTTTTACAGCTGTTGTTCCTGGAGCCCAGAGAGCCAAGTGCATGGGGGCTTGGTGGGCGCACAGTCACTGCTCTACCTTTTGGGGAGATGTGTGGTAGTATGTAAAGTGCTTTGTGGTCAAATTTAATATTTTCTTCTGTTACTGGAAATAATTATGTTACTTTTTAAATGACAGTAAGAGTAGGGTGTGCTTGTTTGGTCAATTCAAGATGTGAGACTTACTGTCTAACGAGTTGTTTTATTTTAATTTACAGACTCCTGTCTAGACGGATACAGCTGAGGAGATAACTCGTCCTTCTCTTCTCAAGGTAATACACTTATACATTAAAAAAAAAAGCAATCAATTAACCAGGTTCTAGTAGAATTCAAAATCTATATAAAAAGACCTAGTGACTCATGCAAAGCAATATAATTCTTGACCCTGGATAAATGATCCTTTTAATAATTAAAATTTTATTAGTTCATAAAAATAAGCTGATATTCTTGGGTCTACTTATAATCAGCTTGAATATTTTAACTGTGCAATAAATATGCGTGTGTTGTCTTCCTACTCCAGAGAGATTGTGTTTGGTAAGTTTTAGGTGAGGTCCTGGAATGTCAAATGTAAAAAAATGTCAGCACATGCTTCTGGTTTGCTGTAACTCACCGTGGCATGAAAGGCGATAGATCAGCAGGGGACAGAGGCTTGGGGTTAAAGGCTGCAGGCTTTAATATCTGTGGATGTGATCTTAAACTCATTCTCCTTTTATTTTTTGAATGCTTTAATTAAATTTTAAGAAGTGGCTACAACATTTGTTATTTTATAATTTTCAATGTTTAGTTTTATATTGTAAGATTCCTTTAGCCTGAAAATTGTCTTATCTACAAATATAAATATGAGCTTTGTCTTGTTCTCTGATTTCCAGTTAATAAATGAAATGAATCAATGGGGGAAAGAATATAGTTTTTAAATTTTGCATATATTATTTTATATGCTTGTTTAATTGATTTTTTTTAATAATTGTGGGAAATCAGAAAAGCAGAGATTCTCAGTACAGGGTAGTAGATAAGTTACTCAAGGTGGAGGGTTGACCTGAGAAAGCTTTTTCATTCTCATTATATTAGTATTGAGGCTGCAATTTTCTTTTTCGACTATTGGTTTTAATAGTTAAGGCTTTTACATCGTGGAATAATCTTACTCAGAAATACTGATGTCACAGAGCCAGGCTTGGTGGCTGAGACGCTGACGATTAAGAGGTGAAAGGCAGACTGGACGGTACATCCTGATTGCTTCCACCTTCTCCCTCTGAATACAGCATACTGAACGATTCTGTTGTATATTTTCCAACAGACAAGAATGTTTAAATAGAATTAAACTTGAAAGACTTATTTATTTGCAATTCTGTTTCCAGTTTTAACAAACCAGCAAGTACACTGCACTGAATTTATTAAAATAGCTGCAACTATGTATATATATAGCTGCAACTGTGTATGTGTTGTATTACCAACAAATGAACTGGGTACGTATCAAGATTATCTATAGGGAATCTCTCTTTTAGCAGAGTCAACGTAGATTTATTTATAATAGCAACAAAGAACTCTGAGAGTAGAAAGGGCTTCAAGAGAGGAATACTTTTTAATTTTATTTTTGTAAAGCATCAAGGGGTTTCATTTAGAAGCAAAGCATAAGTATAGAAGAGATACACTGTAAGGAGCAGTGTAAGACTTACAAGCCCCCCTTTTTAATATTTTACTTAAAATATTAAATATTTTATTTAAATTTTATTTTATTTAAAATATTTTTTTATTTTATGTGAATCAGTGCTTTGCCTGCATGTATAACTATGTAAGGGTGTCAGATCTTGGAATTTTAGACAGTTGTTAGCTGCCATGTGGTTGCTGGGAATTGAACTCAGGTCCTCTGGAAGAACAGTTAGTGCTTTTAATCACTGAGCCATCTCTCCAACCCCACAGGCCTCCTTTTTAAATAGCGTGGAGAATCTTAAAAATTCTGAATTCTAGACTCTAATATACTGATTCAGAATTTGGAGAATGATTTTAGCATTCAGCTTGATTTGGAACTTTGATATATTATGAAAAGCTTATAGTTTTAGGTGGGTAAAAGTTAGTAAATCATTTATTGATCAAGAAATCTCAAGAGAACTAGGAATAAAAATTCTCCATTGAATGTGGTTTATACAGTTAGAAAAGTTTTGTGATTCAGAGGCCACTTTACTTGCTCTTTACGTTTTTAGTAACTGATAAATTTTAATAGAAGCTTGTGAGCTGAGCATAAACTGGTACATAGCGTCTTTACTCTTATGAAAAAGAGTTAGATGCTCTCTATGATACCACAAGTTCAGATAACCTAGAGGCTTTGCTATAAAAACTCAGGAAAATAGTTTTTAAAAGAGTTTAGTAAGAATATTATAGTAATATGATCTTTAGAATCTAGGGCTGAATTTTTCCACCTGGAATCATTTTCTAGTAACTCAGAGACATAGAAAATTGATAGGAACCTTCCTTATCTTCACATAATCCAAATTACTCTTTCCAGTGATCCATATATTAACTCGGTAGCTCATGTCTGCTTTGTATTATTATTCTCACCGATAGTAACAGGATCGGTGAAAGTCAGGCATGATGGTGCAAATTTATTATTCCCATACTTAGGAAGTTGAGGCAGGATTGCGATATCCAGGCTAGTCTTAGATTATGTAGTGAATTCTAGGTCAGCTTGAGGTATGTAGTGAAATCCTGCCTCGAAAAACAAACAGGGATCATTTTGAGCTATTTTCCTAATAGTAATAAGGACTTACTGTTTATTATTATTATTATTATTTTTAGTGGTTTTTTTTTTCTTCCTTTGTAGTTCGACCATTCGAGGCCAGTAGCCTCCTGACTGACTAGTTAAGATGCAGAAAAGACAAGGGTATTGCAGCTATTGCCGTGTGCAGTACCCTAACCTGGAACAGGTGAGAGGTTCCCACTGATGATAACAACACTTACCACCTTAGCTATGAGTTCCTCTTTTATGTTTATTAGATTGGCTTATTCATTCACTGAATGGATTTTGTTGAGTCTCTTGGTTTGCAGATAGTACTTAAGAGTTTGAGAATATGATATTATAGTATAGTTTAGTAAGGCAGAAAATAAGTAATCATATAATTTCAATACTTAATATGTCAACTTATGATTAGTTTTATGAGGAAAAGAATAAATTGGACAGAAGAGAGTGCTGTTTAAGTAGAATGGCTAGGTAAGGGTTTGTTTTTTTATTTTTTTGTTTTTGTTAGTGACATTTGAATTGACATTTGAAAGAAGTTCAGTGACTGGTTTGCATATATATGGAGGAAGAGTTTTAGGGAGAGAAAATACCCTGAAGGGTAAGAGTATTATGATAACCGGAGGTCAGGAGGTCAGTAGGACTCCCGTGGAAGTTGGGCTGTAGGTACAAAGTGATAGGTGACAAAGGAGGGGTAATATAGTCTGTAAAACCTAGTAGGTCAGCTGGATGTGGGGCACCTGCCTTAATTCCAGCACACAGAGAGATAGAGGCAGGCTGATCTCTGCAGATTCAAGATTAACCTCATCTACAAAGTTCTAGTCGGCCAGAGCTGTACAGTGAGACCTTGTCTCAGAAGATACACAAGCATCCTTAAGGTGAGAACATTGACTTTTATGCCAGTGACGTTAGCCATCATAGTGTGACGAAAAAGGTGACTGAATTATTGAACTTTTTATTTTAGAAGAATCATTCTGGGTGCTGATGAGTAGAACAGTTGGTATGGGGATTCTTTCATATTTATTTTGTTGCAATGTAATTTTTTCATCATAAACTTCCCCCCTTTAAAGTGAAATTCAGAGATATTTAGTGTATGCACAAAGTGAAAATTAGACAAAGTGAAATTGTCCAATTTTCACCTTTAAAAGAAAACCACACTCTCACCCAACAGTTATTCTGTGCTTTCTTGGTTCTCTAATCTCTGGCAATTACTAATCTATCTACTTTGTGTTTCAAAATATTTAACTATCTTAGATATTTCCTCGAAATGGAAGCATATGCTGTGTGACCTTTGTGTCTAATTTTCCATTTGGCATAATATATTTAAAATTCATTGATATCATAGCATGTATTACTATCTCATTATGGCTGAATAATATTCCATCATAAAAATAATACCACACTTTATTCATTCACCAAGTGATGGATGCTTAGGTTGTTTTTACTTTTTTTGGCTACCATGACTATTGTTGCTATGCATATTTGTCTATAATTTTTTGTGTGAACATACATTTTCATATGATAAGGTTTTTTTTTTGTTGTTTTTTTGTTTTTTTTTTTTTTTTTTTTTTTTTTTTTTTTTTTTTTTTTTTTTTTTTTTTTTTTTTTTTTTTTTTTTTTTTTTGAGGAACTGCCTCACTGTTTTCCAAAGTGGCTTTACTATTTTATGTCACCTCCAACAATGCATGAGGGTTATAGTTTCTCATCCTTGGCAGCACTTTTTTTTTTAAGTTATAGCCATTTTGTGGGTGTGAAGTGATATCTCATTGTGACTTTGATTTGCATTCACCAGTGTCATCGAGCATGTTTTCATGTGCTTATTGGCTGTATACATTTTGACCAAATGCCTGTTCAGATTTTATGTCCATGTTTCAGTTGGTTTGTCTTTTTTTATTGATGAATTTTCAGCCTTTCTTTTGTCTAGCAGACCTTTATGAAATCACATAATTTTAATACTTTATTCTGCTCTGTGGCTTGTCTTTCTACTTTGTTGATAGTTGATAGCTTTGATGAATAAACATTTTAAATCTTGCTTGGTGTGATTATGTTTACCTGTAATCCTACAATTGAGGAGGTGAAAGCAGGGACATTGTAAGTCCCAGGTCAGCTTGGACTGCATAATGAGACCTGTCTCAAAAAAAAGTTTTAAATTTCTTTTATGTTCTTTTTTTAAAAATTAAAGACAGTTTTTACTGTGCAGTCCAGACTGGCCTCAGGCTTAAGGGACCTTCCTCTGTCACCCTGAGTGCTGAGCTTACAAGTGTGTACCACTGCGCCTTTCTTTGTGGTGTCTTTGATGGGAATTGCCAGCCCAACCAACATCATGGAGATTTATACCTATCTTTTCCTCTAAGAGTTTCATAGTTGCCTTTATAATTAGGTCTTCTGTTCAATATGAATTATTTTTTTTATAGATGACAGATGGAATCCAGTTTCAGTAATCATTACACTGTTTGTTGAAAAGCCTAATCTTGCTATTCAATCGTCACAGCTATTGAAAAATCAATTACTTAAAATTATAAGAGTTTATTTCTTTGTTCTCCGTTCTGATCCATTGGTATATAGATGCATCACGAGACTAATACCATAGTCTTTTAAAAACACATTTTAAATGGGCATACAGTAATTGTATTTATCAGGTAGATAACTGATATTTCAGCACATGTGTGCAGTGTGTAATGATCAGATCATAATTGGTCTGCCATCTTAGACATTGATTATTTCTTTATATTTGGAACATTCTCTCTGCTCTTTTGAAATACAGTTAATTGTTGCAAATCCTAGTTAACTATTTCTGTTCTGTAGGATATTAGAGTTTGCCCCCCTGTCCACCTCTCCTCCCTCCTCGTCAGCCACTCTCTCCCCACCCTCCCTTCACTTCACTCACCCATCTTGAGGGATTCCTCTTTTCAATGCCATGAATATTCTGTAGTAAACACAAGAATGCAGATGTTGCCTTGGCATCCGGATTTTATTTCCTTTAGATATGCATTAGTAGTGGGATTTTTATTTTAAGAGGTTTGTTTTAAGTTTTCTAAGAATCCTCTGTTTTCTGTAATGGTTCAATGTTTAACATTAGTCTTAGAGTAGTGCTTCTCCTTTGCCACATCCCATTAGAGCTTGCCATTTTAAAATCTTGTTAATAGCCCTTTTTACAGGATTAGGAAGATATCTTATTGTCTTGATTTATATTTCCTTGATGAATAGTGATATTAAACTTATTCATATATTGGTTTGCTATTTTTATATTGTCTTTTGAATATGTCTATACACAGGTTACTTGCTCATTTTTAAAAAATTAAATTTTGCTGTTGAGTTGTTTGAGTTCCTTATATATTCTGGAATGAATCCTTTAGGTGGCTAGATATGGTGGTTCATGCCTTCTCAACAGTCAGGAAGTGTAGAAGCAAGAGTATCAGGAGTTAATATTTTATTAAATATACAATATATCACCACAACTAATAGACAGAGACCCTTAGCTACATAATGACATAAGGCCAGACAGAGATACATGAGATCATGTCTCAAAAAATCAACAACAAAAACCAATATTAAAGTAAGAATTCTTTGCTGGTGAAGTAGCTTGATGGGTAAATACATGCCCCATAAATTTCAGTGCTGAGTTTGAATCTCTAGGACCCTGTGAAGCAAGTTGTGGTAGTGTGCCTCTGTACTCTCAGGGCTTCTGTGGCAAGGTAAGAGCAGAGACAGAGAATGTGTATGCCAGTGAACTATACTAACTATATTGGTGCTATATTGTATATTTAATAAAAATAGTGTAGAATGTCAGGGGATAGAATCACCCACAGTCAAGGCATGAAGGTCAGGGAGTGCCGACCCACGCCTTTAATCCTATTACTTTGGTGACAGAGATCCAGAGTTCAGGACCTAACAGCCAGGCAGGCAAAGGCAGGAGGAACTCTGTGAGGTCAAGGCCAACCTGATCTACAAAGAAAGTTCCAGGTGAGACAACCCTGTCTCGAAAAAACAAAACAAAACTCTAAAAAGGCTGGAGAGTTGGCTCTGTCCTCTGATATTCCAGACTATTTTTTTAAATTAAATATACAGTATATCACCACAACTAATATGCAGAGACCCTGTTTTAAAACAAGGTAGAAGAAAAGAACAGTCACCTGAGGTTTTTCTCTGACTTCCATAGTCTTGGCTTTAACACTTCCATTGAGGGTGTTCCATTGCTGGAAAAACACACAATAACCAAGGCAGCGCTTATAAAAGAAAGGATTTGATTGGGGAATTGCTCACACTTTTAGAGAGTTAGTCCACCATTGTCTTTGTGGGGAGTGTGGGAGAGGCAGCCATAGTGCTGAAGAAGTAGCTGAGAGCATTGCAGCCTGATTTACAGGAAGAAGACAGCCTGAGCTGGCATGGGCTTTTGAAACTTGAATGCCCACCCCTCCTCTAACAAGACCACCCTCTCCTAATTCTTTCTGTTCGTTTTTTTGTTTTTTGAGGCACTGTCTCTGTGTAGCCCTAGCTATCCTGAAATTCACTATATAGACCAATCTGGCCTCAAACTCAGAGATCTACCTGCCTCTGCCTCCAAGTACTGGGATTAAAGGTGTTCATAATCACCTCCTAGCTTTTCCACCCTTTTTTGGGGGGTTGTGGTGGTGGTGGTGGTGGTTAATCCTTCCCAAACAGTTCCACTAACTGGGGACCAAGCTTTCAAACAGGAATGTATGAAAGCTGTTATTATTCAAACCACTAGATAGTGTGATATATTTGCATTAATTTTTTTGTATGAAGTAAGAGATTGAAGTCTAGTTTTATTCCTCAATATTTATTTAATTCATTATTATTATTATTGAGATAGGATTTTGCTATATAGCTCTAGCTGTCTTAGAACTCACTATGTAGATCATGGTGACCTTGCAGTCAGAGAGATCCACCTGTCTCTGCCTCCCGAGTGTTGGGATTAAAGGTTTGAGCCACTACACCAGGCTTACTCTTCTGTATATAGATGTTCAAGTTTTCCAGCACCATTTACTCAAGAGTCTTTACTTTAGTTGGTGCCTTCTGTGTCCTGACTGGTCACCTGCCCTTACAGTTAGCTCTAGAGAGGTAAATTATTTCTGTGGTTTTTATGTTTCTTCAGTGCCCCATCTCCAGTATAATACTGTTTTAGCTGCTGTAGTTTTGTATTATATTTTGAAGTTACATATAAAGCTTTACTTTTATTTATTTTGCTCAAGATTTTTGATAAGAATATTTTAAGTTCTACATGAAGTTAGAATCTGAATTCATGAGGGTTTTTTTTTGTTTGTTTGTTTTGCTTCTGTGAGGGCATTGTGCATTGGCATTCTGATACGAGTTGCAAATGAATCTGTAGATTATTATGAATACTTTAACTATATTCTAATCCATGAACATGAGCTATCTTTTTGGTTTTCGTTTATTTGTTATGTATATCCTCCTCAATTCTAGCCTTTTCATATTTCGTAACTTTCTTTTTTTAAAAAAAATATTTTTTTAAATTTTTAATGTGAATTGGTGTTTTGCCTGCATGTATAACTGTGTAAGGGTGTCAGATCTTGGAATTACAGACAGTTGTTAGCTGCCATGTGGATGCTGGGAATCGAACTCAGGTCCTCTGGAAGAACAGTCAGTGCTCTTAACCGCTCAGCCATCTCTCCAGCCCCCTTTGTAACTTTCATTATCAAAATAATTGATGTCTTTTGTTAAATTTATACTTTGGTGGTATTATTATTACTATTGGTAGCTTTCTTAGTAAACTTTTAATGATGTGTAGAATAGCTGTTTTCTATGTTTATATTCTATACCTTTATTGAATTTGTTTTTCAGTTTTAAGAATATTTTAATGGAGTCTAGTTTTTTTTTTTTCTTTCTTAGTCAAAAATTATGTCATCTGGGGCTAGAGAGATAGCTCAGCAGTTGTGATTGCTGCTCTTGTGGAGGAGCTGGGTTTGGTTCCGACTACCTACTTGGCTGTAACTACAGTTTCAGGGGGTCTGACATTCTTTTCTGGTCTCCAGGTACACCAGGCTTACATGCAGTGCACATACATACATGCAAGCAGACCACCTATACATCTATAAATCATTTTTTTTTAAAAAAAGGTTGCCATATACAAATGAATAATTAGATATCCTTTATTTCTCTTATTGTGATGCTTTAAGGCTTCTGATCTGATACTGAATATGAATGGTCAATGTGATTATCTTATTCCTGCTTTCAGAGAAAATGGATCTTAGTTTTCCTCTATTGAGTATGATGTAAATTGTGGACATCATGGACAGCCCCTATTATGTTATCCTGTGTTACTTTTATACCCAATTAATTTTTTTTATCATTAAGGAATGTTTAATTTTATTAAATGCAGAAGTATAATTAAATATATACTAGATGATTATGTAGTCTTTATCCTTCATTATATTGTTGAAATATATTTGTTGATTTATATATCTATATATTGAACCATCCTTGCTTTCCTGAGGGGAAATCCCACTTGATTATGATGTATAATCTTTATGTATTGTTGTTTTTTTTAAAAAAAATATATTCATATCACTGTTTTAGTTTTTTTTTAACACTTTTATTTATTTATTTATTTATTTATTTATTTATTTATTTATTTATTTGCCTTGGTGCTTTGCCTGGAATTGGAACTACAGACAGTTGTTAGCTGCCATGTGGGTGCTGGAAATCGAACCCGGGTCATCTGGAAGAGCAGACGGTGCTCTTAACCGCTGAGCCATCTCTCCAGCCCCATGTATTGTTGTTTGATTCATTAGCATTTTGAGAACTTTTACCTCTGAGTTTATTAGCAGTATTCATCTGTAAATATTTGGTAAAATTCATCAGGTCCTGTGCTTTTGTTTCTTGTGACATATTTTATTGATTTAGTCTAGTTGTTATCAGTTTGCTGATTTTGTATGTTTTTACAGCTCAATTTTGGTAGGTTATGTATGGAAACACATTTTTTGTAAATGTTCTAATCTACTAGCTTGCATTATTCATCATAGTTTTCAGTGACCATTTGTATTAATTGGTTGTAATATTTTACTTTTCATCTCTGATTTTATTTGGACCACCTGTCTTCCCCTATCTGTTTTATGTCAGCATTTGTGCACACATGCTATACTACTGAGCTACACTTTTAGCCTTTTAAAAATATGTGTATGTAGGTAAGTTTAGTCCATTTCTTCTGTTTGCTACTTATTTCCTCTTAGTGCTATGAGTTGAATGTGTTGTTGATTTTTTTTAGGTTGTTGATTTGTGGTAGTATTTACTTTAATACAAGCTGTAATGCATTATAAACTTTCATCTGTGTTGCTTTTGCTTTATTCTGTAGACTGTAGTGTGCTATTTCAGTTTCAGTTTAAGACATTTACATTTTTCTTTTGTTTTTTCTTTGACCCTCTATTTATTTAAGAACATACTTAATTTCCAGGTGCTTGTGAAGTTTCTAAAGATACCCTTTATTGCTAGTTTTATTCAATTCTGATCAAAGATACATGTGTTGATTTTAATTATTTTTTAATTTGTTGAATATGTTTCACATGCTGATGAGAATAAGGCTTATCCATTAGATATTGGATGGAATATTCTGTAAATGTCTGCCTGGACCCTTTGGTCTATAATATATAAATCATTTACTTGTGATAATTTCTTTCTAGTTTTTGTGTAGATGGACTTTCCATTGATAGAAATGGGGTTTTGCATTCCCTGTACTAGAATCTCCTTTTTATATTTAATTTTTAGCTCTAATGATATATAATATATACTTTTTAAGGTTGTTTTGTGATGGTATTTATTTTAAGCTTCAGTTTCTTCTTTTGTCATTATGTCTTGTTTTCCCAGTTTCTGACTTCAAGTCTATTTATTTATACTGATACAAATGTAGGAATTCCTGCTTGGTTTTGTTTATATGTCATGTCTTTTCCTTGTGCCTCACCTTTGGGAAGTGCTGGCACTTTACTGATGGATGAAATAGGTTTCTTAGAGCAGTATATTATTCTTTTTTACAAATCCCTATTGAGCCCATCTACATCCTTGATTTTGAGAATTTAATGTTTATATCCAATTTTATTATTGATAAGTAATGATATACTCTTTATATTCTCATTTTTTTCTAATTTTTGGTATATATTTTGTTATTTACTCATCTTTGTGGTTTGGTGATCTTTTGTATATGAGTCTTTCCTTGTAGATCTGAGCAACTATTGAGTTTTATATTTGCATGTTTTATGATAGTAGTTTTCTTTGCTCTTAGTATAGGACTCTACCAGACATTTCTTATAGTAATGGATGCAATGATGTGGGGAATTAATGCAGTTTTTGTGAGACTATATTTCTCCTACATTTTTGAAGGATAGCTTTGCTGGGTATAGTATTGGTTATTGGTTTTTGTTTTTTCAAAGACTTTGAATGTTTTTTTTTTTTTTTTAATCTTATAAGGATTCTTCCCTCACATTTTCTGTTAAGTGGGAATTACTTCTTATATGATTTGATGGTTTTGTTTTTTGTTTTTTGTTTTGTTTTTTGTTGCTGTCTTTGGAATTCTCTTATTTTTAGCATCTTGACAATCTTGACAATGATGACTGGGAGATACTTATCTTTCTGTACTATAACAAAATACTTGAGATAATCAGTTTATCTAGAGAAGAAGTTTGTTTCAGTTCTCAGTTTGGAAACATTTGAGTTTGTGATTGATAGGATCTATAACTGTGGGTTTGTGATGACACAGCAGAGCTTGCCATGGAGTGTAGTAACACAAACTGTTGACTTACTGTCTGGAATGTGAAAAAAGTGGACAAAACAACAGGAGTTCTTATAGTACCAAACTAAAGACCAACCTTTTAATACAAGAGCCTTTGAAGAATATTTGAGATTTCATCTTGTAGTATATATATGACCTCTTTTGGTCAAGTTTCAGAGGTCCTTTGAACACTGGCCATATTTTTCTAAGACAGAAAGTTTTAGGTAATTAGGTTGAGTAGGTTTTCTATCTTTTTCAAACACAAATAATACCAACATGTCCTTATTTTATTATCTCCACTAAACATCATAGACTTTCTTGGTTTTTAGGTATTTCTTTCCCCTAAGACTGGGTTACTTCAGAAAGGCAGGAAAATTCTGATAGAGGTTGTGTTGAATCTGCAGATGTAGTATCCATTTTAGCACCAAGTCTTCCAATTTATGAGCAGGGAGTATGTATTTCCATTATATAAAGCTTCTCAAAAATGTTTCAACCTAGTCTTGGGGTTTTCAGTATATAAGTTTTGTACTATTATGTTAAATTTATTAATATTTTTGATGCTATTTTGTTAAATTATTTTTGTTTATTTTATATATAGCATATATATAATTATAATATTTTTAAAAATATTGATTTTTGCATCATGGAACTTTGTAAAACTTAGCTCTAATTTTTTTGGTGGGTCCTTAAGACTTTGTATGTAAGATTCTCCCATGTACAAAGTCATTGTACTAGTTTTTAGCCTGGATACCCTCTTTCTTTCCTTGAGCCTTTCTCTAATTTAGTAAGTATCTAGTGATCATAGATATTCTTGTCTCTCTTGATCTTAGGAAGAAAGCTTTCATTCTGTCAATATTAAATATGATGCATAGTGTGGTTTTATATAGAAGACCTTGTTAGGTCCAGGAAATGATCCTAGTTTATTTTCTAATTTATTGAGCATTTTATTATGAAAGAGTACGAGATTTGTCACATGCTTCCCTGTGTATATTTGTTATATAAGTATATTAGCTCAGGCTGCCATAACAAAACATGGGAGTACTAGATGGCTTAAGCAACTTGAAGTTTTTTCTTAACTGTTATGAAGGCTAGGAAGTCCAAGAGCAAGATACTAGCTGGTTTATTTATCTCCTTTCCTAGCTTGTACTTGGCTGCATTCTCTATGTGTCTTCTCTTGTAGAGGAAGGATAATCTCTCTTTTCCTTATAAGGTCAACAATCAATGCTATATTAGAAGTTCATCCTTTTGGTGTCATGTAATCCTAATTACTTCCTGAAATTGTATCTAAATTTAGTCATATTAGGGCTTAGAAATTCAGGATATAAACTTTCGTTATGTGTGGGTCAGTGTGTAGTACAAGCTGATTTTTTGAATTTTACTCTGATCTTACATTCCTGGGATAGGTCTTACTTGATATAGCATACACTCAATTCTCCATCAATGTTGCTGCATTTTGTTTGTTAGTATTTTTTTTGAGAATTTTTACATATATATTTGTAAGGAGTGTTGGTCTGTGGTATCTTTGTATCATTTTGGTATTAGAGTAATAACAGTTTCATAGACTGAATTGAGTAGTATCCCCTTCCATTTTTGTTGGAAGAGTTTTATGAATCATTTTATATATATATATATATATTGATACAAGTATTCATGGTAGTAATAGCTACTGTTTTCTGACCACGTTTGTTCATTTAGAAGTGTCTTAAATTTTTTTCTGGGTTTAAGCTGTAATTGTGCTATTAAGTGATACAGTTTATAATGATGTGGTTTTTTTAAATGCTGAACTGTTTTTTTTATCTTAGATAATATCTAAGATAACTGAATAATATGTTAAAATTCTGTGTGTGTGGCTTTTGTCTTGCTTACCTAATAGAACACAATGAATTTCATAGTTAACAGTTTTTTTGTTGATTTACTTTCTCACTCTTTTTACCTGCCTACTTTTTTTCAAAGAAAAAAAGTGCTGGTCATAAATATGAGGCAGAAAATAAATGAAGTATCTTTTTCTTTCTCTTATAATTGATAAATTGTTTTATTCTTGACTGGACTTGTCGAACCTTTGGCAATTGTAAGACATTAATTCTTTAACTACAGGTTCTATTCAATAAAGATTTAATGCAATTTTTTTGGCCTAACATTTAAAATGATTTTTATTAATTTGTACACTCTTGCACTAAATTGGCATTTAAAAACATTCTATTGATGACAACCAGGATAATTTATATTAACTTTGAAAGCTTGGAAAGTGTGTGTGTGCTTGTGTGTATACACACATTTATATTTATTATATATATTTATTTATATTTATATTTCAAAGTTTTGGAAAACTACTAAGGCAGCAAAGAAATACGAGGCCTAGACCTAGTGGGAAGTATTCGATAGTGAACGATGGGAGCCAAAAAAAAGAAAACAACTGCCAACTTAGAATCCTATACTCATTAGGTTTAACTTTTAAATGTAAGATAAAATAAAAATATTTTCAGGAGGGGCTGGAGAGATGGCTCAGCGGTTAAGAGCACCGGCTGCTCTTCCAGAGGACCCGGGTTTGATTCCCAGCACCCACATGGCAGCTAACAACTGTCTGTAGTTCCAGTTCCAGGCAAACACCAAGGCAAATAAATAAATAAATAAAATAAAGTTTAAAAAAAATATTTTCAGGAAACAAAAATTAAGGGAATTTGTCACCAGCAGACCCTCACTAAAGGAAAAACTAAAAGGAGTTCTTCAGGTAGAAGGAAAATGGTTCCAGATAGAAGCTCAGAGCTGTCAGGAAATAATGAAGAACAATGGACAGGTAAATGTGTAGGCAATCAGTAAATGATGCTTGTGGGGTTAACAGTGATGTAGGTTGGGAGGGTAGTAAGTGGAGTTAGTTAAACTCTAAGGCTCTTACATTGTTTAAGGAGAGAATAAGATAGAGAGTAATTTTAGACTTTGATAGTTGAAACTTGTCATTTGTTCCTACTGTGGACTAGAAGGAGAGACTGTAACTCCTGAACTAACAAAATGATGAAATTAGAGTAGTACAAAGGAAGAAAGAAGAGAGGAAATACCCATAAGAATAATAACAGATTTCCAAGTATATCCAAGTGAAAATAGACTTACTGATTGAATTAAAATTATGTTCAATGACTGCATCTGTATGCATGCATTTTTTCTGTAGTAGAGCACTTCTTGCCTGCTATATATGACAGCAACTCAAAAAGGAAAAAATAAAACTAATACTTTATGGGAGGTCTTAGCCACAGAAATAAGAAAGAAGAAGATAAAAATGACTAAAATGATAAAATATAACTGGGTAAGAAGATAAAAAGCATTTTTTTAAAAAAAAATGTTTGTCATACATGATGATGTACTAGCAAACCAAAAATAAATAAACTGTTAGAACTAATGAGTAAGTTTAAAAGCTTGTTGGAGTCAAGTGTAGTAGTGCATGCCAGGGTCCTAACTTCTAAAGAGGCAGAGGAGGATCATTTGATTTTTTTCTTTGCATTTGAGATCAGCATGGACACCATGGCTAAAAAATAAACAGAATAACCA
This sequence comes from Sigmodon hispidus, assembly GCA_004025045.1. Lineage (NCBI taxonomy): Eukaryota > Metazoa > Chordata > Mammalia > Rodentia > Cricetidae > Sigmodon > Sigmodon hispidus. The sequence continues at coordinate 41,271 of PVIH01001703.1, read as the reverse complement.
AGGATTGGAGCAACAGAAAAATTCATATTCATATATGTCAATACTCCGCAGAAAATGAGATTTAAAGGTATCATTTACAATAACATCAACAAAAATAAAATTCTGAATAATAATTATAATAAGTATAAAATTTTTACATACAACTTGTAAACACTGGAGGCTGAAGATTGGGCTCAGTGATAGCATGCCTGCTTTAGCATGATTTTGACTTGTGAAGAAGAGCTTTCTGCTAACAAAAAACATTGGAAAAAAATCAAAGAAAGTGGATGCAGTAAAAAATTAAGAAGATGGTAGATTAAGAAAATTAAAAGATCAGCTACAGACAGGAAGTGAGAAGACCAAACCATTTACACACAGGAAGTGAGAAGACCAGACCATCTACAGACAGGAAGTGAGAAAACCAGATCAGCTACAGACAGAAAGTGAGAAGACCAGACCAGCTATAGATAGGAAGTAAGAAAACCAGACCATCTACAGACAGGAAGTGAGAAGACCATACCAGCTACAGAAAGGAAGTGAGAAGATACAGACAGGAAGTGAGAAAACAAGACCAGCTATAGACAGGAAATGAGAAGACAAGACCAACTACAGATAGGAAGTGAGAAGACTAGACCAGCTATAGACAGGAAGTAAGAAGATACAGACAGGAAGTGAGAAGACCAAACCAGCTAGAGACAGGAAGTGAGAAGCCCAGCCGAGCTACAGATAGGAAGTGAGAAGGCCAAACCAGCTACAGAAAGGAAGTCAGACCAGAACAGAACATCTACAGACAGGAAGTGGGACCAGACCAGCTACAGAAAGGGAGACTAGACTAATTATAGACAGGAAGTGAGAAGATCAGCTACAGACAGGAAGGGGATTCTTGAATGAAAAGATTGTGTTCAGAATAAATAAATACTTTCTACAAGTTAATAAAGAAGACATTCATTTGAAAAACAGGAAGAGGAGCTGGCATAGTGGTATTTGCTTGTAACTCAACATTCTGGAGACAAGGATACTGAATTCAAGGCTAACCTGGGCTACAAAATGAAGACCGCCTTGAAAAAAAAAAACCATCAGGAAAATTTTGAATGAACTCATAATTACAGGCAATGTGGATTGCTAGTAAAAGTGAAAAGCTATTATCAAAACATGGATGAAGATCACAATATATAGCATTGAACACTTTCTACATTAGCTAAGATGTAAAAAAACCAGAATTCCAAGTGTTGATGATGAAGTAGAGCAATGCAGAGACAAAGATATACTGTTGGGTGAAGCATAAATTGTTCCAACCACTTTGGAAAACTAGGTACTGAAGCTGAACATACATGTACCATATAACATTAAGCTCTTCTAGTAATCTATCCCCCCAAATATGTATGCTTTGTCACACAAGACAAAAATAACAAGGTTCTTTGAAGTATTATTTGCCCAAAATTCATCAAGAGCAGAATGTACAAAATATGATACATTCATAAAACAGAGTACAGATGTGTACATAAAGATGAACAGAATACAGCTAATGTTAAATAGTATTATTAATGCAGTGTTGAATGAAAGCTAAATGTACATATTGTGTGATGTCATTTATATAAATTTCAAAACCTTTCAGAATCATAGTATTAGAAATCAGGGTTATAGTTACTTGAGGATGAGGGAAGGGTTGTTAGATTGGTATGGTGCCGTAGAGAGATTTCTAGGTGCTTATACTTGTGCGTAGATGGTTATGGATGTGTTTAGTTTGAGATGGTTTAGTGCATCGCATACAAGTATTTTGTGTGTGTGTGTGTGTGTAAACTTTATTTATTTGCCTTGGTATTTGCCTGGAACTGGGAACTGGAACTACAAACAGTTGTGAGCTGCCATGTGGGTGCTGGGAATTGAACCCCTGTCCTCTGGAACAGCAGTCAGTGCTCTTAACCGCTGAGCCATCTCTCCAGCCCCTTTTGTGTGTTTTATATGATAGATATGTTGAAAAATTCTCAATAAACTGTGGAGCATGTATAATGTGGTGGCTCCTGCTGCTTACAGAAACACAATTTTTCATTTACATTGCTCTTTCTCTTTTACTTTTAGCAGAGAGAGGATAACGTTGGATTTTAGTTGAATCTTTGTTCCCTTGTACACTTGTCCTTTTTATTACCAGTATTCTAGCTCTGGTGATGCGCACTGGACTGTGGGGGAGTTTGTAGCAAGAGAATTTTGAGACTTTTGTATGCGATCGTTCCTGGGGCTAAGGCAACATTGCAGACAAAGTCTCACATCAGCATGACAGGAAATAATTCCAAGAGTTGTAACAGTGGTCAGGAATTAGCAACCTGGTTTTGTTTTTATAGTACTTTAACTATGATTATTAAAACATGATTTTTCTTAAGTACTGTTAAAGTATGTTATTGTATTATAAAGAACGTGATTAATATGCCATTTATACTAGCTATTCGACAGTGAAAAGCACATAAACTATAGTTTGGCTCACATTCAAATCCTGGCTTTGCTGTTTGCTGGGTACAGAACCTAAGGCATTTTGCTTTTATTTTTTTATTTTATTTTTTTTTACTTTTTGTGCCCCACTCTCTTTGTGTCAAAAGAGGGCACTGTTCTTGCGGAGTGAAAACACAGCGAGCTCTTTAGGTGGATTGAATAGCCCTGTGTGTGGCATATGGTTTGTCTCAGCCTGCGTTAGGTTCCCTCTTATCATGTTGCTAATCCACTAATACTGGTGTCTGTGTGTGGAGACATTAATGTGCTTACATTAATAACTCTGTCAAGGCAGGATTCTTCTTAATCACTGAAGAAAAAGAAATGAAGGGTTTTTTTTTTTTAATTAATCTGTTTTTTAATACCATAATCCAACTCTGTTCTCTCTTTTCACAGATTTTTTTTTAATTGTAAAGGCACTCATTGGAAAATATAAAAAATTTTAAGAAAAAATTATATCACTTAAAAATATTTTTAAGATTTTAGTATATTTTCTTCTGTTTGCTTGTCTATATTTTTAAACTGTAGTTTGAGATAGAGTCATACATATGATTAATACAGTCTTCATGTTACTGTTTCTTTCCAATTTTAGGTAGCTGCATAGTATTACATCTTAGTGAACATTATAATTTGAGGATATTTTTATGTAGTTACCAGATTAATGCTGTATGTGGCATGTTAAGCATCTTTTTTGATGTCATCCTTATAGTGTATTTACGAGGAATGTAACAACTCTATTGAGGAGGAGACACTATTATGGTTTTAGATACACATTAGAAGTGCTAAATGGAAAGAATATCAGCTTATATTTCTTCAGGAGATACATGCATGAGTCCATTTTGTGTTACACAAATAGCAGTTACTCATTTAAAACACACACTGTTTTTCTTTGTAGCACCTGTTTAGTGCTCAGCACAGAAGCCTGACCAGACAGAGCCGACGACGGACAACTACCAACAACAGTTTGATGGAACGCTTCCTGCAGGATGTGCTGCGACACCACCCCTACAATTATCAGGAAAACAGGTAAGGTCATAGTCTACCCATCTTGCTTCGTAGCCCAGGACTAGCCTTATCTGGAAATGATGTGTAGCCCAGCCTGGCTTCAAACTGTTTCTCAAGTGATGAAATCATATGAATGTGCCATTTTACTTAGCTTTTAAAGTCTGTAATTGAATTTTAAAAATAGGAAGTGCAGCCAGGGAGGGGTGGTGTAGATCTTTAATCCCAGTACTCAGGAAGCACAACCTGACTTGAAAATGAAAAGAGAAGTCCAAAATTTTGTTTTTATGTACTAAGGATTGAGCCTAAGGCCTCAAACATGCCAGGCGAACACTTTAGTATGGATGCATTTCCAGATTTTTTTTTTAGTAAACTGTCTTATTTAACCAATAAAAAACAGTAATTGGAAATGAAAGTTATTGGATGCAATTTTGACTTAGGACTGGGAGAAGAGTTAGCACTTACCTAGCTTTAAGTGAAATTGTACTTAGTAACTTCCATTTCCAATTGTTTATTTTACCTATGTCTTTAAAGATTGATTTGTAGGGGGTCTGGAGAACTTGCTCTTGCAGAGGAGCCGGGGTCAGTTCCTAGCACCCACACATTGGCTCACAACAGGTGATCTGACACCCTTATTGAACCTCTTCAGGCACATATGTGGTGCACATACATGCATGCAGGCAAAACATTAATATACATAAGAATATGTATTTTAAAATTTATTTTTAAAGATTGATCTGAGTGTGTACTTGCACGCCCAAGCATGTGCGTGCATGTGGGCATATGTGTGTGCATGTGCACCTGCATGCTGAGGTTAGTGTTTTCAAGGCTAGGCTGGAAGTCATCAAGTCTCAGCAATCTCCATTTTTGCCCACCGAGCTACTTTTACATGCATGTACAGAATGCCTAACTTGTTATCTGGCTGTTGAGATCCAAACTTTGGTCCTCATTACTATGCAGCAAGTACTCTTTACTATTGAGCCGGTTCTCCACCTCACTTGTTTGTATGACATTTCACTATAGGTCTGGGGGTGTTAGCTGAGTTTTAGAGTGCTCGCCTAGTATTAATGAATCCCTGGGCTTCAGTTCTCTACCCTGCTAATAAAAGACAATTCACTACAGAAAATACGGACGTAACTGTGCTTTTTCCGAAGTAAATGTCATAGGCTGATAAGTAATTATGTGTTATTAAGGTGCTTTGTAGGTGTGTCATAGGATTAAATGTTGTGTAGGGGGTGGAGCAAAATGTTTTGAAAGATTATCGGAAAAGCTAGATCATAATAGGACAAGCCAGACTGCATTGACTCACCCTGTGAGTCCTTACCCTGAGAAGTGGATGGGGGAATCTAAGAGATGACCAGGAAGAGGGGAAGGAGGGGGAAAGTGATGGGATTAAAACTTTTAAATAAAAAATGTAAAAGTCCAAGTCAATTCTGTATTGATGGAGCTGTGTGCTGACTAAGTGGAGGATGTTTTAGATTGAATGGTGTCTTAATACTCTGTCAGGATCTTGATCTCTTTTAAAAAGCTTAAATGTTCATTATATTTATTTATTTCCATTTGTGCATATGTGGAAGCTAGAAAACAACTTGCAGGAGCTAATATTCTTTTTTAAGAACCATGTCTGTTTTGGGGATTACACACATGCTTGGTGACAAACATCTTTATTCTTTAAGCCATCTTTCTGACCTTTGATAGCTTCCCCATTAATTAGCTTGCTTTGGTTGTTCTAATAAAAAGAAACATTTGATAATATTTAAAAGTTAGTGGTTAATTTTCTGGGCCAAAAAACCCCCTAGAAATCAGATTATAAAAAGTATACAAGCGGATTGTGGTGGTGCATGCTGGTAGGATTTGCTGAAGGAGGCAGAGGCAGGAGGATCACAAGTTCGAGGCCAGCCTGGGCTACACATTTTAAGGGGCTGGAGAGATGGCCCAGGGGTTAGGAGCACTGGCTGCTCTCCCAGAGGACCCGGGTTCAGTTCCCAGCACCCACATGGCAGCTCACAACTGCCTATAACTCCTGTTCCAGAGATCTGACACCTTCACACCAATGTACATAAATAAAGCCAAATAAAAATTTTTGAAAAATGTAAACAAGATAAGCGAAGCAAAATGGGAATATATTCAGAATTAGTTGAGGTGGACTACCATGGGATCATAGTAAGCCTTTCTGATTTACAAACCTTATAATCTTCTTTTCAACAAATCTGTCTGTTCAGCTGTCTTAGTTATTTATCTTCTGTGATAAGATATCTTGGCCAAGGCAACTTATAAAAGAAAGCACTTAACTTGGAACTTTTGGTTCCTAAGGATTAGAGTTCAGGCTGTCATAGCATTAAGGCAGGGAACATGACTACAGGCAGGCGTGGTGCTGGAGCAGGAGCTGAGAGTTTAAATCTAATCCACAAGCAAGAGGAAGGGGGAGGGGAGAGGCAGAGGGAATGCAATGCTGTAGGATTTTTGAAGCCTTAAAGCCCCCTCCCCCCAGTGACACCACCTGGGGACCATGTATTCAAACATATGGACCTATGGAGGCCATTATCATTAAAATCATCACAGCAACTTTTTCTGTAGTTTAACTTCATAGGATTTGAACTTTTAGGCTAGAGTGTGTAGATCATTCATTATAAAGCAGCCATTCTCAACATGTAGTTCACAACCTCTTTTGGGATCAAAGGGCCCTTTCATAGAGAGATCATCTAAGACCAATAGAAAACACAGATACTTATATTAAGAGTCATAGCAGTAGGGGTTTGTGAGATGGCTAAAATGCACTGGCCGAATTAAAACAAGGATTCCTAACAATAGTGTGGTGATATATGAAAAATCACACTTATGAAGTAGCAACAAAAATAATTTGATGATTTAGGGTCACCACTACATGAGGAATTGTACCAAAGGGTCACAGCATCAGGAAGGTTGAGAACCACTGTTCTAAAGTATTTTATAACTTTTTATCTTGAGATAATATTATCAGGCTTACCAACAACATTGTAAAACTGATAGAGAAAAATTGAGCCCTGACTATATAATCTAAAGTCAGCACAGTGCAATTCTCTAAACTAAGAACTACATTTATGGATGCTGCTAGCTTGTTTGTAGATGTGTTCTTTGTCTTGCCTTGTGCTTGGGATCACTCATGCTCACACACTGCATTGAATGTCTTCTTAGTCTCCCTTCAGCTTTATTATTTGATTATTACTTATTTATTTATTAAAACTATGACACTTTATAAGAGCACTAGACATTTATTGACTGTATCCCAATTTGGGCTCGTTTGATGTTTCCCCTTAACCAAACTAAGAGTATACATTTTGGGGAGTAATTCCTCAGAACTGAAGTTGTATCCCTTGTGGCACATGATGTTGATTTTTTAATTGCTGGTGATGTTTTTAAAAAATTACTAAATTCCGGGGCTGGAGAGATGGCTCAGTGGTTAAGAGCACCGTCTGCTCTTCCAGAGGACCCAGGTTCGATTCCCAGCACCCACATGGCAGCTAACAACTGTCTGTAGTTCCAGTTCCAGGCAAACACCAAGGCAAATAAATAAATAAATAATAAATAAATAAAGTTAAAAAAATTTACTAAATTCATTTAGTTAGGATATAAAATAATGGCTTTTATTATGACATTTTGTTATCTGTGAGGCATTGTTCTCTGCTTGCAATCACCCTCTACTGCCCAGTGTGTTCACACTCCTGCTAGTCCATTCTTCAGTCATGGATGTGGTAACTTGATTGACTTGCTTCATTAAGGCAGTGCCTGCCAACTTACCCACTGAGCCATCTCACTGGTCCTTAAAGTTTCTCTTTAGCTCAGGAGAAACTTATGTACACAAGTTTTTTTTTTTTTTTAATTTTAATACTTGTGTATTTGTAGAGTTTTTTTTTTGTTCTAAGAGACAGATGACTAGAAATTGAATTATATTTGTTACTCTTAAATACAAATACAAATACAAATACAGATGCAAACAGAAGCATCCAGGTAATAGTTGCCATATTGTTCTATCTTTACGCCTTTTATTTTTGGTTCCTTCCAATTTTCTGTATTATTTTATTAAAGAATTAGTTATAAGTATGTTGTGATAGACTTTAAAACAAGTGAAGGTAGCCAGGTGGTGGTGGTGGTGCACACTTTCAATCCTAGTACTTAGGCTGCAGAGACAGGAAGATCTCTGAGTTTGAGACTGGCTTGGTCTACAGAGTGAGTTCCAGGACACGCAGGAGTACACCGAGAAACCCTGTGTCAACCAAAAAGCAAACCAAATGAAGATAATCTAGAGTTTTTAAAAAGAGGTGAAAGTGACCTTTTTTTTTTATCATTTTATTGATTTGAAGTCAAAATTACATTTTTAAACCATAGTGTAATGCTGTTTTGTTGATAGTTATCTTTTTTATTATCCAGATTTCAAATTAGTATTTAATAAAATAAATTAAGGGATAGAGTGATAGCTCATCAATTAAGAGAATTTACTGCTCTTGCAGAAGACCCAGATTAAATTCCCAGCACTCACATGATGGTTTACAACTATCTTTTACTCCATCGAGCTTTAGGGGAGCCTACATCCTCTTCTGACCTCAACAAGCCCAAGACACACACATGATACACTTAGATACACACAGCCGTTTAAACACTCATACACATAAGATAAATCTAAAAACTTACAAAAAAAAGATGACTGTTTTAGTTTGAAAAGATGACTGTTTTAGTTTGGATTTCTGTTATTGGGAAGAGACACCATTGACCACAGCAACTCTTATATAGGGAAGCATTTAACTGGGGTGGCTTACAGTTCAGAGGTTCAGTCCATTATCATGGCAGGACATAATGGTAGACAAGGTGCTGGATAAAGAGCTGGGTGTTTTAAATCTTGATCCGTAGGCAGCAGTAGTTTGTCTCACTGGTTGTAGCTTGAGCATCTGAGACCTCAAAACCTGCCCCACAGTGGCACATTTCCTTCACATGGCCACACTTAATTCCAACAAGGCCACACCTCCTAATAATGCCACTCCTTATGAGCCAAGCATTCAACACATGAGTCAATGGGGGCCATACCTATTCAAACTACCACAATGACTTATGGAATGAAAGCAGTATTACTTCTGATAGATTAATAAAAGAGTAGTTTAGGCCATTGGTAGATAAAAGCACTTGCTGTGCTTATAGTAGCTCACAACCACCTATACTTGGTGCTCTAGTACTAAGGGCTCTGCAGTCTCTTCTGGCTTGTACAGAATCTAGGCATACATGTGGTGCACATATATGTACATGCAGGCAAAACCCACACATAAAATAAGTCTTTAGAAAAAAAATAGAAACAGTTGCTGATACATGCACACATACTTTTAGACAAATATGGCATTTCTCAAGTTTAAAAAAAAGTTTTTAATCTCCCCCTGTCTTTTTGAGACAGAATCCACTGACCACTGCCTCCCAGGTATTATTTACAGATGTGCCACCACACCATAGTAGTAAGTTTCTGGCCTATTTGGCCTGTGGTCTAGATCTGCAAACTCATAGTCCTCCAGAAAAACACAGATGCTTATATTAATTTTATGCTGATTGACCTAGGGCTCAGGCATATAACTTGCTAATTCTTTGCTCTTAAACTAACCCATGATTCTTATCTTGTTCAGCCATGTGGCTCTGTACCTTTTCTCAGAGCAGCATTTCAACTTTTTTCTTCTGTGTCTCATTGGCATCTCTCTGGCATCTCTGCTCTGTTCTTCCTGTTCCCAGAGTTTTCTTAGTCTGGCAACCCTGGATAAAGAGCTGGGTGTTTTAAATCTGCCTTCAGCCAACCAGAATTTTTATTAAACCAGTAGACAAGACAATTATTTACAACGTAACGTAATCCCACTACATATTCCTTTTTTTCTTTTTAAAACAAGAACCCTGAATCCAATTTTTTCTGTATAGTTCTTTTTTCACCATTATCTGTAACAACTTGTAACCAACACTGTAAACAAACATCCATAATCCATTTTTTGGGAGTGTGGGTGTAGTTCTCTAGGCTACTTCCTGCTGAATTGGGATTCTGGCAAGCCTATGGAGACCTAAAGCAAAGTTTATGATTATGGTCAAGTCTTCAGTGAAGTAGTCTCTAAGGCTTGGTAAACTCAGCCAGTCTCCTTGAAGTAGTTTTGGATTCAGAGCTCAAATATAACTGCAACAAAAGTGCTCTGAAATATCTGGATCATCTGGGCCATCCATTACCATGGGAGACTTTTCATGGAATCTTCTTCAATCAAACCTTATTTTCTTTAACCAGGAATAAATCCATAGCCTCTTATTTTCTGTAGAAATAAAAAGAAAACTTCTTTTCCAAAGTAGCATATCTTTTGATTTCAATTTTAAAGTAAATTCATTTACAAAATATATAGGTTTAATTAATTTAACAACATTTATAATCAAATGGCTTTTTAGCAGCTTTGACTACTTCATTTTCAGTCAAAAAACTTAAAGACAATAACATACTATATCTAGACTCTGTATTTTCCATCTTTATGTGGCTTATTTTTTCAACTCTATTGTTTTTAAAGGACTTTATCTTTTTTCTTTTTCTTTTCTCTTTTAAGCCTATGTATATTTTTAAATACATTCTAAACCTAAATTTAGAGTTTTTAAAAATTTGTCTTTACTGTATATCTCTTATTTCTTATCTTTTTCTGTTTCTGACTACATTTTTGCTTGGCTATGGTGGCTGACTCCACCCAGCTCCCTTTATTTCTGTCTATTTCTGACCACATCTTTAATTTGCCAAAATGTGGCTAAGGATTTAAGGCTTCACTAGGGTGGCTGGCTAGCTCCACCCAACTCCTAGTCTAGCTTCATTAAGTTAAGCTTTTTAGCAGAGCTACTGGTAGGACCCACAATTGCCACTGTGAGGAATTTTAGGGTCCATATAACTACCAAGTAAAGCACTGCCACTTGCTTCTCATGAATTCCATTTAAGTATTTGGCAGCAGGGCCTCTTAAAAGACTCAGAAGTGTTTTGCCAATAACACTGAGTCAGATGCCTCTCTTTAAAAAGCTTATATCTAGGCTCTTGTGAGACTTCAGAAACTGGCCATGTTGCAGCATAAGCTACACACATAAAGCCCGCCATTTTGTAATTTAAACCTAGACAACATGCCAGGGCGTCTCTGAACCCAGGGCTCATGTGAGAGACACAACTTGGAAGCTGCTTTTGGCTCTGTTTCTGTACTCTAGAACCCTTTTTATGCTTTCTAAGGCTTTACATGAGTATATATGCACCGTGTTGGGCCACCATTTGTAATAAGTTTCTGGCCTAGACTAGCCCCAAAATCTGGACCAGCAGTCGCACAGAATCACACAGACACTTACATTAATTTTATACTGATTGACCTAGGGCCCAGGCATATGACTTGCTAACTCTTTACTCTTAAACTAACCCATGATTCTTATCTTGTTCAGCCATATATAGCTTGGTACCTTTTTTCTCTGCTCTGCTCTTCTTGTTCCAAGAGTTTTCTTAGTCTGGTAACATAACCCCACCCACACTTCCTGTCTGCCTTCAGCCAATCAGCATTTTTATTAAACCAGTAGGCAGGACAATTATTTACAATGTAACATGATCCCTACACCACACCAAGCTGAATTTTTTTTAAACATTTTATTTTTTATGTGTTCTGTCTACATGTATGCTTGTAGGCCAGACGTCACTGTAGATGGTAGGGAGCTACCATGTGGTTGCTGCAAATTGAACTTAGGACCCTTGTATGAGCAGTCATTGCTCCTAACCTTTGAGCCATCTCATGAGCCCCCCAAGCTGAATTTTTAAAATTTTTATAGACATTCATTTGGTTACTACAGTGTTATGGATTTGTTTATCACTTTTTATGGGGAACATTCCAATGCCATCCAGTCATAAGCCAAGTGTGATTTATTGTGCCTAGAATTCTAGCTACTTGGGAAACTAAGGTGAAAGCATTGCTCATTCTAAAAAAGGTCAACCTGAGCAGCATAGCCAGATCACCACCTTTAAAAAAGAAGACAAATACATATTTCCTATATTCCTGTTGAGGCCCCAGACTTTCTGTTCACATTCCTAAAGGTAACAGGGCTAGCTTCATACATGTGCTTCTATAGGTAGAATTAACTGATTAACTGCATGACTTATCTTTTTTGACATAGCTCTTAAAAATTGAGGTTTCCAGGGATCAAACCCAGGGCTCTACACATACTTGGCAAGTGCTTTACCAGTGAGTGATATCCTGAGCCTCTGGGTTAAACTTTGCAATGCTTATTGTGATAACTGAAAAATAGATACAGGGATTCATTTACATTTTGTATGTTTAGTAGTCAGTTGTTTATGAAATAGCAATTGATGGACTGTACCAGCTAAGTTTCTAAAGTACATGGAGTGTATAATCTAGTGTGATAACTTGTGTTCTTTTCCACTATGAATGGTCCATAATAGAAAATAATACCATCTAAGCAAAAAACTAGGGCATTTTAATATTTTTTCCTCGTTCTTTTTAGATCTGCACCAAATGAAGCAAATCCTGCAGCAGATCCTGCAGCAGATCCTGCAGCAGATCCTGCAGCAGATCCTGCAGCAGATCCTGAAGCTGATCCTGAAGCAGATCCTGCAGCAGATCCTGCAGCAGATCCTGAAGCACATCCTGAAGCAAATCCTGCAGCAAATCTTGCAGCAAATCCTGAGTCACCTGAAGTGGTTGTTTTGGATGACTCCGATGAAAAGGAGGAGGAGCCTGCTGAGAGCAGTGGCGACGTGTACTCCGAGGATTCGGAATCTGTTGAAGAGATAGATTGTAGACCTGGTACTTCTCAGGAATGTACACAGGCCGCAGTTCGTCCATCAGTTATTCAAAAGCTGGAGCGAGGACAGCAGCAGTCCTTGGAGTTGGCTCAGAAAGTTGAGAGTGGTGTGGAAACAGTTAATTCAGTCGGTGTTGTTCAGGCCTCAACTAGTGGAAAAGAGTTAGTGCGCCCCCCAGTGATTTGTAATGCTCCTGCCAGCTCTTTGCCTAGCGGCTCTGTCGAGAGACCAGTCGCAGCTACCAGTGTTCCTCGGTTAGTACTGGCAGTTGCTTCAGATTCCTTTCCAACTTGTGACACAGAGAACCTTGAGACATACTTTGATCCCCCAGAGCAGGGCTCTAGCAATCCACCATCTCAACCCAAAACTAAAGATCCAAAAAAGAAACCTTTAAGTATAAATTTAGACAAATTGCTTGCACAGAAAAATCTCAGAGCTCAGGGTGCGTCTTTTTCCCCTGTTGTACGAGTGCGTGAGCTAACAGGTGCTGAGCTTTGTTCTGTAAGAGTTGAGTCTTCTTCTGAGTCAGGGGCAGGCACATCAGGAAACCCCAGTGATACTGACACACCATCAGACGGAGCTCGTGAAGGTGCCATTCCAAACCGTCATGAGGCATCTCCTTCAAATGTGGTTCGTCCCCAAGAAGAGACACGTTTGGTTCTTCACAAGCCAACACTTCTGAAACAGAAGCGCTCAGTGAGTTCTGAAGTTAACCCAGATCCTGGCTCTCCTGAGCCGGTACCTGGTCCTTCTCAAGCTGTGGCACACGACTTAAGTCATTTGGAGGAGGAAGAGGAAGAAGAGGAGGAAGAGGAGGAAGAAGAGGAGGGAGTTGACCAAGAAGATGAGAGCTATGAATCTAGAGGTTCTGACACGAGTTTTGATGGTGGATCCTCTTGTCAGTCACTGAGTGCTCTATCTGAACCGACTGCTAGAGAAATAAATGGATCAGAAGAAACACATGATGATGTACAGCCTGGGAATGAATTACCCACTGTTTCTGGAGCAGCTTCAGATAATGGCAGCGGTTCTCATCAGATGCCTACCAGCCATTCTCAAGTGACCACACAGAACATACAGCTCATTAGTCTGGTTGATGAAAGTTACGAATCCAGTGGCTCTGAAGTGAATTTTGATGGCGATGACTCACTTCCATCTACTAGTCGCCATCCCCCACAGCCTGTGAATGCAGCGAGCCTTCGTACACAAATGGCAGTGCGCTTGGTTGATAGCTATGGAAGCGGCAGCTCTGAGCAATGTGAGGATTCTGGGTCCTCAGCTGATGAGACACCAGCAGCAGCGGGACAGCAACAGCCTCCAGAGAACGCCCATGCGCACCTGGTTGATGAGAACTACGGGTCAAGTAGTTTCAGTTCTGACAGTGATGCAGCTCCCCAAATGCCTGCTCAAGAAAGAAGCCCAAGAGACAGAGTTGTCCAACAAGAAAATGAACATGAGCCTAGTAGTGCTGAAGCACAACCTGAACGTGATGGTTCTCTTGAGGCAGTGGCTGATGAATCCCAGAGAGAAGCAGAAATAAATATTCCGAACCAGAGTACCAGCCGTGGGGATGTGAACTGTGAGTCTCATGGTCCTGAAATGGGTTTTCATGCTGATGCTCACTTAGAGGCTGATCAATCTCCAATAAATCCTGAGGAAGTAGATCTTGACCTAGAAAATCAGAGTGTTCACTCTGGCATTTCTAATCTAAGTTTTGATTCCCAGGCTTCTATTCAGTCAGCCAATGATCATCCTCAAGGGGAATGGGGTGAACTAAATCTTGACGAGTTAAATGTTGACATGGAAGTTAAGAGCAATGGGTGCTCCAGTTCTGAGTTGACATTTGATTCCGATTCCCCTCTTCTGTCAGTTACTGAGCGGTCTCTGCTGGATGTTGGAGGAATAAACGAAGATGACTTTAACCTGGAAGATGACAGCTGTGTGTCAAGTAGTTCTGACATAACTTTTGATTCTGATATTCCCGGTGACTCAGTAGCTGACCAACCTCAAGTAGCTGTTTATGAGGAGGAACCTGTTGATCTGGAAAATAAGAGTAATGCATCTTGTGTTTCTGAAATAACATATGATTCTGATATTCCTCTTCATTCAGGAAATGATCACCCTGAAGTAGCTGTTACAGAAGTAATTCAGGAAGAAGAAAGCACTCACTTAGAAGGGAAGCGTGACAGCCCCAGTGGTTCTGAACCATATTTGGACTCTAGTGCCCCTCTTCATTCAGTGACTAACTCTGAAGTAGCTATTAAAAAGACAAATTCCCCTAAAGAAGAGCAGGTACACATAGCACAAAAGGACAATGAACCTACTGATTCTGAACTAAATTTGAATTATGACTCTCTCAACTCAAAGCCTGGACATTCTGAAGATCCCATTGTTGTGCACGTTTCTGAAACAAGATTGGATTCTCATACCCCCTTTCAGTCAGTTATTCGAAAATGTGAAGTAATTGTCAAAAATGTGTGCCCTCAAAAAGAAAAGCATGCTCAATTGCCAAGTGAAAGTACAGAATCTCATTCTGAAACCAATCCAGCTTCTACTGCTCCTCAGCCAGTGACAGAACCTTATGTAGGTAAAAAAGCAAAGAGAAAGACAAAGCATCTTGAGGAAGTCAAGAGTGATGATGAGTATGGTGACTCTCGACCAACTTTCAATTCTGATGCTTTTCCTCACTTAATGACTGAAAAACCGCAACCAGCAGCATTGAAAGAGGGCCATGCTGACCCAAATGATGAGAGCACTGAGCTCAGAGGCACTGAGGTAAATCTGAATACTGCTGGTTGTCTTGATTCAGTCATTAGCCAACCTCAGCTAGCTGAGAAGGAAAACCATGTTGAACTGGAAGACACAAATGGCAAACCCAGTGATCCTGAAGCAAATGCTGATTCTACTGGCCACTTTGACTCAGTGCCTAAAGAGGACGTGATCACAAAAATGAGCCAATGGAAAAAAGAGGCAAAGGACCTGGAAAAGAAGATCAGTGAACTCATTTATTCAAAACTAAAACATGATTCTAATGTTTCTTTTCGTTCTACAATGGATCAACTAGAACTAGCTCTTAAGCAAATAAATCTTGATAGTAATGATCAAGTGTCCTTGGAAGATAACAGCCAGGATGCCAGTTCTGAAACAAATTTGAATTCTGATTTCTCAGTCCAGTCAGTAGTTGAACCACCTGAGATAACTGTTGTGGAGCCTAAACACGTTGAACTCGAAGGTAGGAATGAGTCTTGTGATTCTGAAGTAAGCTGTGGTTCTAATAATTATGTCCAAACAGAGGCTGATCAGCATAGTGAAAGTGATGAAAAGAGAAGTCAGACTGATAAAGATGATATGGAGGGTAAAAGGGATGAAGCACAGGGTTCTGGAATTTCATGTGTTTCCGATGCCCCTCAGCCATTGACTGGCCAAACCGACAATGACGTAGTTCAGGAGGTCAGCCAAACTGACAATGACGTAGTTCAGGAGGTCAGCCAAACCGACAATGACGTAGTTCAGGAGGTCAGCCAAACCGACAATGACGTAGTTCAGGAGGTCAGCCGTTGGAAAGATCATGCTGATTTGGAAGATCCAATTGTTGAATCTAGTGACTCAAAAACAAACTCTCATGCTGATGAACTGCTTCAGTCTGTGACTAGTACAACCCAAGAGCCTGTTGAAGACATAAATTTACAGAGGGGACATGTTAGTCCACACGATAGTGGCTATGAGCCCTGTGTCGCTACAATAGTGCCT
This sequence comes from Sigmodon hispidus, assembly GCA_004025045.1. NCBI lineage: Eukaryota > Metazoa > Chordata > Mammalia > Rodentia > Cricetidae > Sigmodon > Sigmodon hispidus. The sequence continues at coordinate 25,250 of PVIH01001703.1, read as the reverse complement.
GTTTCAAATGTCATTTTTTGCTCAGTGATTCAGAAACCACAACATTTGCACAAAGAGTGTAACAGTCTGAAAGTAAAGAGCAGCAGTGCTTGTGGTCCTGAAGTAAGTGCTGATTCCCGTGATGGTTCTGAGTCAAGTTTGGATTCTGCTGATCATCGTCAGTCAGCAGGCCATCTTCAGAAACCTGTCAGGGAACTGAATCTAAAAGAAGACCATATATACCTGGAAGATAAGAGCTACAAGCTAGTTGATTTTGAACCAACTTACTATCCTGATGATTCCATTCAGTTTGTGACAATTCCACCTGTGGAGGATGTATCTACCAAAGAAGTAGACTTGCAAAGAGAGAATCATGATGACCTAGAACATGAGACTGTCCAGCCCTGTTGTTCTGAAGTGACATGCAGTTCTGCTCACCTGCAGTCAGAAGTTGACTCACCTCCGGTGGCTTGCAACGTAGCAGATCTTGAGAAGAAAGAGCTTGTCATACAAGAAAAGTGCAACGAATTGTGTGAGTCTGAAGTGCTGTATGGTTCTGACGTCTCTTTCCAGATAGTAGTCAACCAGCCTCAAACCGCAGATGGAGAAACAGACCCACCACAGGTGGTCTTTGTGGATGTTGTGTCCAGTGATAGCGATTGTGACCGGGAAGTCATTTCTGATTCCAATATTCCTCTTCAGCTAGAAACTGAGCAACCTCAGATGACTGTCAAAGAAACCAATGATACAAGCACAGACTCTGTTGGTTCTGCAGCAATAGGAAAGTACTACTGTAAATTCTGTGGTTGTGACTGTGCAGCCTCTCAATCAGTGACAAATCAATCCAAGGAAAGTTTCAAAATAATAAATCGGAAGAATGACTATATTATTCTGGGAGATTCCACTTGCCCATCTTGTGGTCATGAACTCAATTTCAATGTTGCCTCTGATCAGCCCACTGCCTGCCAGTCACAAGGGCCTGATTCTAACTATGTTGCCCCAGCAGTTAAGAGGAGGTCTGGCTCTACTGCTAAAAGAAGATACTGCAGTGTGGAAAATACTCAGCCAAGCGAAAATGTCCGTTTTTGGAAAGATCCAAACCCTGTTGTCTGTCCAGACAGGAGCTGGGAACCTAGCAGTTATGTAGACCGGGCTTCCTGCCCAGTGTCAGTGATCCGCCAGACAAATGTGATTCACATCCCTTTGAAGTCAGGAGATGGAGGTCTAGAATGTGAGAGTTCTGGTTCTTACCCACCTGACCTGAATTTTCAGTATGACAGTGACGAACCTCGACCTGCTAAGAGACTATGCCAGCGTAAGAAGGTAACTTTTGACATGAGAGTTACTAAGTACGAATATCTACCAAATTATATGTGCATGGAAGGAGCCGAAGAGTTTGCAGAAGGTGATCCTAATGAACCAGCTCTTCAAGCCTCACCTCAAGTTCCTCCATCACTTGATGCAAAAACTCAGTCTCAAGTGAGTGAAGATGAGGTAAAAACAAACACACAGGAATTTCAAGGTCATGTCTGCAGTTACGATGGTTGTCCTAAGACCAAGAGAATTCTTTTGGGTGAAGAAGATAAGACCACCACATCAGTTCATGCTCTGCCACATGTTGAATATGTTGAAGGTAAAGCTGGAGACAGCAGTGACGTCTCAGTGGCCGTAGGTAAACCGTCTTGTTCCCTAGCAGAGGGGCTTCATCAGCAACATGAGCATGTGACTTCTCAGAACCAAGGAGAAGGAGTCAGATGTGAAATGCAAGCAGGTTCTGGGAAGAAAAGAAAAATGGCAGTTCAAGAAGAAGACTTACCCAAAAGGAAGCATTTCCATCATGACAGCCAGAAAAAAAAAAAAGCCCAAACTGAGAAAAGCAAGTTACCTGCGCCATCAACTGAAGTCTCAGAGCCTGTACAGCCCGATTCCTTAGTCTATATTTTTTCTTCTCTAAGTATGAAGGAAGATCAGTCTTTGAACCCACCTAAAACGAAGCCTGGCAGTGACAAGGACTTACGATTCATATACAGTTGTAAAGAGCACAGCACTTCTGGCCCACTACGTAAGAGAACTGTGATTAATCCTCCCCAGACACAGACCGCGCCGGTACCAGACCATGACAGGAAGGAGACAGCTGGCCAAAATCTTGGTGGGACTGAGCCAAAGCCCAGTGCAGGAGAGAATAGTGCCAGCCGACCAAACTTGCCTTCAACGTCTATTATGGCAATGCCGAAGAAAAGAACCGTATTCAGGTTCCTCGAGACCACTCAGTCTTCGTCACTTCGTCCAGAAAATTCTGCTGTGGGTGCTACTGAAGTCCCAAAGGATAACCTCCAAGAGATTCTTTTAAATTGTGACAGTGTCAAAAATTTCCTCAAAGCAATTAAAAAAGAGCTTTATGACAGTAAAAATCAAAAGAGATTTTGGAAGAAGAAGATGGCAGCTACACATCAATCGACCTTACTCAAAAATGCTTACAAAGCAGTGGTTCTCCGGAAAAGATCAAGACTAGCTTCAGAAAAACTGGCTATTTGGGTTCAGCTCAAAGCAACCGACGTCATTAGGAAGTATGTTTGTAACTGCCATGGTGGCGTGCGCCGGAGGCATCAGTCAAAGACTGTTCTTATTCGAATGCAACTGAGGAAGAAGAAGATAGTCGCCAGGAAGATAAGGGAGGCCAAGAGAGCAGTTGAAGCCCGTGAGCGCGCACGTCTGTCAGTTCTCCCAGCTCTCCCTGCAGTTGCCGAAGAGTCGCAGGCTAGCACTAGCGCTCCTGCCGGGCCTGCTGGGCCTGCCATGCCTGCTGGGCCTGCCATGCCTGCCGTGCCTGCTGTCCCTGCCGTGCCTGCCGTGCCTGCCGTGCCTGCCGTGCCTGCCGTCCCTGCCGTCCCTGCCGTCCCTGCCGGGCCTGCCGGGCCTGCGGGGCTTGCGCGGCTTGCGGGACCTGCCCGGCCTGCCGGGCCTGCAGAGCTGCCGGCTCATCTTTCTAATGCTCCAGTAATAAAGCACTACCGGAAGAGGTACTACCGAAGGAAGAAGAAGCTTCTTCCTGTGAGAGAATATGACCTGAGAAGTTCTGCATCAAATACCGACAGGATGGTGACGCGGCTGGCAAGCAAGTCAAGAAGTAATGAGGCAAAATAAAAGCTCGTGTCATTGGCTAATGGAGATGAGTCCTTCACTTGGATCGAACACATTTGGACTTGCCTGCACATACTTTTTCCCAGCTTTGATGGGGAAACTGACCTTACAACCTTACACTATTTTGCTACAGATATTATTTTTCAGAGATTTTTATATTCATTTAAAATTAGTGTTTAGGGTCCTTTTTTTTTCTTTTGAAGGTTTAAAAGCAACCTTTGTCCCGTTTCTGTAGAAGAGCTTCATTTTAATTTGTCTTATAATTTAGCATAGTATATAAAATTTTGTCCCTTAAATCATGTCCGTATTCTCTGAAAATCTTTCGTGCCAAAAAAGTTATAACACTGGGAGAATAAACGTATTAATGTCATCTTTTAAACAATTGGTATATATCTATTTACTTAGTTACCACACTTCCAATGTGAATCGTCAGTAAGTATTCTAACTGGATAAATAAAAGGAGCGGCATTGTGCTATCTCAGCTCTCATATAAGATGGTCTTAAATGATCACAAAAATATTTCTTTTAAAGGCATTCCACGAAAAAAATAATTATTTAATCCAGTTTTGTTTTTTTTAAGTGCCTGGTGAATTTTATAGACAACAGAAATTCCTTTCATTTTAAATTGGATCTGTAAGCCTGGAGCTGACTTTATTTGGATGCATACCTACAGATCTGTTTATTAGCATTATTAATCTTATATGGAAAAAGATTTTGTTTTGTGAATGTGATTAAGCTTTTAAACTACCTTTTCTCCCTTTACTAGTAATCTAAAATGAAAGTCCAGGTAATTTTATCATTTATTAATATTTCAGACATTTAAAAATATTGAATTGAAGTTATTGGTTTGAGAATAGTGTGTGGACTGGCCATTAATTATCAGTAATGAAAGACTTTAACATTTCAGAAAACTTACACTAGTAACTTAACTAGAGAACCACTTTACAAGTGAAAAATGATTTATACATCAGTCTATCTTAAACTATCTAATTATCTTAAATTAGTTAGATAGTTGAAGGTTAAACTAATTTGACACTTTAAACTACCTAATTGATTTTAACAGTTAAGATAAAAGATGCTTGGATACACAGTGTGAGCCTCTGGAACTTGAATATATTCCTTTAAGGGACATGGACTGAGCTGGTGCAGATGTATCCTGTTACCTTGTTCAGTCAAGACCTGATCTTTTTCTGTCATTGATGTTACGAGGAAACACAAAGTTTCCCTTTCTTGTGTAACTACTTACTATATTTGATTGAAACTAGAGTCAGTGTTAAGCTGTGTCTTGATTTCAGAGATAAAACTGTGTTACCTTAGAATTAATGAAATATCAATGTGGTTTTGTTTCAGGGGCCATTATTTAACCTGTGAGTCGTTAATGGTGATATCGTTGTCATTTCTTTACTTCTGAATATAAACAGTAATTATATTGCAGAGTGGACAAATGTGTTTTTTTAGTTGGCAAGTAATGTGTTTAATTCAGCCTTGCCTCCTTATATACAGACATTTTAATTCCCTTTCTTAATAAGTAATCCCAGTGAACCACTGTTTTTTTTTAAAGTCTTCAAATTTTAATTAAGATAGAAAACTGTTTCATTGATTATGAAGTAAACATGTAAAAGCACTCTGTTTGCAGATATTATGTCTTTGTGGTTCCCAGATACCCACTAATAAACACTCTTGCAATCTAAGTTAAAAGTGAGAGTTCATACCCAAATAACCTACCATGTAATAATGCCAGATTATGTCTATTGTGATTATGTTCTGCAATGAGGGTTATTCTTAAAATTCAAATGATCAAAATTTAAAGTTCAAAATTGTTAGATTTCTTTCTCAAATTGGAAACACTTCTAAATACCATTTTAAGGGAGAGCAAGGAAAAGATTCCTATGTAAAATTCATATCCTTTAAATATAAAATGTCTGCTACAGAAATGATCATTTTGTTTAGCATTTTGCAAGTGTTTACTAACTTCTTCTAAGGAATATTATTTTAGGCAAGCTTGGAAACTTGACATTACAAAACTTAAGTTAAATCGGAAGTGAATTTTTCAGAATTTGATAGAATACAAGATGTGCCCCTTTGTCTACATAAATGTTGGCTTAATTTTCAGGCTAGGTTGAAACAATTGGCTTTTTTGTGTAGTCAAGAGTGCATTATATTCCTTTAGTAGTAGTGCATCAAATTACAACCATAATGAATATTTCGTTAATCTTGTCCTTTTTGGTATCTTGAATAGATTTTTATTGTAATTGTCCTGGTGTATATGGTGTGTGGACAATATTGTGTAAAGAGTGTTTTTTGCATTTGTGCATTTGAATTATTTATGTAACTAGGGCTCTAAGTAACACTTTTTTTTTGCTTAAAGAAAAGCTATATTTAAATATTCAAATAATTATATATTTCCATGTAAAACTAATGTGAAGACCGATGTATTTTTTATAATGCAGTTTAAAGTGTAAGCTTGTTTTGATGTTATCAAGATAAATTTATTAAATACTGAAATTTGTGTGTACTCTCTCCCCATGTTAGAACTTTTTCCTGGAAATACTTAAAAAGAATCAGAGAGTAACCAAGTCTTAAGTAACTCTGTAAAAGGCCTGAGAGATGATAAATAAGAGAGTGCAAATGTTGATGCTGGCGAGAAAATAGTTTAACCAAAGATGCACGGTTGTACTCAACTCAATTGTTATCTCAGAAGATTAAACAACCACTGACTTGCCTGGTGGAGTGATGGGGCAACTATGTTTTACTTGAGCACCTGTTCTGAAAGGATTGAGTTCAAGAGCAGGATCCATACCACCATCTGACCCCTCCTGGGAAAAGAGAATCCCAAACCTTCCATCTACCTCCCTGTCTTCTAGTGCCATAGCAACGACAGGATGATGACGAGGAGGAATATGTGAGAGAATAGTGAAATAGGTCTTTTTGACCCTAGAATTATTGACGTGCAGAATTTGTTGTTAAAATGAGAATTTATCTTACTCTTTACAACGAGAAATTACTTTTTAGTGAAAGACTTTTATGTTTAGAATCATGGAATTACAGAATTCTACATCAAAATGCCAACTTGAGGAAATTGAAGGTAAAAAGACAACATTTCCTCATCTCTTACTCAGATGAATTCAGATATTAAGAGGGAAAGGAGAGTGAAAACGTTTCCCTTTTTTCTTACACTTTATATGTGTAAAGTTTTAAAAATCTTAAGCCATGGGCTTCATTTAAAAAAAAAATTGCTTTAAATAAAGATTAGGTTCAGGCTGAAGTAGTTTGTTGCTGAGTATTTACATTATTTCTAGGTTTATTTATTTTAATAAACTTTAAGCCTGGAGAGAATTTATTTACCAGATTTATTACTCTCAAATTTAGTGTATGTACATATTGAGCCCTTCTTGAGTACAGCCCATTTTCCTAAGCTTGTAACTGTATTGTGTCCCTTGGTCTTTGTATTTGGAAGCCTTGGATTCTATACCAATTGCTCTTAAGTGAGAAAACTGAGGCATAGTTAACTCCAGTTATAGGCCATCTAGTTTTTTTCTTCTTAGTTTTCCTTGCTTAGTTCGTAAAAATGATACCTTTATGTTAGTCTTTATGTAGGTTTTTTCCCCCCCACTTCTTAGTGTTTTCTTTTCCTTTTTTCATTTATCATAATTAGGATTTTTTTGTTGTTGTTGCTTTTGGTTTTTTGTTTGTTTGGTTTTGAGAGTTTCCTATGTTATAGCATGCTGATTATTTTGGGATTTAAAATTGCTTTTTAGCAGTTAGTTTTAAATTTCCTTAAATTTTAATTTTTTTTTATATTTATGCCTCTGAGAGTTGAATCCAGGGCCTTGTCATGTGAATCAAGTACCCTGCTGCTGTGTTGTACCTCCAGCTCTCAGATAGTTTTAATGACAGTACTACCAGAATTTTTGTCTCCTGACAAAAATGGGAAAGCCAGCAGGTGAGGCTAGCTTTGTTCTCTTCATGGCTCTTATTTATTATCTGATGAATCCTCAGATCCAAGACTGGACTGCATAGTTGCCTTGGGGCACTCCTGCGGCTCACTTGGGTAGTGAATGTCCTCTGGATCTTTGAGTCTCCTTTTCCTGCCCATCATGACATTCTTTCCCCCAAGCTCAGTCAGTTCTCAGTTTAAGTATTAGCACATCACCTTGTGCTCTCAATCCTTTCATGACGGACTGCTTGCAGGGCATGGAAATTTGAGAATGATAACCACCAAATTGATGGTTTTAGTTTAGTCCAGATGTGCCACAGAGCCAGGAACTGTGTTGGTGGCAGCCTCTTGGTTAGGTTCTTCTGCATATTTAGATAGCGTCAAAATCAGAAAGTCAGCATTGATCTCATCTATCTACTCTGCAGACCTTACTAAAAGTTTGCAAATTATCCCAAAATGTTCTTAGTAGGTCCTGGATTTGATCTGCAATTATGGACTTCCTGGATACTTTGTTGGTTTCCTCAGTGTGGAACAGTTTCTCGCCTGTCTGTACTTGGTAGCATGGCATTTTGAAGGTACTGGCTTATTTGTGAAATATCCTTGAGTTTGAGCTTGTCTGATGTTTCTTTGTAACCTATGCATTTCTGGAATTCTGTGTTCTTCTCAGTGTATTAATGAAGCCATGTGATGTCAGTTTGAATAAATGTGGTGATAAAATATATCCTGTGTTTGTCTTTATGGAAAAATTCTTTTGAAAATCACAGAAATGGGGAAGTGGTATCTCATAGAGGTTTACAAAAATTAATTTACACATAAAGTTTTCTTAGATCCATTTGTTGTGTGCCTGTTTGATCACGTGCACTTGTGTAGGATGGGGACAGTTTGCAAGCATCACTTTCCTCCTACCCTGTGAGTTCTGGTGATCAAGTTGATGTCAGTAGACTTGGAAGGTATCTGCCCTTGCACACCCATCTCACAGGCTTTTTTACAACTAACTTGTAGTAATTGTTACTGAAAACTTGGTGCTACACACCTGCAGTCCTAGCCATTGTAGGGAGGCTGAGGCAGGAGGGTTCAAGTCATATGCATGACTATAGTGAGACGTCCTGAAAACTGGGACAAAGTGTGATGATGTGACATTCAGGAGGCCAGAGAAGAGTTATCCAGAGGTTAAGGCCAACAGGCCCCATTTCAAAAAACAGAGCTTAACAAAGAAAAATTCATGATTATATAAGACAGTTGGCAACCTTATGTATTTAATAAATATCCTACTCCACAATATCCCCACATGCCTGGATCCAAAGAATCCAAGAATCCAAACATAAGTGCCAAATGGTCTTCTGACCTGTCCTGTGCTGAGATTAAGTACATTCTTTTCCTCTCTTTTTCTTGTTAAAACTTCACTTACCATAGGTGAAATCATGTGCAAAAGTTTCTTTTAATTAATCAGGTCATAGAAACACATAGAAAAGCTTAAGTACTTTGTAGTACAGAATCCATGAGTTTGAAATACTCTATGGAATAATAATGGGGGTTTAATTTCTTTTTTAACCACTGTCCAGGATTTATGGCGATCATTTAATATGTAAGCCTTCTATGGGTTTGTATTATATATTACTTAGATCTTAGCATTCCAGGCCTGAGTAATTTCCTTCTGAAAAACAATAGTTATATGGGAATTAAGTCAAATACTTGTTGGAGATACCAGTGCACACTGATCATGGTATTTGGAAGCATCAAAATTCCAATCTTGAAGATGGGCCCATTTTGTTGGTAAATAGCCTCAGTCTTGAACATGTGTGATTAGGAGAATAATATACTAAGTTCCCACAATTTCACTAATCTACAAGTTTTCCCACAGCTATTCAACATGTGAATGGATTTAAAATCAGTGATATGTTTACAATGAAATACTTACTATCCAGCTCCCTCCCCCCCACACAAAAGAAATTCACATAACAATTTGGGTCAACTTGGGGAACATTATTTCAAACCAAGTAAGCTAATGCATATAAATTAAGAATCTCACTTATGTGTGGAATCTAAAAATGTCAAACTCAACTGGAAAGGAGAGCCTGATTGAGAGGGACAGGGAAAAGGAGAGATGTCTGGGCTGTCACCACTCCAGGCCATAGGACGTGGAAAATGCATGAGGCAGCCTACAGTGTCATGCCATAGCTAATTGTAATGGATAATCTGAAGAACACTTACTCCTACCCACAACACCGGGGGAAGGAAACACTCCAAGAACAATAACATGTTCTGAAGAAACCGAGGTCACAAGACTCATATTTTGGAGTTTCCTTACAAGCTCTCAGAATTCTCACAGGACTCCATTCCTGGACCATGTTCTCACACTGTTCTACAGGTACAATCAGTAATGCAAGGTCAAGATTAGTGTCTATTTCAAAACTAAATGATTCATTTCAATGTTTTCACTCCAAAGATATTTGAGGTCATGGGTATTGTTGCTCTGATCTTTCTACCACAGAGATACAAAACTATCTTTTTTTACATCATAATTAAGAGAAAAACACTAACCCACCAAGCTATATATAGTCTAAGTGATTAAAATTTGTATATAACCTACACTTCTACAAATAATCTACAAATGAGATCTACAAATAATTCTCCCATAATGCTGTCTCCACTCACGTGCTAACAAAATTAGTTTAGAACACCATCTCAGAAAATTTTTTATTCCTATGAATCTGAAGCTTCTGGAATGTTAAAATGAAGACCTCTATAAATCTGTCCCCTCCTCAAGAACAGGTCAAGCCAGCCCTTCTAGTCTAGAAATTGAAGGCTTGTAATATTATAATGAATATTAAGGAAAACCTAAGTCTCAGGATTGTGTGTCTGACAGCATTTTGAATTGCTCTCATTACATTCTCTTCAGCTCCACTATAGCCTAACGAAAGCAAATCTTGCACCTAATTGCTATGAAAACCTTGTAGGTCTAGGTATTGTGATGCTCTTCCAGAACCCTATCCCCAGAACGACATTTTGCCATGTCTTGGCAACTTCCTAGGAAAGCCCCGCTTGAAGGGGTTATATTAGTTATATTAGTTTGTCCAGACAGGGAGTTAATTCTGCTGGAAATGATCCTCAGTGTGCTTCTTCTGAGCACCCATTGGAAATTGTCCAACATCATAGCTCCCTAGGACAGTGTTACCAGGTTAAGCAAGCAAGAACCTGGTAAAATTTGGACAGGTTGGAGAGCAAAGTGTCAATGGGAGGAACTCTGATAATTCTTAGTGATCTAAAACATTTACACATTAGATTCATGTCCTAGAAAATCCAGATAAGACCTCATGTCTGGCTGACTAGAGACCCTATTGTTAAGCAGAGTTGTAAACTGGCAGAGATCTGAGGGCAAATAATAACATAAAGCATTCTCGTGGGGTATTAGTTCTGACCCATCAGTAGCTGGTTACTAAGCTCAATGAACAGAGGAGTCAGTGGGGTCACAGAACTGGGAGTACGGACTTCACAGGATAGCTCATGAAAATCATTAAACGAGCTAGAGAGATGGCTCATCGGGTAAGAGCACTGACTGTTCTTCTGGAGGACCTGAGTTCGATTCCCCAGCATCCACATGGCAGCTCACAACTGTCTGTAATTCCAAGATCTGACACAGTTATACATGCAAGCAAAACACCAATTCACATAAAAATATCTAAAAAAAGATGGCTTTGTTTTGTTTTTGTCTTAAAAAAAAGAACACATGCTGTTCTTTTAGAGAACTAACTTCCAGAGCTATTAAATACACAACACTAGTTTGGGGCTGGAATGTGGTTCAGAGGAACAGTGCTTTCCTGACACTGGCACAGAACCTGGAATTGGATCCCCAGTAGCATAGCCTTAAGTGCCTATGCTGTGTGTGTGTGTGTAGGGTTGGGGGAGGTGGGATGGGGGGGTTCGGGGTGTATATGTTCTCATATGTACATGTGCAGAAGCAAGAGGCTAGCCTGTCTGGCCAGAAAACCCCCAGGATCCTCTTGTCTCTACTTCTCAGCATCATTATGCCCAGTTTTTTACTGGGGGTACTGGGGATTCAAACTTCATCTACAGACTTATCTCTCTAATTCTAAAATACTTATTTTTTTTAACTTAAAAATTGCAAATACTAAAAAAAAAAACCAACCAACCAAAACAAAAGAGGAATCAATGACCAACACAGCAGAAGAATAGTTAATAGAAAATGTCCTTGAAGGACAATGGAGACATTAGGCCAGCTATTATGTAATATATATGATTTATAAATACCAAATTAAAGCAAAACCAAAGAAAGCATGTGTGAGGAATTGTATTAGTTGGAGTTCTCTAAAGTAACAGAACTTATAGACTGAGTCTTTCCCTATATATAGAAAGGAGATTTATTAAAATAACTTACAAGCTGTGGTCCAGCTACAGAAAGTTCAAGAATCCAGTAGTTGCTTGGTCCACAAGGTTGGATGTCTCATCTGGTCTTTAGCATGTGCTGGAATCCTGAAGGTGTAGGCTCTAATTCTAGGAAAGGATTAGACCTGTTAGCAAGGTGAGGGCAATCAGGCAAAGGGCCTGCTTCCCTCTTCACTGGCCTTATTTTAGACTTTGAGTAGTAGGTGTCCAGATTAAAGGTTTATCTTCCTGCCTCAAGATCTGGATTAAATGTGTCTTTCCACCCCAAAGATCCAGATTAGAAGTGGATCTATTTATTTCAAGTTAAGCAAAAAAAAAAAAAAAAAATCCTCATGAGTGTGCCCTCCATTTTGGGAACTTAGTTAATTTCAGATATAGTCAAGTTGACAAGAAAAGCCATCACAGAAAGTATGAAAATACTTTCCCAAAGGGTACCAATAAAGAGAAATTAGGAAAAAAAACACTAGAAACTCTGTGTATGTTTGGGGCTGGAGAGCTAGCTCAATGGTTAGAGCACTGGCTGCTCTTCCAGAGGACCTGGGTTTAATTCTCAGCACCCACATGGCAGCTCACAACTGTCACTCTAGTTCCAGGGATCTGTTGCCTTTACACAGACAAACATGCAGAGAAAACCCCAATGCATATAAAAAATATGTATATTTTGCTTTTTTTTTAAACTAGGTTACATTGCTCTATAAAAGTGTAGCAATCATGTGAGTATACTGCATTCAGCCAAATATTTTTCCTTCTTAACACTTGGTGTAATTTGTGCGCATGCATTTTTATGTGTCTTCATCTAGCAACAGATGGAAGCAGATGCAGAAATCCACAGATAAGCAATGAGTTAAGTTCCCAATCCAGTCAAAGAGAGGGAGGAGGGATTATATGAGCCAAGGAATCAAGATCATGGTGGGGAAACCCACAGAGACAGCTGACCCAAGCTGCTGGGAGCTCAGTGACTTTGGACTGACAGCTGGGGAACCTGCATGGAACTGAACTAGGCCCTCTGAATGTGGATGACAGTTATGTGGCTTGAGCAGTTGGTGAGGTTTCTGGCAGTGGAACCAGGATTTATCCTTAGTGTATGAACTGGCTTTTGGGAACCCATTCCCTACAGAGAGACACCTTGCTTAGCCTTGATACAGGGGGGAGGGGCTTGGTCCTGCTTCAACCTAATATCTCAGACTTTGTTGACTCCCCATGGGAGGCTTTATCTTCTTTGAGGAGTGGATGGTGGAGTGGGGTGGAGAAAAGCTGTGAGGTGAGTGGGAGAAGGAAATGGAAGGGGGACTGTGGTTGGTATGCAACAAACCCAAACACTTTTAAATAAAAAAAATGCCCCCCAAAGAGTTACCAGAGTCATGGTGTCTCTTCACAGCAATAAAAACCTAAGGTAGCTGAGTCTTGAGGTAGATCAACTCCCAATTTTCTGAATAACTACCATATTAATTTCCAAAATGGCTGTACAAGTTTGCATTCCCACCAGCAATGGAGGAGTGTTCCCCTTGCTCCACATCCTCACCAGCATGAACTGTCACTTGTGTTTTTGATTTTAGCCATTCTGACAGGTGTAAGATGAATTTAAAAACAGTTTCCACTTGTATTTCCCTGATGGCTAAAGATGTTGAACAGTTAAGTGTTATTTGGCCATTTGAGATTTCTCTGTTGAGACTTCTCTGTTTAGATCCGTACCCCATTTTCAAATTGGATTATTTGTTTTCTTGATGTCTAATTTCTTGAGTTCTTTATATGTTTTGGCTATTAGCTCTCTTTTGAGTGTTAAATTGGTGGAAATATTTTCCTATTCTGCAGGCTGCCATTTTGTTGTATTTATAGTGTCCTTTGTGTTATAGAAGATTTTTAGTCTCGTGAGGTCCCATTATCTATCTATCTATCTATCTATCTATCCATCTATCTATATATCATCTATCTATCTATTTATTTATTTATATAATGCGTGTCAGGACTATCAGTGTTCTGCTCAGGAAGTTGATTCCTGTGCTAATGCATTCAAGGCTATTCTCCACTTCCTCTTCTATTAGGTTTAGTGTGCCTTTTTTGTTTTTGTTTTTCAGATAGGGTTTTACTGTGTAACACTAGCTGCTCTGGAACTCATTCTGTAGACCAGGTTGGCCTGAAACTGTGTATCTAGTTTTTGATTTACTTGGTCTTTGATCTACTTGGACTTAAGTTTTGTGCAAGGTGGGAGACACGGATCTATTTGCTTTTTCTTCATACTGACATTCAGTTAGATCAGCGCCATTTGTTGAAGATGGCTTTCTTGTTTCCATTGGAACATACCAAAATCTTAAAGTCTGGGTCTTCTTTTTGCTTTTGTTCCTATTGACTTATTTAGGTTTTGTACACACAAAAGTTTCTATTCGTAACTATGATAAAGTTAAAAACTCTTATTAAAAGGCAGAACTAGAATACATGCCATTTGAAAAATGTGCTAAGTGCAGATAGCAGTTGTCTGTTAAGGCAGATGTGAAAGACAAAGGCAAGAGCAAGGCTGGGTGCCTGTTGGTTTCACGCGTGAGAAGAGACACACACACACTCATGCTACCAAGGACACATGAAGGTTTATTTAAGAGAGTTCCCAGGCGGTTACAGAAGCAGAGAAGCAGAACAAGAGGAGAGAGCAACCATAACACGGCGCCTCTTTTTAAGAGAAGAGGTGTGCATGTGTTTACACAGCCACGCCCAGGGGCATGACTCCGTACGCGGTGCATCCCACCAGAGCCATGTTGGCTCAACCACGTGGAGTGCCAGAAATACTTACAGTGCCTCAGCTGGAAAGAGAGAAAAGATCTTACTTGACTTTATTTCAGATTCACAAGGCCAAAATCCTCATGGGGACTATAAGAAAGCAGCTCCACTATGGTACACTGGCAGCTTTCACACAGCTACTTCAGCCTTATAGTCAAAGGCATGAACCATAGGGAATCACAGCCATGGCAGAGTTTCTCATTCTATCAGAATTCAAAAAGGGATGATACCAGTTCTTCTGACTATCATCTATGACGTTCTCTTTTTTCTTTAAATAATAAAGTGTTTCTGTTTATTCTTTGAGAATTTCATGCAATTAATGTTGGTCAGATTTTTTCCTCCCCAAGCCCTAGATCCTCCCTCACCTTCCTGCATATCTGACTTTATATTTTTTTCTTAAAAAACAAAAACAAAGTTGCAACCAAGAAGAGGGAGGAACAAATCATGAGAGAAGATGATTTAGAGAGAGAAATAATAAGGAGTGAGAGAAAAAAGAAGAAAAGGAAAGAAAAAAGAAAAAAAAGAGAGAGAGATTTTAATAGAGGAAGCAAATATGCGGTTGGAAAAAGATCGGGTGCTAGGGAAACCTCCAAGAATTCACAGGATATCCCTTCCTAGATCTCCAACCGGTAGTGAAGGTGTTGCCTAAACAGGACTTTCCCCATAATCAAATGAATAACCTCCCTAAGTGCCATAAGAGAACTTATATCCAAAAATGAATAGAGATAGAGGCAGGGATACATGGCTGAGCACTGGCTGAGTCTCTGGTCCAGCTGATATCGGGGGAGGAGACTCTATATGAACAAAGAGGTAGAGACTATTAGGAAAATTCTCACAGTGATGGCTGGCTGGAGCTCTGGGGAGTTCACTGAATCAAGAACAGCCATCTGGAAACCATCTGTAAAAGGAACTAAGCCCTCCAAGCATAGATAACTGTCCACTGACATGGGCAGAATGTGGAGCCTCGACGGTTCAGTCTGTTTCTGTGCACCTTGGACTGGCACCTTGGAGCCCATTCTATCCAGAGGAACACCTAACCCAGTCTTGATATTAGGATGAGGAAATCGGACTTGCCTGGAGTGAATGCTGAGCTAATCCACCTTGGGAACTCCTGTCCTTTCTGGAGAGGGGCTGGGGGGATGAGGAAAAGAGAGGCTGAAGATTGACTGAGAGGGGTCGGGAGGTGGAAGGGAGTTTGAACACAGGGATACATGTATAAAAAATGAGACTTTATTTTATAAAAATAAAAAAATAGAATAAACAGTACTTATACTGAAACCTAAAAAAAAAAAAAAAAAAAAGGCCCATGTAACCTAGTATTGTAAGAATCTCTTCCACTCTTGTGACTCCAGGTTTTATCTTATCAGCCTGTTTTTCTATCTAGAGTACCTCAGAAAACATCCTAGGATCTCTTTTACTAAGAAGAAGGTGGAAAAAGAAAGTCCTTAGGAATGCTGTAAACTAGGCAGGGCATGCTTGGTGCTACATGTCTTTAGTTCCAGGTCTGGAGAACCAGAGACAGGAGGATCACACTCTTTGAGAATATACATACATACATACACACACATATACATACATACATATATATGTGTGTGTATATATACATGTATATATTACAAATTTGAATTGATCTTAATAATAAAAATATCATCATATGTATGTGTTTTTTTCTTTTTTTGTTTGTTTGACTCAGGCTTTCTCTGTGTAGTCCTGGTTATCCTAGAACTTGCTTTATATACCAGGCTGGCTTCAAACTTATAAATCTGTCTGCCTCTGCTTCTGAATGCTGGAACTAAGGGCATGAGCCACAACCACCTGTTGAGTTGGCCTATAGATTGAGTTCCTAGCCAGCAGAACTGCATCCTGAGACCCTGTCACTGAGTTGGTGTACATATTGAGTTCCTGTATATAGCCAGAGCCATATACTGAGACTCTGTCATGTTAAGAATAAAACTATTTTTCAATAAACAGCTTGATTCACTCTGAAAAAAAAAAAACCAAAAATCAAAAACATGGAGTTCAATTTGTGTTGGCCCAACTACTTCTGAGCACAGAGCCTGCCCTAGAGATCCATGAGGTTTTTGTTGTCCTCTGCACTGATGAGATGTGAAACTTTCTATCTCATGTATTTGTACTACAGTGACTTTCAGAGCACACTGTGGAAGTGTAGAATTGTCTTCCTTGGAATGAGATGTCCCAGGGATGAATCAGTTGATCCTTCCTGTTTTGAGTCATTTTGTTGTTGTTGTTGTTATTGTATGGGAAAATGAGTCCAAGGAACTGGAGTTTATTGCAATCTTCATCTATGTATGTAATAAAATGTCTACATCTCAAAAGGCCTATGTGTTTCTCCTGACTAAACGTGTAAACCTTGCCTTTGTCATGGCCCATTTGCTACTGTGTATTGTGCATGATTCTGGTCCCAGAATGGGAGTCTAATCCACACTGATTGGATAACTCTCCTACATCTGACTGTGGCTCCCTTTAATGCCCACGGAGTTTGAAATCCAGATCTTATTTCTTCTTTCTTTATAAATCACTTTAAAAGCAATTTATATAGAATTATATATTCAATTTGTATATGCTAAAATTAAAGCATCATACACTGATATTCTGGAAGGGTTAATGTCTTGTTAATTCCCACACAGCTTTTGGCTTCTTTTTTTTTTTTTTAACAAGTAGTTTGCTTTTTTAAAAAGATTTATTTATTATGTATACAGTATACAGAAGAGGGTAGCAGATGTCATTATAAATGGTTGTGAGCCACCATGTGGTTGCTGAGAATTGAACTCAGGACCTTTGGAAGAACAGTCAGTGCTCTTAACCTCTGAGCCATCTCTCCAGTCCCAGTTTTTGGCTTCTTAATATACACTGTTGTGGAAAATTTGTTTAATTTGTTTACATAGTTAAACATGTTGCACTTGTTTAACTATGTAAAGATGTCTTGTATTTCTTTAATTATATAAAGATGTGTTGCATTTGTTTCACTATGTTATGGCCAGAAGTTTCTGACCTGGCCAAAGGTCCAAACCCTCTGCAGCTGTGTAGTCACAAATAAACACACAAAGGCTTATATTAATTACTCTTTGGCTTATGGCTCAGGTTCATTACCAATTAGCTCTTATAACTTAACAATCCATTTCTATTTACTTATGTCTTGCTATGTGACTAGTGGTTTACTGGTACTTTCGCATCTTTCTTCTTGGGGGGCTGAACTGTGTCTCTTTGACTCTTCCCTTCTTCCCCTTTGTCTCTGCTTGGATTTCCTACCTGCCTTCAAGCTGCCTTGTGATAGGCCAAAGCATCTTCTTTATTAACAAATGGTAACAAAACATATTCACAGCATACAAAAAGGCATCTCACATCACTTCCCCTTTTTTGTCTAATCAAAAAGGAAGATTTCAATTTCAACAGCAAGATTTACAGTTAAAATATCTTGTCTCTTTGTATTTAGCAAAATTAAAATATTCTATCGTCTACCTTATTTTTTTGAGTCTAAAGTTTCATATTAATTCATCTTTTATTATAACTAAGGAAAACTATAATTATAACTATCTAATCTTCATCTCCAACAACAACAACAGAAGGATATAATATTACCTGAGTGAACAGAAAGTACTTTGCAAGCAACTTCCAAATTCTAAAAATGACAGAGACATCTGGCTACCTGGACAGTCACCCCTAGTTTAATCGTAACATTGGAACATCCACCTTCAGACTACAGGCCTAGAGTCTCGGGCAGACTTCAATGAAGCAGGAAATTTGAAGGACTGTTTTGTCCATATTAGCAGGATTGTCAGTCACTTCTCCTTGTGTCCTGAAGGATACCTGGCACTTTTCTCTGCCAAGCAGGAACCTAAAGGACCATCTTGGCTTGTTATGGCAAAGTTCCAGAGATTACTTTCCTATGGATCCTGCATGTTCAGTTTATACAGCATACTGTCAAGCAGTCAAAGCAAGAACAATTTCTTGCCCAGTGGATAGCTTATGCCACAAAGAAAGTCAACTCCATATGAATTCTTGATGTCCATCATCCACTTGAAGTAGATTTTGCTGCCAGGATCAGACATGTCTCACCATCCAGAAAAGTTTAAGTTCTTAACACATTTTAAATGCCATATTCTATAGGTCTCTGAAGTGTTTGAGGATTATCTATCTAATTGAAATATATCTTTGTATATCTAAAAAAAACTTACATGACTATAAGTTTGATTTTCATATATGATTTATTATTAATTTGTATTTCTTAATTATAGATTACAATTTTAATGAGTCATAAACATAAATATCTTAAACAAGAGTAGAAATATACATACATTATAACAAAAAATTAACCTTAAATTTGTATCAAGAAACCAAAATCCATACCAATGTAAAGTATTTTGAGATTAACAGTTACTTTTGGATCAAAGTAGATTTAATAATCTATCTTTATTTTTACCATTACTAAATAATATCTCCCCTTTTTTTATAGAGATTGATTGTAACCATTTATAATGAAAACAAACATTTACAGACAATATTTTGGGAATTTGGACACAGCTTTCCATACTGATTTCTGTTGAGAACACTGGCAATCTTATGGGGATTCTGAGAAAATTTAGAATTATTGTTAAATCTTGGCTGGAGTAGTTTGTGAGGCTGCATCATCTCAGCCAGTTGCCTTCAGGGGGTCTTGGTCAATCAAACCATATTAATGTGGAAGTAATCCACATGTTCTAATCTTCTGTGGAAACAAAAGCAGAACTTCTTTTCTAAAGCAACATATCCTTAGACTCAAATTCAAAGCAAAGATACCTTTAAAATATATATGTTGGTTTAACTTAGCAGCCTTTACAATCAAATGTCTATCTGGAGTTAGCTCATTAAGAGTTAAAAAATTAAAAAAAACACAATAATATGCATAATTCATACTCTGTATTTTTCATCTTCACATGGCTTATTATTAAGTAAGAGTATTTTTATTATTCATTATTTCTCCTTTTTTTTTTTTTTTAATTAAACTCAGCAATGCTTTTTTTTTTAAACTTTATTTATTTATTATTTACTTATTTATTTGCCTTGGTGTTTGCCTGGAACTGGAACTACAGACAGTTGTTAGCTGCCATGTGGGTGCTGGGAATCAAACCCGGGTCCTCTGGAAGAGCAGATGGTGCTCTTAACCGCTGAGCCATCTCTCCAGCCCCTATTTCTCCTTTTTAAGAACTTTAAGAACTTTCTCTACCATTTTTTTTCTCCAAGCCTAGATACATTTTATACACCTTGTAACCCATTTAGAGGTTTTCTTCATCTGAATCTGTTTTATTGAGTATCTTTAATCATTCCTTTTTTAACCAGAAGAGTTTTTAAGTTACTAAACAGTGTAGCTAGGACTGGAGTGATTTTGACTTCATCTCACTTGGCTTTTCAACATGATGGAGTCACATTTATCTCTTCAATTCTGAGAAGCCGTGTTAGGTATCATAGTACTATATTTTTAAGCCTATGACTGTGTTCCCGAACCCTGCAAACAGTAGCTGGGAGAAGCCTTTTTAATACACCATCCATAGAGAGACTTCAGAAATTGGCCATGCAACTTAGCTCATCATGGTGGCTGGTGGGCAACTACATCTTGCAGACAGCTACTGGGAGTCTCTGTATTGCTGCTGGGTGAAATTGTGAGACAAAGAAGCCCAGTTTGCCTCTGTTTTTGTGCATTCAGAATCTTTTGTAATGCTCTTTCATTGCTCTACATTGGGTGCCTTTTGTAGCCAGAAGTTTCTGATCTGGCCTAGCCTCAAGGTCTGGAAGTGCCTGCAGCTGCTTTGTCCCAAATAAACACACAAAGATTTATATTAATTACAAACTCTTTGGCCTATGGATCAGGCCTATTACCAACTAATTCTTATAACTTAATTGAGCCCATTTCTATTCATTTACATCTTGCCACATGGCTAGTGGCTTACCAGTACTTTCTCATCTTGCTTTTTGGGTGACTGGATTGTGTCTTATTGACTCCGCCCTTCTTCCCCTTTATCTCCACTTGGATTTCCCACCTACCTCTAAGAGGCCTTGTCACAAGCTAAAGTAGCCTCTTTATTAACGTATGGTAGCCAAGTATATTCACAATGTACAGAAAGATATCCCATTTCACTATTATGGTGTTTTATCTGTCTGCCTAAGGCACCTGATTGGTCTAATAAAAAGATGAGTGGCCAGTAGTGAGGAAAGGAGGCATAAGTGGAACTTCTGGGTGGGGGAACTAAGTAGAAGGAGGAATTTAGACTGGGGAAGAAATAGAAAGAACCTCCAGGGAGCCTTCAGGGGCCAGCCAGACACAGAGTAAGGAAAGGAGGACATACAAAATGAAAATAAGAAGCCCCCAGGCAAAGCACAAATATTGTACAAATTTTACTTGGTCTTATAATAAAAACCAGAGCAAAATATTGGAGAAAATCAGAAAGATTAGAGAGACAGAGAAACAAGCCACAGCCTCTTCTCAACTAGCCACTCCTCACCAATGCTCAGACTTAATGCCTCTGAGTCCTCAGTTGAAGGAGAAGGGATGGGCGAGTGGAGGGCTGAACTCCTGCCTCCTTCCACCTTACATTTCTTTCTCTCCCCTACCGTATCACTTCCTGCTTTTCCTACTTGCTTCAACTTTCCTAGTTCTGGGATTAAATACTTACGTGTTTCTGAAGTACTGGGAGCAGAGGCCTGGGATCCCAAGTGTTATAACTGTGGAAAGCAAGGTCACTTAAAAAGGGACTGTAAACAAGGTGTTCCCAGAAACAATGTCTTTGCTAAGAATAAAGCCAAGAGAATGTCCCTCCCTTCTGGAGTATGCAGAAGGTGTGGCAAAGGCAGGCATTGGACCAATGAGTGCAGATCAACAAGGGACATGCAAGGTAACTTTTTGCCTTCAAGGAAACACTGCAAGGGGGCCTTCTCAGGCTCCTTTATTAAATCTAGTTCAGAATTATTCTGTCATCATGGAGAAAAACCTTTCCCAGAGCAATTAAAGAACCTAAATCCTATTCTAAAAAACTATACTGTTCTGGACAATAGAAAAGCTATAGAAAAGAGAAAAAACATAAAGGGAATATTTTGACAAACTTCTGTAAATGAACAAAGACAAAATTATGTTGTTATTGAAGGCCTGGATACATAGGTACAGATGTAACAATAATTTCACCAGAATTTTGGTATCCAAATTGGCCCCCTCAGGAGGTAAATGTTCAGTTTTTGTGTACTGGCTATTAGTCCAGATAAAACAGAGTTCAAGATGGCTTAAATATATAAAACCAGAAGGACAGAGAGGAAAATTAAGTCCATATATCACTAACATTGCTATCAATTTATGGGGATGAGACTTAATATAGCAGTGGCATACTCAGATTAACATTCCTCCAAACTCAGAAATGAACCATAAACTAACATATGTTTCTGGGGAAAATATTAGAAAGTATTATGAAAAACAGTCACCTACCATTCAGATTGGTCAAAAACAAGGCACAGTAGCTGCTGATCTTCAAAGGCACCCACAGCTCTACCTTTAAAATGGCTAACAGATAAGCCTATATGGGTTCAGCAATGGCTTTTAACAAAAGAGAAAATGCAGGTCTTAGAACAGCTGGTACAGAAGCAGTTACATGTTCAGCATATTGGAAAATCAAACAACCCTTGGAATTTTCCTGTATTTGTTATCAAAAACAAATCTGAAATATGTAGAATGGTAACAGATCTAAGAGTGGTTAACAAGGTGATTCAATCAATGCACTCTTCAATCTGGAATTATTTTGTCTTCTCTGTTACCTAAAGAATAGCCTATCATAGTTATTGACTTAAAAAACTGTTTCTTGGGGCTGGAGAGATGGCTCAGCGGTTAAGAGCACCGTCTGCTCTTCCAGAGGACCCGGGTTCGATTCCCAGCACCCACATGGCAGCTAACAACTGTCTGTAGTTCCAGTTTCAGGCAAAACACCAAGGCAAATAAATAAATAAAGTTTTAAAAAAAAACAAAACTGTTTTTTTACTGTACCTCTACAAGAACATAACAAGAAAAAATTCACCTTTACAATGCCCACTTATAAGAATTCTCAGCCTTCAAAGAACTATTAATGGAAGGTTCTTCCCAGGGAATGGTAAATAGCCCTACTTTGTGCCAATATTTTGTGCAATAACAATTAGAAGTGATATGTAAGCAATTTTCACAATCTCTCATTTTCCACTACATGGACAATATCTTATTGGCTGACTCAAATATAGATACATTAGAAAGAATGTTTGAAGAAGTGAAAAAAAATTACCTGCTTGGAAATTACAAGTTGCTCCTAAAAATACAGAGAGGAGATTATATCAATGATTAAGGATATAAAATAGGTACACAAAAAATTAGACCCTAAAAGGTGCAAATTAGGAGAAATAGATTTCAAACTCTTAAGGATTTCAATGAACAACTGCTTTGAGTTCAGAAAAATCTGATTCTGTAATCACACATTTGCTAGAATTTATGACCATCATGGGAGACATTTATAAAATTATGAACTAGATAATTTGTTCAAAACCTTAGATGGTGACAAGGACTTAAATAGTTTAAGAGAATTATCAGTTGAAGCTGAGAGAGAATTGACTTTGGTGGTAAAGAAATTATAGGATGCATATGTGGATTGTATAGATCCAAATTTTAATTACATTCTGGATATTTTACCCTCTAAGCATTCTCCTACAGGAATTTTAATGCAAAAGGAAAATATTATATGGGAATGGATATTTCTATCAAATAAACTGAGTAAGAAATTAAAGACATGTGGAAAAGATTTCTAATTTGATTTTTAAGGGAAAATTAGGGCTTCTTCAGTTGATAGGAATGGACCCAGAAGAAATTGTTATTCCTTTAACTAATGAAGAAATTGATCAATAATGGCTAGAAAGTGAACTTTGGCAAAGAGCTTAAAGTAATTTTTTTTTAAGAGATGAACAACAAATATCCCCAAAGCAAAATAATTCAATTCATAAAGGGAACTAATTGGATTCTTCCTCGTGTTGTATGGGGAACACCAATTTCTGGAGCACCTATATTTTATACTGATTGAAATAAATCAGGAAAGGCAGGTTACAAATCAAAAATGTACATAAAGTGACACAAGGCCCTTATTCTGTATTTATAAGTCAGAATTATACGCTATTATGATGGTATTAATCAATTAAAAAAAGCCTCTTAAAAAAGTCACTGACTCTCAGTATGCAGAAAGAGTTTTACACATTAAAACTGCTAACTTTATTCCTGATTAATAGAACTAACTTCATTATTTTTTTTACAAGAAATAATTAGGAATAGGAATCATTTCTTCTATAACATACAACTGATCTCTTACAGACCCTCTAGCACAAGGTAATGATGAAATTGATAAATTATTAATAGAAAATGTGCTAGAGGCCTCATCATTTTATAAAAAACATCATGTCAATAGCAAAGGTTTAAAAAAGGATTTCTGCATCACTTGGCAACAAGCCAAAGAAATTGTAAAAGGATGTCCTACATGTTCTTTCCATAACTAAACTCCATTACCAGCAGAAAGTAATCCTAAAGGCATACATAGAAATGAAATTTGGCAGATGGTTGTACAGAATTTGGAAAATTAAAATATATACTGTAAGGATTCCTGGCATGCCACATAGTGAACCCAACATGGTGCTGCATGAAATAAGAATTCCTAGCATTTAGCAGCCACGTGGTGAAACCAACATCCCCAGCCCTCCAGCAGAAGCCGCAGCCTATGGAGGGTGCCCTTAGGCGTGGCTAAGTAAATACATTCCCATCCGTTCTCTTAAAAGGAGATGCCATTTTGCAGTCTGTCTTCTCTCTTCTGCTTCTCTGCTCCTGTACTTGTCTGACAACTCTCCTGAATAAACACTCCTGTGGCCCTGGTAGAGTGTGTGTGTCTCTTCTCACACGCAAAACCAACATATACACCATGCGATAGATACGTTTTCAGAATTTCAACGGGCAACTGCTGCTTTGAGTTTGGAAAAAGCTGATCATACATTTGCAAAAAGTTATGGCAATCATGGGAATACCTGTATAAATTAAGACTGACAATGTTCTAGCATATGTCTCCAGTAAAATGAGACAGTTTTTTCTTATTATAATATAAAGCATATTACAGGTATAACACACAATTCTACAGGGCAAGCAGTTATAGAAAGATCAAATCAAACTCTAAAAGATGTGCTAAATAAACAGAAAGGGGTAACAATGAGTCCCCGAAAAATAGACTCCATAATACTTTATTAACTTTGAATTTTCTCAATGCGAATGAGAAAGAAACAACAACTGTAGAAAGGCATTGGAGTATAGAGGGGGGAAAAAACCCTAAACAAACCACTGAGCCAAATCAGCCTGTTTACTTCAAAGATGTGCTGACCTCAGAATAGAAACCAGGATATATGTGCTACATTGGAGAAGGGGGTTTGCTTTTGTTTCCACAGGTAAAAAAAAAGCTATAGATATCATCAAAATTAATAAAGACTCTCTGAGAACTGGAGAAATTTCTTGATAAAGAGAAATGATGGCTCTTCCACCAATGTGATAATTCTTTTAAGTTGTAAGAAAATCTCACCAAACAAGGGTCGAGGCAGGGTTTTGTTTTTGTCTTTACAGAAAACTATAAATTCTCATCTTCAAGAAATCAAAAGATCTTGGACATCTAAAGCAGAAGGAAAGGCTATCCAGAAAAAATTTACAAGCAAAAAAATTGAACCTATTGGTGCCAATATACTCTACAGGGTAAAATCTCACTGCCTAACAGCTATATCTCTTTATTTCTAGGAAAAGTTAAAGTCTCAGTTCAATTATAAATTAAAGTTTGCTTAGGAATTGGAGTGTGGTTCTCTCCTTTGTTAAAGAAAAATGCAAAATCTCTGTATCATATCATATCAAATCACCTGATGTGGGATGGAAGAAAAACCAAAATTAAAGAATTACTCTCTTGCTACTATCTCATGATCTTTTAATGTAAATATTATTTCAATGTATAAT
>PVIH01001702.1:17281-221272 GCA_004025045.1 Sigmodon hispidus | reverse complement strand
CCCCCCCCCCCCCCCCCCCCCCCCCCCCCCCCGTTCTTATCCCCTTCCCCAGTTCTTTTCCTCCCTGTTGATGAGTGGCAGCTGGAACAAGGCCTGCTTTTCAAATGCATACAGAGAGAGAAATCTCACCACAGGCCACAGCCCTGATCTGGAAGTGTCAGCTCTCACCCCTGGAGTGTGAGCCCATTGCTCCACCCCCTCTCACAGTTACTCTGTGCCCTCCCCAGCCTCCCTCTTGCTCTTCACCTACAGTTTGGCAGGACCCCCGGAGGTAATTAATTAATAAATCAGTGTTTGCCTTCTTCCTGGAAAAATGCTCTTTCACCCTCTGTAAGTGATAAGTGTTTCAGTGGAGCTTCCCGAGGTGTCTAGGGCTGGAGGAATTGCTTTTATAAATCCATGCCAAGGAGACTGTAATATTGTCCCCATGAAATGAGATGGCAGGACTTGACTGCCTCAGTGTGGCATCTGCTAGTCCCAGTACACTAGCTTCACAAGTACCAGGTCTGCAGGAAAATGATGCTTCCAGGGCATCTGAGTATCTTTCTCAGTTATTTTGCCAAAAAGGAGGTTCTGGGGTTCACTCACAGCTTCATGCAGCCTCAGCAGCAAAAGCCTTGGCCCATCGGTTCAGACAGAACGTCCTTGTTAGTGAGGGGACTGTGGTTGGGAACTGTTGTAAACGGTTTTGGCCTGCACTTTCCGGGCCTGGACCAGAGGTTTGGTCCCACTCTCAGCCCCACTTAGCATCAAATAATCACACACGCTTATATTATTTTACACACTGATTGACCTAAGGCTCAGGCATTTCATTTGCTAACGCCTGCTCTCACTCTAACCCATTTTGTTCAGTTGTGCGGCTCGGTACCTTTTCTCAGAGCAGCATTTCAGCTTCTTTCCTCTGTGTCTGCTGCCGTCTCCTCATTGTGTCTCTGGCGGCTCTCTCTGGCTCTCTAGCATCTGTGTCTCTGTCTCTGCTCTGAGATGTTTCCAAGTTTTCTTAGCCTGGTAGCCCCTCCCACACTTCCTGTTTGCCTTTGGCCAATCAGCTCTTTTTTAAACCCATAGGTGGGACAAATATTTACATGACCAGCCTAATCCCACTACAGGGAATCCCCGAAGCCTTGCCTGTGCACACGCTGTGACCTCTGACCCCCTGGCTGTTCTTTTGTCAGAAGCATCGTCTCTGATCTATGTACAGTCTGATAGTTTACCAAGACTGTTGTGTACACTGTCATTCTACCTGGGTTGTTTTCTCTCCGTGATGCAGTTGGAAACAGTTATCATTGTCATTTTTTTGGTAAGAAACAGGTTTAGAGAGATTAATGTCAATTTTCTCTTCAGAGCAGCAAGGGCTAGGGCTAGAGCTTGAATCTACTTTTCTTTCTAGACTGTGTTATGTCTTTTCTGTTTGTTTGCTTTTATTCTTTTGAGATAGGGTCTAATGTTGTAGCCCTGACCAGCAGGGAGCTCACTATATAGACCTGCTTGGCCTTGAACTCACAGAAATTTCCCCTGCTTCTATCTTCCAAGTGCTGGCATTAAAGGCATGTGCCACTACACTGAGCTTTGCATTACGTCAACCTCCCATCCATCCATCCATCCATCCACCCATTCATCTACTCACCCATCCCACCTAACAGGTAATTATTACATGAGTGTTTCATGTCAACCATATAGGTAGCAGCAGTAGTGAATACAAAGGACTGTCCCCCACATATAGGAGATGTGTGTTCACCCGGGATCTTCTTAGAGGGAACATGCTGTCTCTAGATAGGATGTGCTGTGGGAGTCTGGACATGAAACTCTCAGAGGAGCACGGCTTGTTGACTTCACACCACACAGTTCTTCCTTCTGACCTGAGCTAATTTCGGGACCCCTGGAGGGGCTTCCCGGCTTCTGATTTCAAACCCTTGAGCATGCTGGGTGGAATGTGAGTGAAAGAGCAGCTACACACTACAGTCAGGAAAAAGAACACAAGCATCTGTAGGGTGCTGGTGTCACATCGGATCCTTTGCAAACATACCTTGTCTAGCTTATTCCTCACAGCAGCTGGAGAGAGCTGACCTGGACCAGTAGACAGGTCAAGGTAGACAGATTTCTGGAAGTTTCATGGTAATAACTATTGACAGGTCTGGCCATCTCAGGAGACAAATTTCTTGAAGTTCCTTGGCCCTCAAATGTCACTTTTCCGCCAAGGGCAAAGGTGAAAAAAGATCACCAGGCTCCACCTGGTCCAGTGAGTTCCACTCAGACCTGGGGGTTGGGGCCTTGAATTAAGACAAGCCCCTTCTTGATTCCCAAGCATCTCTGGGCACTACTCTGAAAAAAGAAGAGCAACTTTTCCTTTGGATGTTGGAAGAGTCTGGGAGAATCTAGCATCCAGATGTGCTCTGGGGACAGGGCATGCGATAGGACTTTCTATATTCCAGATTCTCCGTGGACCTGTGCAGGACACAGACACTCCTATGCTACCTACCTGGCACCACCTTTATATAGACCTAGAAGATGGAAAAACAGGTTGACACCAGTTCTGGTGTGTGTGTGTGTGTGTGTGTGTGTGTGTGTGTGTGTGTGTGTGTCCAGACTGTGCCAGCAGCTCCTTCCAGGCCTCAGGCCAGTCAGTGAGAACAGACTGAAGTAAATGCTGAAAGGCAAATGCTGGTGGACTTCTGAGATCACAGGGACAGCTTACCCTAATACACACAAGGTGCTTGGAAGTGTTATCTATTACAGGGACAACTGGTGCTGGGCCCTCAGGTGGACAGCCTGGCTCTTGGGACAGCAACAGCTAAATTGGTGATGGCATTTTCCACTGCAACTTGAAGGTAGCATCAGAACTCTCCAGAACACAGCCCATAGGCTGTGACTTCCCAGAAAAGTTGGTGCTTGAGGCCCAGGTAAATCTCTCTACCATTTCTGATCTGGACCTTTACCCTATTGTCTGACATGGGAGGAATATAAGCCAGAAAAAAGAGATGGTTTGCCCGAAGTCACATGACTCTCACACGGTAGAGCTGAGAGGGGAAAGCAAGCAGCTGCTTACTAAGGTGGGCTTTTCAAAAGGAGCTTGAGTTCCCTGGCTGGTGAGCTTTGAGAAATTCCATTCAGAACAGCTGCTTCATTTAAAGGCTCACTGTCTGTGTGATGCTTAGGACTTGGAGAGCTGGCAAGAGTACCTGTTTAACTCCCTAAATTTGGGGTGTCCTTGTGGATTTAGTCTTGGGAACCTCCAGAGGCACAAGAGCTGCTGCTTTGGAAATAATTTCCAGCTGGGAGGCACGGAGCCCTCTGGCCAACCAAGAGGACAAGTACAAGGTGATATATATACATCCCCACAGTTTGCCTTGCCCACGGTCACAGACTCAGGAAATAGCATGGCATCAACACTAAATAAAGTTGCCCTCAGCCAGGATCTGGGGTGTGATGGATCTTTATGTCTTCTTTTGGCTCTGGCAGGTTAGGTTTCCTAAATGTTAGTCAAGAAAAAGAGACTCTTTGGGAAGGTGCTTTTAGGATAAGTCAAAGGGAGTTTCACTTCCTAGAGTCAGGAATGGATGAGGAAGACCTGGAGCGATGTAGTAGTGAGGGAGCTTGAAGGACATGGTAATACTGCTTTACAGGCCACAAACACAGATCCAATGGCCGAGGGGGTCACTCAGTGCTGCAAAGGTTGGGTTCAGCCCTCAGCCTCACAGAAAGTGAGGGACGCAGAGGTTTTAAAGCAAAGGACAGGGAACATCAGTGTGGAGCCTGAGCCCCTGGCTCCGGCACAGTTTTACTGGATTTCCACTGTACTTTACTGACTTCCAGTTTATGGGCAGATCCACCAGATGTGGAACAGACTCTTGTGTCAGAGTCCACAACAAATGAGGCCCAACCATTTGGAAGGGGAGTTACAGACTTAGGGACCCCGGACACCTGTCAACAGAGGACTCATACCCACTTCTCCTGTATCATTGTTCAATGTTAGGCAATGAGGACTCCACAGAAACAAACCCGCCATGTTTATTCCCTACCCAAGGAGCCAAGAACAAGCAAGTGTGAGTATTTAGGAAGGCTTTCTACACTAAACCAGTATGTACCTGCTGTGGGGAAAATCTACTTGTGTGACTCTTCCCCAACAGTGTTGATGAACATACTGTCACTCCCTATAAATTCTTGATGCTTTTGATAGATTTCTATGTGACAGATACACAATATGTTACAGAAAACATTTCAGTTATTTAATTCAACTCTTGTGCTTGGTAGGCAAGGAAGCATTGTATAGGGCTCAGGAAGCCAGGCAGATGAAGGTTCACAGGGAGTCTCCCATTCATGATCCAGAATATGCTGTTGTCAAGGATGACTATGGTCTGGGCTATTACACCTGCTCCTGTCCACCTTGGCAAACATGGGCTTCCTAGCTGTGGCAGTGCAGACCTATCCAGGCAGGGGCTTTCTTGTATTCTTCTTAGATTTTATTCAAGCCAGAGCAGCCCTCTCCAAGAAATAAAATGTCTATTCTCAACCAATGACCACTCTGTTCTTTGCTCCCCGCCCCCATCCTCTACTGCTGCCTGAATCAACCCTTCTGATGCCTTCCAGTTGGTTGGGTCACACTGGTTGAATCTAGGTAAGGTGTGGGCTGAATCTTCTTTGGTTGAATCCTCATCCAAAATGCTGGCTTTCCCTTGCCCATCACTGTTTAAATAAGTAGACCCATCTTTCCTGGATGTAACAAAGGGAGCCTTCCTTAACATTTCCAGACCCTGTGGTTCTGTATGTCCTAGTTCCAAGGGTAGCCCTGGCACAGGGAGGGGCATCGTGGAGACTGAGTTGGATAATGGGTCTTATAGGGTCTACCAGCCATCACTGGCCTCAGAGCCAATGTCAGTGATGAGATGGATCACTGCTCCTGTGTCCTTAGGTGGTATAGAGCTATTTCAGCATCTCACAGAAACAGACTCACACATTCTGTTTTAGTGGAACTCAAATTTACAGCTTTTGGAGTTCCAATTTTCTGCAGAAGGGAGCCCTGACCCCTTTCTGAAAGATGGTTACAGACTAGTTTCTTCTTTTACTTTGATAGCCATCATTCATGAGCACTTTTGGTATGTAAACAAAGTGACTGAGAAGGAATGTGGGGTGATGGTGACTGTGAATTCTAGAAGGGTCTGGATCTGGTTCTCTCTGTCACCTCTGTGCTGGTGCCCTCAATCTTTGTATTTACTTTGTGAATTCTAGAAGGGTCTGGATCTGGTTCTCTCTGTCACCTCTGTGCTGGTGCCCTCAATCTTTGTATTTACTTTGTCTCATTTACAAAATGGAGCTATGCATCATAGCGGCGTGAGGAGTGGACACCAGGCTTTCTATCCAGCCAGTGTGACGATAAAGCTGTCCTGAGAACTAGAGGCCAGGCCAGGCTTAAAGGCTGAGTATGATGATTAGCACCCGCTCTCTAGTTAAGGGAACCAGCAATGTCAGGCTGTTGCTCCACACCCATCATTGCCTATTCTATGTAGGACACTCACTCTCCTGTGCCATGAATCTTGAGGAGCCTTGGGCTCTGGAGACTCCTTTGGGGTAAGCCTTTGAGCAAGGCCAGTTTGAGAAGTAGGCTTTCCCACCTGCCCTTAGTAAGAAGTGCTTTCCTTGGTCTGTGGATGTTAGAGAAGTTTGATACAAATGATGAATAGTCACTAGCCATTTTCCCGTGCTGTGACATGGGATGATGGCTCCTTCTCAGGACTGGCTTCCTCACTCACACAGTACCAATATTCCACACACAGCTTCTGTTCCCACCTCCATGCTTGTCCACTCTCCTCAGCATCACCTTGTCACCTTCATCTCTCCCAGAGGTGTTTACATTACATCAGTCCATGGTGATTCCTTTACTTCATGGATGCTCAGTGCAACATTTGATAGGCTTCAGCTTTGGGGCTTCTTGCTGCCTTCATGATCCACTTGTCCACCCCATAAACTTCTCAGCAAAGGTCCTCAGTCCCTTGCTGGCCATATTTGGTGGAAGTAGTCAGGGCATACATAATATTTTATCGTTTGCCAGCCCATGAGAACCACCCTATCAGTGTCTCCTTGTGGTCTGTAGCTAGGTCTTGCTGGACAGAGGACATGGGTTCAGCAAAGGTTGTTTGAGGGAGAACATGTATGAAATGATGGGTCAGTTCACTGAGGAAGACCCATAGCTTGAGGTCAAGTCCGGTCTAACCTCACACTGGGTATGATACTGTCCCTTGCTCAGCCTTCCTAATCTGGGCCTTTAGAAGGGACAGGTACTACTGCTTCAGTGATCAAGGATAGCACACCTCTGTGGAGCTGAAGTGACAAGATGACATGGGCCTGCTGTTAGGGAAGCTTTCTTCATTTTGATTACCTCTGTGTGCCTCTAGGAACATCAGACATGCAGGAACTTGGAGCTTTTGCTCTCTCTTGGTGACAGAGACCCAAGGGGACAGAAAGCTGCTCAAGCCCACAGCCACTTAATGGCAGGGTGAATACTTTAGAGTGTGGGGTGCACAAGCTCTCCTGGGTTCCCACACATGTAGATTTGTCACGGGTAAGGTCATTTACATTGCCAGCATATACTTAAAAGCCTCGCAAGGGAGAGTCAGGTGTGGCGGCGTATGCCTGTAATTCCAGCATTTGAGGCAAGTGAATGGCTGCGAGTCTGATGCCAGCCAGCCTGGGTTAAATGAAAACTAGAAATAAATAAAATAAAAGCACTCTTCAGAAAAAGGCATTATGTTATGAATGCTAATCTCTGCAAGCAAGCCTGGCTACCGCTTTCTCCTGACCACTTCCTGTTGTATGTGTGAACATTCCCAGCCCTTGTGCTGGGTTTTGGACATCCCAGGGCTCAGAAAAGAAGAGCAGCTGCCCAGATCCCACCCAGTCCACCAGACTCTCTCTTTAAGGTCAAACTATCCAAATAGAAGAACACATTGGAAGTTCATATAGCGTTCTCTTTTTTTTCCTCAGGGGTTTAGAAATGCAACCGGGGTGGGGCGATGGTCCCTTCACCCTCTTCTACAGCTTTACTTCCTGTTTGGGTCATGACACCTTGCTCTCCATCTAACACGACTCCAGCTTGTCCCCACACTGTGTGATCCTTTGTCACCCACTCCAAATGCCTCTCAACCTTTATGAATTCTCTAAGTGTGGGAAGACAGATCCCAGTGTTCCGGACGGAGCACTGGCTGCTCTCTAAGGGTTACTGGGGAAATGGCCTGTAAGTAGAGAAGACTCAAGGCCGTGGGAGACTAGCAGCCATGAGCACTCATGGCTAGCCGGACTGGAATCTGGAAGGTCAAATGCAAAGCCTGTCTGTTCATCAGTAGCGGTGTGGCTCTGTAACCCTTCCGGGTGCTGTCACACTTAGTTTCTCTTCCCATTCCCAAATGAAATACTCTGACAAAGCAGTTTAAGGGAGAGCTAGCTCGCTTCTTTTAGCTCACAGCTTGAGGCACCATCGTCGTGGCCAGCAGTCAGGGTAGCAGGAGTTTGAAGCAGTAGCAGCCATCAGAAAAGAGCAGTACATACATGCCACTCCAAGCTCCTGTTTGCCATCTTCTGTAGCCCAGCATCTCCCACCCAGAAAATGGCCCTTTCCACAATTAACGTGGGTCTTAATCAGTTTAACCATGCTTAATTCCCATAGGTACCCAGAGGCCAGGAGACTCCAGACCCTGTCAAGTTGACAGTTAATACTAACCCTCATGGCTGCCCGATGAGCTAAGATGCCTACCTTCTGCTTGGCTGGGATATAGGAGGCTTCAATGGAGGGCTCCATTGGCTCATCTTCAGCGCCATAGGAAGCAGATAGGGTCTAAATTAGGTGACCACCTTCCCCACTAACCTCGTGCTGCTCCTGGAGAGGACACATCTTGTTGGAGACCAGGCTGCTATTGATCCCCTGTGTCTTCTCACTTAGCTACAAGTGATGGAGATGGTGAGACAAAGCCCTCATCCCTTGCAGAGGGGAGACTTGGAACAGGGTCCTGAAGTGATAGTTTATTCTCTGATGGCATGGTGGCAGCATGATATCTCTAGGACAATAGCAAGTACAGCCCTCATGTGTCTCCTGCCTAAACCTGAAACACTGTCCTCCATCTAGCCTGCCTGCTGTCCCTGAAAGTCAGCTGTGCTGGGTTCAATCCTGACATACGTCTCCTCCTCCCTCCCCTCCCAAATAGTCTGCTGCCTGATGCCCATGTGGTCCTTAGAGACATTACCTGCAGTGGATTCTGGGTCTCCATTCTCTGTTCTCCATGGCCAGGCCTGACACTGGGTTTCATTACACTCTCAGTCATGACTGCTGACACAGAAAAGCTTTCTACACAGATTGATCGAATGGCATGCAATTTTAACTATGTTGAGGTGTACTTGTACCAATCTAACCACCCCCCACATCATCCCCAATCCCAACAATTATGAAATCCAGATACCCTCCATGTCCCATCATTATGCAAGAGCAGCTGTGGGTCTCAGAAATGGCTTCCATACTGTTCCTGCAACAGCCAAGGGCTTTCTGGATAAAGTTATAGCATAGTTCTTTTAAAAACAGACGCCCTGGCAGAGGGTGCCAGAGGATCTCTGTGAACCTGGAACATTCAGTGAACCAGGGAATTTTCTTGGTGGCCTTTGCTTGAGATGTGCTGTGAACTCCATTCGAAGAAGCCTCACTCAGTTTGTGTAGATTCAAAGTCCTGGTTGTTAGAGACTCGGATGTGCTGCCCCCATTACAGAGCTCAAGCTTCCTGCCTAAATCTGGCCCCGACTGGCTGGACTCACTCCTATTTGTCAGGCTCTGGGTGGGTGAATTACAAAACAAACGACAAGCCAATCTCTACCTTAGTATATTGGCTGTCATTATTCCTTGAGCCTCCCAGGAAGAACGTAGGGGTCCCCAAGCCCCACATTTTCAGAGAGCTATGTAGCCATCTCCAATACTCTTTGTTGTGCTTCAAGGACCAGATTTCTTTATTTTGGTATCCTGGACACTGGGGCTGGGCAATTCTTTGTTCTGGAGATCTATGGTATTCATCATGGTGTTTTTAGAATCTCTGGTTTCTCCCTAGTACACACCAATAGTACACTTGCCCTGGTTTCAACAGCTGTAAATGTCCCTAGATATTCCCAGGTGTTTTCTAGGGTCCAAGTCACCTCATCTTACCTGAGTGTACAGTGTGGAAATGGTCAGCCACACATGTTACATGTAATCCTCATGATAAGGCCTTGAGGCCTCAGCTCAGCACAATCCCTGCTATAAAGATAAGTCTTCCAGAGCCATCAAGTTAGCTTGCTTCTCTGCAGTTAGTAGACAATATACCTGGGGCCCAAACTTGAGTCTGTGTGATGTCAAAGTCTGTGGGCTTTATGTGTGTTAAATATTCTTCATTTGTGGTATTGTATATAACCACACTAAAATGCCTCTCAGTAGTAAGAGGCAGTGTCTTCTTACTACTAGAGAATTCTAATTAAATTGGCACAGTCAAGAACACTGAAGACATCTTCCTCCTCCTCTTTAGCCATTACCAATAAAGGTAAAAGATCACAAATTGAAGCAAAGGCTAATTTTTTGTTTGGCTCTGAGAGAGTGAAGAGATTCAAACACACACACACACACACACACACACACACACACACACACACACACAAAACCAGTGTTCAAAAAATATTTATATAACTTTCATATTAATGTAAGTATAAAACCGATCCTCAGTAGATTTTGAGGTGGCATCTCCCATCTTTGTGAGAAGTCAAACATTACTAAGTGCATTCTTGTCTTTAGAATGAGATGGCAGTAATAGTATTTATGTAACTGGAATTGCTATTAACAAGATCCTATTAACTTACTACAAGCCAATTGTACTTAAGTCAGGACTATTCAGCAAAAATATTATTATCCATGTATGGTCTGAATTCTGGTGGATGAATTAAATTGTTGTACACATTACGTAGTGCCAGGCATTTGCTTTCTTATGAAAACATCAAAACGGTAGCTGTTACTTGCTAGCAGACTTTTAATTAGGCCTGCCCTTTTCTCCTTCTTAGTCCCAGGAGAGATGATTTTTGTTCCAGGATGTACTTTTTGGGTTTCTCTAACTATTTCATCAGTGTATCCTCTCTAAAGGTGACACCTTTATTCTTTGTAGCACCTGCTTTCATCCAAGCAGACCACGGAGATTTGATCCTGCCTCCCTTTTCCACAGAGTGGCATTGGACACATCGCTGAACAAAAATTATGACTTTCTCAACTCACTATTTTTAATGTGCTCTCCTCTGTTTCACCCCATAAACGATGACGCAAAGCCAGACCTCCTGCTTGCTACCAAAGTTTGTTTATTTTGACCAATATTCCTACCTCTTTACACACACAAAATCTTCATGAAGCAGAGGAGCATGGCCACGTGCACTCAGTAACCTGCCTAGGTTTGCATTTGGGAGATGTGGCTTTTTTAATGTCCAGAAAAGGAATACCAAGTTCTGAATTCTCTTCCTTGGGGTCTTCCCAGGACCAGATGGTGATGGAAGAAAGTGGATGGTGATGTTGTTATTCTGCAGTAGATTGGTAGCTTTGAGTACAGATTGGTAACTATAGTCATAATAATAGTTAATAAATAATAATAATAGTAAATAGATAATAAATCACTCATGGCTAAAACCCCACTGATTATCATTGCTTGTTTGACTTGTTTAGACTTGGTGGAGCTCATTCATGCAGGTGTGGCCTACTGATATGGCTTGACTCTCTCTGGTGTCTATGGACTTAGGTGGGATGGCATGGCCAGCCTGGATTTGCTCCTTCTGGCTTCCTTGGTGTGGCAGGCAGGCTCAGCTTTGCTCCCATGGTAAGAGCAGGAATCTGAGAGAAGACTAGTGTGAGATGCTCTGAGGCCTAGGCTGAAAAGTAATTTCTGCCCTTCTCTACTGGCCAGTAAGTTACCAAGCTAACCAAGTAGGTTATGGTAGGGAATAGATCTCTTTTCTTGATCAGAGATAATGAAAAGTTCCATTACAGCCAGTGGTGTAAGGACGGGGTGTCTCAGAAGCCATGTTGCCCTGACAGAGTGCTCATAAGTCATAGGGGCCTTCTGACTTAGCCATGGGAAGCTGAGGGTTCATTCATGAGAGGACAGGGCACTATCAGCAGGCACAGGCATCTTCACAGAGATTCTTACCACCTGGACACAAAACAGATCCCTGTCACCTCTCAGAATGTAAGTTCTGTGAGGGTATAGTCATTGTCCCCCGACATTCATCCCCATCATGTAAGTACTAAGATCTAGCATGTGCCTGGCTCACAGTAGAGTCTCTGTTAATAGTGACTAAGTATAAGCTTAATCCCATCCATTCATTACCAACTCACTTCAATGGCATTTGATTGCAGTGGTCCTTGTTAGTACCTGCTGTTTATTGGATTCAGCTCAGACTTTAGTCTGCCTCTCAAGACTGTGCCCAAGTATAATTATGTTTGTTATGGGGCTTCAGGAAAGTGATTTGAGCAGCCTTAGTAATGCCGGCCTAGCACACTCCACTCAGCCAGACTACTTGAGCCACCAGGAGAAGGGTGTGGCAGAACAAGTCTCTAGAAACTCATTGCAAGGTCTTGGCATGATGTGACTTGGGTGGATTTTCAGATGGCTTAGTTCAGCCAAATACAGCGGGTGTCTGAAGCAGCCCGCTGGCTCCCCTCTCCTTTGAAAGCCTGAGAGCTTTGGAAGGGAAATCTGAGACAGGCTTGAGAATAATCACAATGCTGTCTGTGTGAAGGCGGCTAGAGCAGTTCAGATTCTTAGAAGCAGGAAGCTGTGTCTGCCAGGAGTCAGGGAGCTTCGCATTGCCTGGACCAGGCCTGGGCTAAAGCTTGGTACTGGCCAGAAGAGCCTGTGGGGAAGATGCTACTGCTTCCTAAGACTGGCTTGGAGGATGAGTGAAAGGTCTTAACCAGATACCATTCCGACCTCACAACCTTGCTTATAGTCTTCCTGGGCCACAGAAGCAGAGATTGCCATTCGGGGTGAAGAAATTGGGTAAATTTGAGGTCATTCTGCAGCCCTCTAATGAACATGACTATCCTTAGACGTGGTCTTGACAGCTAAACTATGAACTGAATGCCACCGGCCTTCATTCCTCTTGGAACAATTGGAACTGAATCCGGTAGGCAACAGGTCTGCAACAAAGACCACTGAAATCAAGTTTTGTTGAAGTGAGTTGCCAAGTCCCGAACAGAGCGTGTCAGACCAAGGTGTGCAGTTTCTTATGGATGGCAGGAGCAGAGACAGGGAGGATTATGTAATGATAGTGCAATAAGAGGGTAGTGTGTTTATGCCTGTTCACAGTATGTGGAGCAAGTTTTCATGCATGTGTTGTGAGATGAGAAGGCATGTTTATGGGAAAGTGTGTATACATACATGGGGAGGCAGGAGGGTGTGTGTGTATGTGGTCATAATGAGATATTAAGGTGTGTGTGCATGTGCATGTGTGTGGTCATAGTGAGATGTTCAGGTGTGTGTGCATGTGTGCAGTCATAGTGAGATGGCAAGAAAAGGAATCATGCAGGAACACAAGAAGAACAAGGACCAGGAGAACAGATATGACTGTTAGGTATCTGCCTGGTTCCCTGAGCCTCTCCAAAGGTATGGCTGAACCAGAAGGCACATCTTAGATCCAGCCCCAGGTGCTTAGTGGTGGCACATCAGCCTGGCACAAGTGAACCAGTTTCCAAGGGTGCTGGATGGTATTCTTTAAAACATGCAATGGTATGGCCAGGGCTTGA
The DNA here is from genome assembly GCA_004025045.1 of Sigmodon hispidus. NCBI lineage: Eukaryota > Metazoa > Chordata > Mammalia > Rodentia > Cricetidae > Sigmodon > Sigmodon hispidus. Next base: position 208,494 of record PVIH01001702.1, on the reverse strand, counting down.
GGACTAAGTCAACTGAAGAAGAGAGAGAAGAGAGGTAGGTTCCAGCAGGCCTGAACTGCAATGCTGTTAGGACTAGATGTAGCTTCCTGTACATGGTTGAGTTTAAACAGATACTTAAGCCTGGATATCCTAGATGTATGTAATAGATCATGGTGCTTTAACCTTCCTAAGATTTGCAGTGTATGACATTTACTATGTTTAAGTTTTTCTACAGTGAATAATAAACATTCCTAACCTGAAGTCTCCAAAAGGATGATAGAGCTGCACAATGACTATTCTACCTGGATTGCGATAATGCCACTAAGCTGAGACACACCACCCAAACATAGGCTTTGGACTACAAATTGATCGGGATAATTCCAAAGCGGCTGCCCAAAATTGACCACCCTTGTACTCCACTCCAGCTAGCACTTCAGATAAGCCCTACACTTTCCCATCACTCAGAGTCTGGCAACAAATGATACAGCTAGCTCTCCCAGGATTTGACCATTGTTTTGGTTTGTTAAGGGTCCCCTAAAGATGCCATAGCCCCTCCCCCAGACAACAGGAAGCAGTTTTAAGAATATGACATTCACATTCACAAGAGGTAGGGTGGGTGGTTTTTGGTATTTCACTGAGTTATGGATATTTGTCATCATGTGAAGGTGGTTACAAGTTGTTATTGGGTCTCTGCTGCTTGAATCTTTATCAAATTTGATGGCATCAATAGTTTTTCTTCTCCTGTAGAAACAAAAGCAAAACCTCTTTCCCAAAGTAACATGTATCCTGGTTTTCATTCTGAGGTCAACATATCTTTAAAGTATATTGGCTGACTTAGTTCAGTGGTTTTATCTAATGTCTCTCTGAACCTATGGTTACCTTTTCATTCACATTTAAATTTTTTATAGTTGCGATAGAGAGATGGCTCAGCAGTTAAGAACATTGGCTGATCTTCCAGAGCTCCTGAGTTCAATTCCCAGCAACCACATCATGGCTCATAACCACCTGTAATGTGAGCTGGTGCCCTCTTCTAACCTGTAGGGATATATGCAGGCAGAAATACTATATACATAATAAATAAATCTTTAAAAACCCAAAAAAACATTTAAAGTCAACAAAGCATCTAATTAACACTATTTTTAATTAGGCAAGAGGGGAAAATACTGTAGAATATTACTTTTTTACACTGTAAAGATTTGACATTCAAATTGGATTAATAAAAAGCTGATTGGCTGGCAGCCAGATAGGAAGTATAGGTGGGACAATCAAACTGGTATGCTGGGATGGAGAGGGCAGAATCAGGAGAGTCACAAGAAGATATAGAGAAGCAAGATGAACATGCCATACTGAGAAAAAGGTACTGAGCCATGTGGCAAGACATAGATAAGAAATATTGGTTAATGTAAATGTAAGAACTAGTAACAAGCCTGAGCTATTGGCCTAGAATTTGTAATTAATATAAGCTTCAGTGTATTTATTTGAGAATGACTGCAGGACAGAAAAACTCTGCCTACAGACACAGGCTTGTAGCCTAGGGATACTGTGTACTTAGTCCCCCAGGAACTGCTTGGTCCTCTTTAGAAATAAGGGCAAGGACATAGTTGCTCCCCATGAGCCCTGAGTGAGAACAAAGACCTGAGAGCTGACAACAGCCCCACCATCCCTCTATACCCTGTGTCAGGTCTTACAAATAGTAATCACAGTTGTGCTAACTCTTCTAAGCTGTGTCCCAGGAATCCTGTGGAGCTCAGTGCTCCTAAACCCAAGGCTTACACTTGCTGGGATTCCTTGCAGGCTAGCCTCCTAAGCCTCTGAGCACTTCACAGTCATGGTCTTTGCTGTGCCTGTGATAGCTCATCCTGTCAGTGGCCACACTTCCAGGCCATTAGAATTTCAGGGAGTCATAGCTTGTCACCTAGCAAAATGCCCTACTTTACAAGGATTGAACAGAGTCAAACTGGATCCACCTGGCTTGTAGGTGTTCAGTCAATAACTGGTGGACACATGATCCAGCACAACCGCCCACGGGTGCTTCTCTCCTGTCCCATTCTTCTTTCCTTCTTGTGAACCTTAACCCACAACATGGGCAGCTAGCCAAAGTGAGGTAGCTGTTCCCCATAAACATTTCAGGCCAGGCGTCTTCAGTTTTCTGACCCATTCATTTCAATGGCTATATTGAAAGCTTCCTTATGCAATGTCATAGCTGCCTGGTGATAGTGAGATTCATTACAATTTAGTGTCCTTCCTCTACCAGCCTAGGTGACCCCTATCACAAAGGCGCATACTTTAGGGAGCTCCACTGGTTCCTTCTGAGCATTGGTCCCTTTCGGCGCCGCCTCTTTCTAAGTAATCACAAACCATTTCAAATTCCATCATTTGTCAAGGTGGGAATCCACAGCATGTTCTGGATTTCATCATTTTCCCTGTAAGAAATTTGAAATATAGTTTATAGCTGGCAGCCCCTGTACAATTCTTGATTCTTCAGAGTGGCCTGGTGGACCCAGGCACATATGTGAGCGCTTTCCTGGTGCTGAGTGGTTGTTGCATGGGCTGGGAGATGTAGGTGCAGCCTGGTGCTGAATGGCTGGCTCCGTTGCTCCTTCCTACAACTAATGAATTTTTGTTAGGAAATTGTGGGGAGTGTAGGTCAAGGATGAAGAAAGGGTGGCTAAACTGTTGACAGTGTGGGACACGATCTACCCTTAGAATACACTGCATCATCCCACTCTCACAAGAAAACTGACTGCTAGTCTCATTTTAGAGCTGAAGAAAGTGAGCCTGAGAAGTTCAGAGAAGCTAGCTGAGATGCTGCAGCTGCATGACTGTGTGGCAGACACAGAACTCACATTCAGTTCTGTTGGATTCCAAGGTGTCTTATCTTTCTATGGTACACACAGCCCACAGCTTAACTTCAAGCAAGTGTTGTATGGATACCCTGTCCCCTTTTAGATAAAAGTCATCATGTAATTTCTCTTATGTAGGACTTTGCTCCCAAATGACAGCATCTTAGTCCTGGACACATTTATTGTGTGTTCTCTGGGACACAGGGAGCTTAAATACTTTACCAAGTATCCCATGCCGGACTTTTTAGCTCAAGTTCTGGGAAGTCACTCTTCGACTCTAAGGGTTCTCTAGAAGTTGCTGGGTCAGGGTGGGGCTGTGCAGCTGCTGGAAGCCAGCAGGGGTCTGGCAGTTGGAAGTAGACTGGTCCCCAGTCTGACAGTGGGACCACCAAGGAAGTATACACAGCCAAGGCAGGGGGATGAAGTGGTTGATGGGAATGGTTACAAGAAGTGAAAGAAACCATAAAAGCCAGTGAAGAGTTGGCCAGAAAGAGAGAGGGCAAGACAGCAAAACCAAAATGTCAAGAAAGATCCAGGGTCCTGCATCCCAGAGAGCTGCAGCTGGAGGGAGAGAAGTTTGCTCTGGATGAATCAAGGGTAACATATGTGGAGTCAGAGCAGAGCTTCTGAAGGTCTGGAGAATGTGACAGTTTGGGGTCCTGCTGTAAGGGGAGTCCTTCCTTGGATGTGTTGATATGCACACCTTCCGAAATATCCCTGTCAGCACAACTTCTCTGTAGGACAATCTTTACACATACATACCTGCCCACACACCACATGCCTTCTTTTTCTATGTAACATTCCCCGCATACATATGTGCAAATACAATGTATTGGCCGTTTATACCCTTGTACCTGCTTCCACACTCCCTTATATACATGCACCTCTCCACAGCCCCACACACTCACAGACACATGCATTTCACATACATATATGCTTTATCACTTGGCGCATACTTCAAGTCCAACTTAGCTCTTGTTCCGTATACTCATTTCTTCTCAGCCTCCTCAGATGGTGACCATTATTAGGGGACTGATGCCTAGAAGCTGAGCCATAGCAGTAGCCAAGTGGTCCAGAGTGGGTTATCTCAGCTCCCCACTGCCATTGACCTTGTGGACACTGGCTGGGGATAGGATCGGAAGTGGCGCATCTGTGATGCTTGATGCACTCCACTCTACTAATTTTAGGTACCCACCAGGCCAGATGGCATTAGAATGTGATTAATATCAGAACTGTGAGAATCTAAAGGGCTCTTCATTTTGCTCTGTGTGCAGATGCAGGGACCCAGGTTCAGAGAAGGCCTGCCAGGCTGTAACGAGCTGGTGACTGAAACCCCAGATATTTCTGTTTGAGGCAGAAGCCCTCAAAGTCATAGGCTGGCAAGTTGGGGCTAGTGCAAGCTCTACTTTGTGAGGGTGAGACACATGGAGCCTATCAACAATGAGCCAGGCACTGGTCTGTGGGACCTCATGTGCTCTCCACCTGCCTCACAGAGAGCTGGCTTTGTATTGGGGCAAGATGGCATCTGGTAGCTCTGGGCTCTGGCCTCTTCCTTCTGGATTCCTGACCTGATGGGAATACACAAGAAGGAATTAGGTAAAGCCTGACTGTTTTTCCTGACATTATCTTGTTGTGTAGCCAGAAAACCAAGTTCCCCTTTAAAAATGACTACAGAGCTCTTAAGAGTTACCTTGGGGCTGGAGAGATGGCTCAGCGGTTAAGAGCACTGACTGTTCTTCTGGAGGACCTATGTTCGATTCCCAGCATCCACATGGCAGCTAACAACTGTCTATGATTCCAAGATCTGACACCCTTACACAGTTATACATGCAGGAAAAACACAAATTCACATAAAATAAAAATAAATACTTAATAAACAAGAGTTACCTAAAACTTCTGTGTACTTGATTTTTGCCCCTGCCTCTACTTAGTGGGGAATGAGTCTTAAAAGTTTCATCTCACACAAAAAGCTGCTTGGCTTTCATTCAGTCTCAGGTGCCATACTTGAGATCTCTCTGAAGTCCTGGGATTGGTGTCACAGGCTCACGCCTGTCTTTTCCAGTGCCACGTCAGTCCTTAACCCACAATGTGGGGGACCCGTTCTGGCCTGGAATCTCACTCCTAACCTTCCGCCAGCCTTTTGAAGACTCTGTTTCCTGCCTTTGGCAGTCCTCTAACATCCTCAAGCAAGGCTTCAATGTCTGGCCTGGGGTGAACTCTTGCTTGATCCCTGAGATGTACTTGTTATTATTGCACTTACATGGCTTTTCTTCTCTCTGTTACAAAATCATGGATCAAGAAATGAGACAAATATCATTTCTAATCCCATTGCCCTGTGGGTCCACATCAACCTATTGGTGGGTGTCTTCCATCTAGATTTTCTCCCAAGGCAGTTGAAGGCTTGTTCAGTTTCCTGTACTTTGTTTTGTTTGTTGATTTTTTCAGATGCGGAGGCTAATCTCCTCTAATGCCCAGGGCATTTTTTCAGACCTGGGGCTCCAGCAGTGGCTTGCATGGGAAGAAATGAGTCACAGCTGTTATTCATAGCTGGATTTTAAATTAAGAGCAAGGGAGCACTTGCTGGGAGCTGGCATAGGACTCTAAACCTTTAGGCATATCAAGTAACTCCTGCATAGAAAGAATTTGCATCCTACAAGACCCACCCATGTAAGCCCAGGTATTACATCATCACCAATGTCATAAGGTCTCATGAAGGCCTGTTTGACTTATTGAGAAGCATGAGGATGGGGGTAGATACTGTCTTCAGGAATCCAGGATGGCAAAGAAAGCCTTCCTGGAGGAGAAGGCCTTGGGCCTCAGCTGTGACATTCAAGTCAGTTTGGAGGCTGAGCAGAAAGTATCTGATTCTGCTCTAAGGGACAATGACAGCCACAAAAAAGGTGAGTGCATCTTTCTGAAAGCAGGCTCTGCCTGTCATCTCTTGGCTCCATAGCCTTCCTTTCTGAGCTGAAGCTGGCCTCAAACTAGCCCGGCCTCCAGATAATCTGACAGATAGAAGGTTGGTACATCACATAAGGTCACTGCCCAGAAGGATGGGAGTGAGTGCATCCACTTGTCCTTTGAGCCAGGAATCTATGATTCTCATTCCCAGGCTGTTCCATCAGGGCCCATGGACAAAGCCATCAGGAGTTCCTGCAGTCAGGCATTGCTGGCTGCGGCCAGGGAGTACCTGTGAAGCCCCAGGGTTTGATCCCTGGCACTGGAGAGAAACAAGAACAATGGAAAGAGAGCCTGCAGGTCTACTTTACACTCCAAGGGTCGGGATGAAGACATTGACTCTGAGAAGCATCGTTATGAAGGGTCATTTTGGATCCTTGTTTGGCTGAGAGGGATGGGAAGGGATCTGAGCATATTTTAAGGGATAATTTCCCAGGTCAGGGATCCCTTGCATAGGAGGAGAGACTGAGGATCTAGGCTCCTCCCTCTGCTGTCCAGTCTGAACTGGTGAAGTGGAGGGCCGCTGCCACTGGAGGCCAGGACCACACTGGTGTTGGGTAGCAGAGGGTGGCTTTCTGACATTCATGTTTTTTTAACTCTGGGTCTGAGGCTCCTTATTTCGAAAATAGTGGATTCAGAGTAAAAGGCTCCTTCAGAATCTTGCCTTCTTTGCTTTAAGGCAGTGTTTTTCAACCTATGGGTTATGACTCCTTTGGGATTGAATGACCTTTTCATAGGGATCACCTAAGACCATCCTGCATATCAGATATTTACATTATGATTCATAACAGTACCAAATGACAGCTATGAAGTAGCAATGAAAATAATTTGGTGGTTGGGGGTCCCCACAGCATGAGGAACTGTATTAAAGGGCCACACAGCATTAGGAGGGCTGAGAACCGCTGCTTTAAGGTCATGACATTGCAGTCCCTGATCTCTCCTCCTGTGCTGAAGAACCTCTGTCACACTTACCCAGCTGCAGTGCACATATGTGTGCTTAGCCTGATGACACTGTGTGTGATTGTCTTCAGGGTGCCAAGTGGAGTTGTCTAGTAACACGGGTTATCCCTTCCCATAGCCATTGCCAGACTGTTCTTCATGAAGTTCACACCAAATTGCTGTACCATTAGCCAGCTGTGGGTGTGGCTGATTTACTTCTAGGGTGAGAGTGTGCATCCTGGTAGGGTTCTAGCGAATCTCTAGCCTTCAGGTAACATCGCCCCATGCCCTTCTCCACCTGCACCTCAGGCACCAATCCTTCCTTTTCTGTCCTCTAGCTATGGAAAGAAAGCAGAAGACAGTGGGAGAGAGAGAGAGAGAGAGAGAGAGAGAGAGAGAGAGAGAGAGAGAGAGAGAATTCCATGTGCTCTAGTACAGAAGTGCATGTGACTATCACTGTATCCACTTCCATGCACACACATCCCCAAGGTTGGGGATACAGCTAGCCCACATAGCCTAGTGAAGGGCAGAGCCCTATTCCTGTTCTCACTCTGGGGCTATGAGCCTGAGGGGCATCCTGGGTTTTCACGTGTATCACAACTAGCGAGTGTACACAAAGCTCCTGACACTTGATGGGGATTTTACTATAGGAAGTTGCTGGTAGGTCCTAGTTCTTAGCTGAGTTCTGAAGCCATGCCTTAAAGCACCAAAATCTCACACCACCAAAGTCTCTGGATTTAGATAACGGGGAGGGCAAGAGATGGAGGTCCATCATAAAGGAAATGTAAACAGAAACCTGAACAAGAGTGCAGCTTCTGTTGTCCTCAGTGTGGCTGGTTCACAGTAGACTTGCTTATCCCATTTCCTCAGTTGCCCATGCCGTAAGTGTGCAGGAAGTGATCCCTGCATTCTTAGTATATATCTGTGTAACTCCGATAAGATTCCCTCTATACTCCTACATTTATTTATTATTTTACAGACCAGGGTTGCAGATAACTAAGATATCTGCCTCCATCTTGAGTAGCTCATGGCTCCTTGTGACAAAGCACAGTGTGACAAGTGCCATAGCAAGGCAAATAGGCATACCTGCTGGGCACTGGCTTCTGAGTGTAGGACCTGCTGACAGTCCTCAGTGTGCAATCCCTAAGCATCTGAAACTCTAAGAGCTGATGAAGGTACTGGGCCAGAGCAGACAGGAGAGGTGAACCCTTCTGGAGAGTGCTCCAGCCATGGCTGTTGCTGTTTACTTGGGACCACGGTCAGGGAGCTTTGGATTGGGTGGGTTGGTTAAGAGGTGACCACATTCCAGTGGTGGTGCTGGAGAGGAGAAATAAAGGCAAGTTTCCCAGGGGCCTACGAACTTGGCCTCTGCTGATAAGATGATGCCACATAGCCGTCAGAACACGTGCTTTGGGGCCACTTAGTTCTCACCCATGCGCTAGACAGCAGGTTCAGGCCACAGTTTGGAGTTCCTTGCCAAGCATTTTCTAGTGATGGATTCATTTCAACACACTTGTGGTAAGCTGTGGCCATGAGCCTCATGGAAGTGATACGGTATGTTAATTTTCTGTCACCACCCATGACCAAGAACCTATCCAAATGAGAGGCACTGGATCTTAGGGGCATACCCTGATAAACTCTTTCTGTTCTAGAGGCATGAGGCTCCCCAGGAACTGCTCACCTCATGCCAGCTAAGGAGGCAGAGAAAGCAGGTTCTATGGTGTGTGGCTGGGCCATGTGCGTGGATGCTCTCCCTCCTTGATCCCCCCCTCCAGGGCCTTTGGAAACACAGTGGAACACTGGGCACCATGGAGCCTGGCACCCTGGAGTGACATCCATGATCCAAGCTCTCCAGGCTAAAAGCCTCTCGTCAGCAGAGTAATAAGACGTGACTCGCAGCAGGCAGAGAGCAGAGGTATTCAAGTCAGTCGGGGCTATTTTTAAACACCCTCTCTCCCCAAGCGCAGAGCTCCAGCTCAGCAGGAGAGAACGGCTCATCTCTCAGCCCAGGGACTCAAAGCACAGCCCCTTCCCCCATCCTATAGCCCTCCCGCCCCATCTTTTAATATCAGATCTCAAACTGGGCAGCCACTCACCAATTCTGAATGACCAGGACCTGGTTTGTGGAAGGGTAGACTCTGGGGGTCTTGGGATCAGTGCTGCAGAACATCTTGTTGTGTGCTTGCTGCCTGGCTGGTTCTAGAGGCTTGGCTGATTGGCAGCCCAGAGGCTCACCATGGAGCCTGTGAGTAGTTGTGTCTCTGCCTGCCTCTTTGTCTACATCCCTCAGTGGCAGCTCACAGCTGCCTGCCAGTCAGGCTCAAAAGTCAGAGCAGAGAGCAGCCACCCTTCTGTCTGCCGTCACTCCTGCTGGGAGCGAAGCTCGGTCCTACGGCTGCCCAGGGAGGTGGAGAGGGCTCTGAGGGTCAATGTGCTGTCTGGTGGGACGAGGCTACTGATGGCTGTTTTCTCGATTGTCCTTCCTTTCTTCCAGCTCCACCTCAGGAGCTGCCTGTGAGATGTTCCCAGGGCCCCGAGGGAGAGATGAGGGCAATGCATATTCTTATCATCTCACCTCTCACCACTCTTAGATATGGGCATGCCACCTTTGAGGGAACCTTTACAGAAGTGGAGTTTGCTGCTCACAGCTGCCATCAAGTGACCATCTTCCATGCTTTAGATGGTATATCCATAGGCCATATGAGACCACATTCTGTTACCACAGATCCAAGAGCCCAAAGCAGGCGTCTTTGGCTAAGGTCACTTCAGATTCTCCTGAAGTCCCACCAGAAGTTTTGAGGCCTTTGGATACCAAGAATAACTCCAGATTCACAGCCTAACTTTAAAACTTGCAGGTATCCAGAATTATTCTTGTTAGGCGGTGGTTCTCAGCCTTCCTAATGCTGCAGTTCTTTAATACAGTTCCTCATGTGGTGGTTACTTGCAACCATAACATTATTTGCATTGCTACTTCATAACTGCAATTTTGCTACTGTTATGAATGGTAATGTAAATACCTGACATGCAGATATCTGACATGCAACTCTGTGGGGTTGTGACCCACATGTTGAGAACCATGGTGTTAGAGGGCCCTGACTCATTTCAAGCTTGGTACTTTGAAGATCATATCTTATACTTGACCGGCAGACTTGTTTGGTTAAAACATTGCAGGCAATATCTCTTTTGTCCAAGAAAATACATATTGTAGCTCATGACACAGAATCCCAACCTTATAAATGGTACCATGGCAGCCCAGCCCAGTCAGGGAATAGACCCTTTGATTAGATGCTCCACATACATGTCTGGGCTCACACTCCCATGGATGGCCTTTCTTTAGCTTTTCTATCACTTCTGAAAGGAGTGGAAATCTCTCAGTCTTTGGCATCCTCAAGTCCCTGGGCCCGAGGACAGGAATTTGGTTCCTGAGACCCACATGATGTAAGAAAAGGGTCAACTCCCACAAATTGTCCTCAGACTTACCTGTACATGTGCTGCTGAAGTGCACACATGTGCACACACACATATACACACACACAAATAAATACTATCTTTTTAAAAAAGATAATATACTGAAATTCAAAGAAAGCAAATGTTATTCTGTGACATCCCAGGTCACAGTACTGGGTCTCAGGAACCAACTTCCTGTCCTTGGGCCCAGCACTCAACAGAGTTATCTCTCTAGCCCCTGAATCTCATTTTTGTTTAGGTCTATTGGGGGGGTACAATCTGGGAAAAGACACAGGAGCCTGTTGTGGGGATGCTGAGCACCTGGGTCTGGGGGTGAGTGGTACAGGAAAGGGGAGGTCAACAAACCCTTCTCCATTTCTCTTGCCTTACTTTTGTATTGTTCTGAGGAAGCCTCCAGAGTATTTAAAAACCTCATCATATATGCACACAGTACAAAAGTTACTGTAGAAAGGGCTATGTGCCCAGAGACACCTACAGTCCCTTCTCCCAGCCACCTGGGTTCCTCCTCGTGGAAACCACTGTTCTCGGAGCTCCTGGGTCACCCTACTGCATAAATGCTTTAGTTTGAATAATGTGACTTCATCCAGTCACTACCACACTCTTGGGCTGTGTTTGTGGTGACACCTGTGACATCAGGCCTTATTTGTGTATGTCACTTTAAAAATGCAATTTCCTGCAGCATGTCTCTTTTAACTCCATGATGGTCCCAGAATAGAGACCATAGTATAGGTCAGGAAGTCAAGGGTCAGCCAGGCTAAAGTATCTGCTAAGGTCACACAGAGAGTAGGGCTGGACTTGCATGCAGCTTGCCTGACTTCCTAGACAAACGCAGCCCTGTGTACCCAAGGAAGCCCCTCTACTGTGCCAGCATAGAGCAGTTGCTTAATTAAGAAAGTTATTGGAGACAGGTTCAGTGGCACAGCCTGTATTCTCAGGACTCAGGAAGCTAAGACAGGAAGACGGTCAGGTCCAGACCTGTGTGGGCTACACGAGACCCCATCTAAGAACCCAGAAGACCTTGGCCTAGAAACCCAGGATTCTGGAGGTACTGCCAATAGCTAGGGTGACTGTCCTATGGGATAGGTGGATGCTCAGGCCACCTACTTTCTGTTTGTGCTCACATGCATGCATATACCACATTCTCTCTCTCTCTCTCTCTCTCTCTCTCTCTCTCTCTCTCTCTCTCTCTCATTTCAGAAGGTCATATACATCTGGTAGAAAGCAGGATCCTCAGGGCTTCTCTTGCCTCAGCAGAAGGGTAGGAAGAGATGAAAACTCCTAGCAGGGTTTTAGGAAAGGCCACACTGGGTGCTTGGGGTCCATTTTATGCTGTCAAAGCGTTGTAATTGGGAAGCCAGGACTAATATCCAGGACTGCAGGAGAGTGTGAGTGACCAGGGCCCCCTCTAAGCCACACTTCCTGCTAGATCTTTACACTAGGCTCAGGGACATCACATAACTTCAAGTAACACCTGCAACCTGCACCCAGAGGATGGGGCATGGAGAAAGCAGATCACCCCACTGTGCTGAGCAGTCTGGGGAGAGTCCCCCTATTGGTGCTTGTCTGGCCTTGATCTATTAAGATTGAACCATGGTCCCCCAGTGACTGGCTCCAGGAGCCTCTCAGCATCATACACTTTACACACAGCACAGGTTTGACAGAGAATGGAAGGCAGACTTGGAATCAGAACCACCGGCTCCAAGTCCCTGACCCAGGCTTCACATCTTTAACCCTATGAGCGCATATCTTGCTTGCCCTTGAAGTAGGGATGACCTGCCTTGAATAGCTGTGGAGCTGAGCTGGGAAAGCTTTATAAGATATCAAGGGATCCATACTATTACGAGGTCACCACAGAAGGAGAGCAGCAGAGTTTATAGGGAGGCTGGAGCACAGGATGGGAGGACCACTGGGCATGGAGACAGGAAACAGTGCTGGAGCACGCAGACTGGAGTGCAGGGAAGAGCTAGGGAGTCCAGCGCTGTGCTGGCTGGCTGTCCAGCACTAGCCTTTGTCCTCAGCCTTCTTGACTTTGCTGCTGGCATTTTTGCTGCTAATTAATATGGCATGGGGGAGGAGAGGGAGAAAAATTCAAAATAATTGATTTGTCTGTTTGCTAGCACATCTGGAAGAGGCTGGGTGTGGGATGTCAAAACAAGCTAAAAGTCAGTACTTAATGTTCTAACGGCAACACGAGGATCTGCAGGTTTCACATTGTGTTGCTAGCTCATGAGTTCTATACTAAAAGTTCTGGGAAATCAAGGACTGTTTGCAAAGTCAAGAGAGCAGTGGGCAGGGAGACAAGATGTGCTCTTCTGATATGTGATCAGAGATCCAATTAATAAACCACCCACCCTTCCCTTTATCCATCTACTCACCTCCCATCTATCCATCCTTTCATCTATTCATCGATCCAACTACTCAATGTTATCCATCATCCTCCCATCTATTTCTTTACTCTCCTGCCATCCATCTATCCATCCTTTCCTTTATCCATCCATTCACCTGCCATTTATCCATCCTCCCATCCATCCATCCATCTATTCATCTATCCACTCACCTGTCATACATCCATCCTCCCTTCCATTCAACCTCACATCATTCATCCATCTGTCTTCCTGTCCATTCATCAACTCATCCATTATCCCTCCATTCATTCATTCAGCTCACCTAATATCCATCCATCCATCCATTTACTCACACACCATCCATCCATCCATCCATCCATCCATCCATTTACTCACACACCATCCATCCATTCATCCATCTATCCATCCTCCACCCACCCACCCATTTTGTTCATCTACCTACTCACCTACCCTGTCTGCCATCTAGCTCCATCTTGAGGATTATCTGGGTGCTCCAGGGAGAGAAGACAAAGATTAGGCTTTTACTAAGTATTTAGATTAATGTGATGTTCATACCCATTAGGACAGAGCTCAAAACACAATTTCTACCTCCTTAAATGGCAACATCATCAGAATGGTTAAGTTTGAACCAGAAAGAAACACTATTTGTTCAGTTTGCTTGGACTTGGTTGAGGTGGAAGTCATTTCAGTCTTATCTGGGCCTCCCTATATATCCGTGCTCAGCTGCTAAAGAGCTATGGCAGTCTGCCTTCCATGACCCCTCAGCCTGCAGTAGTTAGCCTGTGCTTATGTTCATGGTTATGGCTGAGTGAGAAAAGACACAGGTGAGATATTGAGAGACAGAGACAATTTCAAAGTCTTTTGAGGTCCAGGCTCAGAAGTGGCATGGGTCACTTCTGCTGTATTTTCTTGACCAAAGTCAGTCACATGACCATGCCAACTTCAAGAGATAGGAAATAGTTCTTGACAGGAAGAGCTATGGTGGGTAACCATGTGGGAGAAGGAAGCCATATTTGTAATATCAACTATACCATTGTTTTAGTTGTTCAAGTAAAGAGAGCAGGAATTCTCCTTGTCCTCTGTTTTTCATGGTTCATGTTGAATCCACATGCAAAGCTGGCTCCCTCTCCCTAGAACAGAATATTCTGGACCTGTCCAGTTCTTGTTCTTCCTGCAGCATTACTGCCCTGGCCCAAGAAACCATTATCTCCTGTTCAGTGGCTGTTTCTTCCTTGGAGACAATCACATTCTTTCATTTCCTGGTTGCTAATCTCATTTAGAGCAGAAGTCAATATGTATAATTGATAAAGTCCTGAATGATCCAATGCCCACCACCAAGATTTGTCTCCCCTAGATCCCACCATACAAATCTCCTAGTATGCTTCCAGAATCTCTCTCACCACAGGGCCTTTGCACATGCAGTTCATCTGCCTCTGGTTATCATCTTGATTAGTTATCTGCCTTTTTTTAATGTGCCTTTCCAGTGAAGGCTCTCCTTACCAACCTGTTTACAATGGTATTGTCTCTCACCTCATCCTTCCCCATTTTAGGTCACCATCATTATCAATAGGTGACTTAAATTCTTCAGTATTAACTCAGTGTCTAGATCACAGTCCTTGAAGACTTTTGTAATTTAAACTTTTCCAGCAACCACATAAAAATGAAAAGAAACAAGTGAAATTGATTTTTAATAATATGCATTATTGAATATATCTAAAGTAGGATTTCACCATCAATCTGAAGTTTTTTGTTTTTACATGTTAAGTCTCTGGAGTCTGGTATATGCACTGCTATTGTTGAACTAGCCACATATGGTAATTACCTGAGCACTGCACAAGGAGACCACGTTTCCTCAGGGGTCAGGGCTTTTGACTATTTTGCTTGTGGCGGGAACTCCTTGCATCTAGAAAATTACTTGCACATAGTAGGCATGTAATCATGCCCCTCCTGTTCTTTATAGCCTTAATGTTCTGAATGAATAAGTCAAGTTCTTATTCTTATTAGTGACATCTAATTTTGTGGCATGACAGTGTGACCCAGAGAGAGCTATTGTGCCCTTTGTTCAATCCCCAGCTGCTGGGGCGGAACTAGGCTTTGTGCCCCAGCCCTGCTACCTCATTTGGTGTTGCCATGGTTTCCCACTCCCCCACCCTGCACAGTAGGGATTTAATGTATTACCCTCTTTCACACATCTCCACTCTGAAAATGGGTGAGAGGATCAGTGGTTAATCCAAAGCTTCAATCCCCTCCCTGAGTTTTTGGCTCTAATGGGAATGCTCTTACAACACCATGGCTCCCCAGAGTGGAGTCCCTGGTTCTCTCCTAGGGTGATGCCATCTAGGGGTGCCGCTGTTGGCAGACTGCCCTCTGCTGGATTGAAAGAGGGGGCTGGCAGAGGTGAATAGGTACTGTCATAATTTGGGGGCTCCAGTTCCAGGATGGTTCCCCAACCCAGTGTCTTCAGTTACCTCTAGCTGGCCCAGTAGAGGCTGAAAATATTACTACTTGGTGGGACATCCATCACAGTGTTACCCTGCCACCTCAGACAGTTGGAATGCTAAAGTCTCATCCTGGAGATCAGAAACTAGAGCCAGAGATAAGACGGTATCTGCCCTACTTATTTTCCTGAGGGCTTCCTTGCATGGGAGCAGAAAAGCTAGACCTGAGGGACTTACCTCTTGGTTCAGGTGGTTAGCCTGGTGGCAGGGATGCTGGCCTGAAATAGCTATGTAGGATTCTAAGTGATTAGCAAAGGTGACAAGGTCCAGCTTACCCAGGTCTGCTTGGGGAAAGGTAAGATAGGGCAAATCACAGTCAAGCCAGGGACAGCCAAGGGACTGAAGGAGTCACAGGAGAGGACCAGAGATGCTGCAAGACTTGCTTCTGGGGTCTGCCAGCTATGAGAAACCTTCAGCTCTCTAGTTCCCAGGTACCCTTTCCCCTCTCCTACCTCCCTTCTCCCTCCTCTCTCTTCTATTATCTACCTTCCTGTTCTCTATAACCTTATCTCTCTCACCTTCCTGTCTCTTTGTGTCTCTTTGTCTCTGTTACACACACACACACACACACACACACACACACACACACACACACACACGCTGGAATGCTAGATGGAGAATCCCAGGAAGGTACTGGTTGGGAATTTAACTGACTCTGGCTCCTTCCAAGGGCAAGCAGATACCCAGTCACCCCTTAGCTGTTTTACTTAGTGGGGGTGGGGCGGCCAGAACAGTAGTGCTTTGCCAGGCTATCCTCTGAACACCCAGAACATGGTCTCTTGAAATAGATGGCCTTGAGAAAAGCCATAGCCAGGGCTCATTTTTGCCACCTTTCTTCATCGCTGCACAGTGGCCAGATTCAGGTGGAGAGGGGAGCAGTGGTCTGACGTCAGAATTCCCTGGGAGCATTGGAGGTCAAGGGAGGATATTGTGATTTGACCTGTCCACATGGGTCAGTTTGGCCTGTGTGTGTATAAGCCATGCTCTGCAGCCTCCATAGGGACGTTCTAGTGAGGGGTGAGGGGTGCTTCTGAACCTCTTCACTGCTCTGAACACTCAGTAAAGTGAGCAATGTTTATGTAAAGTGGACACATCTGGGAAGATGTTGAGTTTTGAGGCTTCCCTTTTTCTTAAGAATATTACTGCATCATTTATTGTTTGTTTGTTTTGGCAGAGTTTCACTATTCACTGGCTATTCTGGAACTAGCTTTGTAGATCAGGCTGGCCTCAAACTCACCGAAATCTACCTATCTCTGCTTCCTAGGTACTGGGATTAAAGGCAGGCACCACCACTGCCCGGCCTTAACCTGAGTCTTTATTAAGGCTATAAATTAGGAAGCTCTCTGGGCTCATGACCAGATTTATGTAAGCTGACTGTGTTGGCATTCCATTGTTGTGACAAACGTCTGAGAAAAATATCTTAGGGTGGGAAAAGTTTATTTATTGGCTCATGGTTTCAGAAGCTTCTGTGCTCAGTTGCTTCACGTCATTGCTTCAGCCTTGAAGTGAGACGGGCCATCAGAGCGCATGACAGAGGCTGTTCATCTCATGTCAACCAGGAACAGAGAGGCTGGGCACAAGATACAGCCCTCAAAGGCTACCACTCCCCCAACCCCCAGCAATTCACTTCCTCCATCAGGCCCCACCATCCACAGTTTCCACCATCTCCCAGTCATCTATCCAATTATGAATCCAGCAGTGGAAAAATCCACTGATGAATCTAGACACCCGTGACCCCATCTCTTCCTCAGAGCCTCATCTCTGAACATTGCCTTAGGAACTAAGCTCTCGACACATGAGGCTTTGGGGTGACACTTTACCTCTAAACCACAACATCAGCTAATGCCTTTGTGGAACAGGCCATCTACTTCTGCCAGGGAGTATCTTCTCTGGCTTTGAAAGCACTTCTTTGGGTTAGTTGATGGTGACTTACACTGACCAATGCTTCATGGACTGGTCACATGACTCTATGCTCATTGCAAAGAACAATCTTTCTACATTTCTAAAAACTGTGTCTACTTGAATGATCTTCATTTCCCCTACACCTGCAAATCTACACAGGGTTCAAATGCTGGGAGGCATCAACTTGAACTCCCCTGATGTTTGAAACCCAATGCTGCTTCTTACACTCATTCATTCATATGTCCTCATTCATCTCTTCATTTACTGAGGCTTTCTTGGGTATTGGTGTCTGTTGCCAGGTGCCAGGATGGAGGTGATGGATGGCAGACCTATTTCTGCCCTCATGTAGCCTGGCCTTTGGACTCCAGATGCTTTCCAGAAAATGTTCTGTTGTGTCTGCAGTGAGGATGAGTGCTTGCAGACATCTTAAATGGAGAATGGTTATTTTCTTTTCTGTGATTACATCCTGTCTCTGACCACCCACCTCTCTATACTCCCTCTCTCCTGGCCCATGAGACAAATGGAGTCTTGACATTGGCCTTTGCTGCTAGCTGGAGGCTTGCTGCTAATTGCCTCAAAACCATGGACAAATTGGTTTCCTCAGACCGCCCAGCCCCCTCCCTGCAGCATTTTGAGAGAAGGAATCCAGATCCTTGGGAGAAGCTGAGCTTTTCATCAGAGATCAAAGACTGGCCCTGGGGAAGCATCACAAAGCTGCTCTGGGCTAGAAAAGACCCCTTTGGGCATATCACTTCCTGTCTAAGTCTCCATTGGACAGGGAACCAAAATATTGAAAAGGAGGAAAACAGACATCTGGCTGCCCAAGAGGCTCAGCCTGGAAATAGGTCTCTTAGGGCTGATCAGAGCAGAACACTAGACGAAGAGAGTTACCTGGAGATAAAGGAGGCTGAAAGAGGGGCCCAGGCACCTGGGTTCTGGGCAGACAGCCCGCTTTCATTTTCTTCATCTCCAATTTGCCTGATTGTAGTCAAGTAGTTACTTACAAATGTACCCTAGACTCCCAGGCTGTCATTCACAACTCTCCACTGGGTACCCTTCCTCTTCTTTCCTACGGCACTTCCCCAAGCATCTGCTTCTGAATGAATCACAAGGGATACATTCCCTTGTCCTAAGGAGTCCAAGTTTGAATGTCTCCCAGGATGCAATAAGAACATAGGAAACAGAACTGCAAACTGTATTGTCTCAGGGAGAGGGGGCTCCTGGAGTCAGTGTTGAGGAGCTCTGAAGAGGGGCTTACATTTCCTCGTCCTGTGGCTCATGTGCCAGGCCTTCAGTCCTGGAGGACCTTGGCTGCACTTCCTACTGCTCAGCTCCTTCCACTTTCCCCCAGCATCAAGGCCTTTGTACTTGGGGTTGACCAGTTGGCAACTTCTCTTATGATTAACCCCCCCACAAAAAAAGGGTGCAGGGGATAGATAATGCAGGGAACTTGTGCTATCTTTCTGGGAAGTCCCGAAAGTGCACCCCCCACCCCCACTGTTGCATGAATTCTGGTTGTATTAGAAGAAACTCAGAGCCAGACATTGGGGAAAGGCTGAAATACCAAAGACAGGAAACATCACAGTCAAATCTCACTCAGCTATCTTCCAGCTTCCTCAGCCTCACTTCTAGTTGCTTCTAATGCCTCATCTGTCTTCCTATGACTGCCTTAAATACCTTCTTCACCCAGTTGTATCCAGGTTAAGATTAAAGGCATAGACTACTACTATTTGGCAGTTAGCCTTGAACTCACAGAGACACAGAAAGATCTCTGTCTCTGGAGTTGTGGGATTAAAGGTAAGGTACCACCACTGCCTGCCTGGGA
This sequence comes from Sigmodon hispidus, assembly GCA_004025045.1. Classification (NCBI taxonomy): domain Eukaryota; kingdom Metazoa; phylum Chordata; class Mammalia; order Rodentia; family Cricetidae; genus Sigmodon; species Sigmodon hispidus. The sequence continues at coordinate 189,716 of PVIH01001702.1, read as the reverse complement.
GCCTGGAATACCCTCTGTAAACCAAGCTGGCCTCAAACTCAGATCTGCTGGGATTAAGTGCATAGGTTACCACTCCCAATGTCTGTTGCGTCCCATGTTCACCACCCCCATACTGGGATTAAAGGTGTGAGTTACCCCTCTCTGATCCTCCTGGATTGACTGTAGGTAGATCTCATGATATTTCAGACTGATTTTATTAAATACATAACATATCACCATACCACATCTCTCCCTGTGCAGCCAGCTGGCCCTCACTCCCTTCTCTGTGGCATCTTCTGTGATCAGGAACTTCGTGCGACCAAACACCTCTTGATGTGGATCCCAGTGTCTTTTGATGATGGCTCTGACTGCTTCCCTGCTCACAACTAGATCTCCATTCATTCCTCATGCCAGATAATTTGAGTGGTCTCACACCCTCATTCCCCTCCATCAGGGGCCAGTTAAATACAAGGTGTCGGAATGGTTCCTAGGCCTCTAGATGTGTGTCTGCCCTTCTATCAGTTAAGCTCTGTTAAAGGCGAGGTCTTGAAGCCTTTTCTATGGGGATTTCTAGAGACCAGTACAATTTGTCTTGCTAGAGAGGCTCTCATTTTGTTATACTCTTGGACTTGTCCTTGATCTCAGGCTGGAAAGAGGACCTGGATCAGCATGGCTTGAGCCATCTCACTTATGTGCCGTCCCTCGACACTTCTACATATTTCCATATGACATTAGAGGCAGATGCTTTGCCATCTCACAGTTCCTTTCTTAGGCAGGAATCTAGGAGCTTGGGAAATGCATGGGAAAGGGAAGGAGAAGAGTGGCCAAGGCATACTATTCCTGTTCAGCAGCCAGGACTGCAGGGGGATTCATCTCAGGGATGACCATGTGCAGACATGGACAAGCATATGTGGGTCCTGCAGGGGGAGGAGAGATCTGTGACAGGCAGGTCACAGCACACTAGGACTTAGTGTGTCTAAAGTCTAGTTCCAAGTGCCGGAGAGCCCTGGGATATACCATCCCAGCTTTCATGGACTCAAGGCCCTTACTTATCTTTGGAGTGAAGGCCTCACCATCCTCACCAATTAGTTGGAATAATTGACAATATCATGAAGAATCAATTTCCTTGCCAGTTGGTAATCTAACCCTTACTTTCTCTAAGATAATGGAGGTTTTTACAAATTTTATTTTATTAAATTTTTTTCCCATACCTACTACTGCTCCCTCTCCCTCCCCTTCTCTCAGCCCTCCCCCATCCTCTCTTCCCCCCTCATTTCCCCCTGCCCCAAATTCACTCCCCAGAGAAATTGAGGAATCCCAAGGTGAGTCAGTTTGGCCTGGCATATCCAGTTGATGTAGGACTGAGTCCCTCCTCCCAGTATCAAGGCTGAGAGAGGTGTTTTCCCGGTAGACATGATTTTCTTTCTCCTCTCTTTTTCTATCTCTTTTCCCTTCTTACTCCATGTTCCCTCATATAATGTCTCTAAGCCCCTCAAGAGAAACCACATTTGCCGAACAGTGCTCGCCCTGAAAACAATCACTTCATAGCTGTTATTGGAGGCAAAGTTCTTGTTCAAACAAATGCCAAGTACAGCAGACAAACCCCACAAGTCAAGTGATTTCATCGTTAGGAAAGAGCTTGGAAGGCTCTAAAGGCATTTGTCATCTGCCCCCACAGTCAAGGGTCACAGGACATGACAGCTTGGGAGGAAAAGCGCCACTGTTTTGGACACAGAGCAGCCATGGAGAGCCCAGAGGCAGGCAAGGATGGGTGGGTGGGTGGGGGAGCTGAAAAAGCTGGGAGAAGAGATTACACAGACAGAGAGGGGAGATGGGAGAGAGCTTGGTGACAGAATGCTCACCACTGAGCTTTAGGAAGATGAAGGCAGCCCCGGAACACAGGCTTTTCCCGATTGCCCCCCAGCATCAGATGCCCACCTGAGCAGGGGATGGTGGCATGGGACTAAGTCAGGTCTGTCCAGCTGTGGGGCTCTGGAGGCCGTCATGATGTATTGGGTCCATCTGATCCTTCCTATGCCTTCTGCTTGACCTTCCTGTGAATGAAGGAAGAGACCCACTTAGAGGGAATTCATTTAGGGGGCTCTTTGTTGTCAGGGTACAGAGGCTACAAGTCAAAATGAGGCTCAAAGAAGTCCACTGTGAGTGTGAAGAGAGGTGTCTTGACCTCTTAGATGGAGCCCTGATGCCAGAAGAGCCTGCTTTTGGAAGTGACTTACCAAGAGGTCTCTGTGGACATAGGCTCTGTAGAAGACCTGGTTTGTCAGTTGCTTGTGTAAGCTTTACAAAAAGGAGTACACAAAACTCCATGAGTGAGGCAGGTCCCTTCTCGCCCAGCTGCTGGCCCTGTCCTCTCTCGGTACCAGCATGGTGCCTCTGGGGAGGGGTCTCTTTGGCCTTTACCTTCACATCTGTCTTCCATGAGTTCTGCTCCAGTGCCCAATACTTCTGATTGGGGGGTGGGGAAGGTAACCTGGATTAATGAGCTAGGGACAGCAGGAAACCAGACACCCTGAGAACCGGCCTGAGCCAGAGCAGGCAGGCTGCCAGCTTCCCTAGAGGCCCTCCTAAGGGGTCTGGTTCCCATCCTCCCTGCTCCCTGCCCCCAGGGTCTTGCACCTACCTCTAGGAGGAATCAAGGAAAGTTTGGCCCAGGACAGCTGGGCAGTCTGTCATAAAGCCTTAGACTGGATTGTGCCTGACATGTTTACGGGCAGAAGGTCTTTGTTACCAGGACAACACCATCTTTGAGAACTTGATCTCAGTATGTCTCAGCTCTGAAGTTTGAGAGTGTTAGTAGACACTGCCTGTAGAATGAACACTCTGGTCTTAGTTGGGTTCCTTTGCTTCTGCCTAGGGCCGGTTCTGACCTCACTGTCTTCATCCAGACTTCCAAGATAGCCTCACACAGAGTAGGGCATCTTCTAGGCATCCTCTTCCTGACTCACCCTTGTATTAGTTAAATTACCTTGTTACTGTTACAAAATCTCTGACAAAAGCAATTGATGAAGGAAAGGTTTCCTTTGTCTCAGGATTCAGTTTCTCATGGAGGGGAAGACATGGAGGTATGAACAGAGGTAACATTGTGTTTACAGTTAGGAAACAAAGAAACAAGTGCTATGCCCAGCTTACATCTCTCCTTTTTATTCATCCTAGGACCTCAGGCCATGGAATGGCACCACTAACTTTTAGGATGGGTCTTTCCATCTTAATTAAGGCAGTCTGGGCAACTCCTCACAGCCATGTCTAGAGAGTTATTTACATGGTGATTCTCAGTATATCAAGCTGACAATAAAGATGAACTGTCACATCTGTCCTCTGTGGCAGGCCCTCATCCTGAACCCTTTGTGCTACTACAACACAATACCATAAACAGGTAACCTGTAAAGAACAGACATTTATTGCTCACAGTTCTGGAGTCTGGCAGTCCAAGGTCAAGATGCTAGCAGACACAATGTCTAGGGAAGACTATCTTTTTCATAGATGGTGCTTTCCAGCTGTGTCCTTACACTGTGAAGGGCCAGCAAGCTCTCTGGGGTCTCCTTTCTAGAGACATTAATCCCTTTATGAGAGTTAATCACCCCCCAAAGGCCCAGCCTCCTCATACAACCACACTGGGAGTTGGGATTTGAACACACAGATGTTCAGATCACAGCCTCTTTCATTGATAGTGGAAGCTCCTAGCTCCTTTGACACTTCTCTGTCTTCTCATGTTTAGGAGACATCTAGACTTAAATCCACATTTGTCAGTCACGCTGAGAGGTGTGTCCTATGCAAATCAGTAAACCTTTTAGCCTTAAGAGTTTGTCACTGTTATCTCAGTCTATCTTCCCACAAGCCCTGGGTCCTGTGTTTCCTACATCTCCCCCCCTCCCCCTCCCCTTATTGGAGCTGTGTGGATTCTTCAGTCTTCAGATCCACCCATTCTCCAGCTGCTGGATTGTTTGGGCTCCTTGCCTGAGATGCAGAAAGCAACCAGTTCCTAGGCATGTGTGGAGTGCCTGCCTTGTGTCCCATGTGTCCCAGGAAAGCAGCAGGTGAGCCACACACCTGTGGGCTTCCCTGGTCCCAGATGTTCAGGCCTGACTTGAGCTTCCCACCCCCAGCCCTGCACCTGCATCACTTGGGCCCAGCCCCAGACTGTCGTACTGCTCTTGGCCAAGTCTCAAGAGGTGGTAATTGTCAGCATCAATTTCCACAATCCTAAGACATACATTTCTCCCCCTTCTGATAGTAATTTGTGTCTTATAATTGATGTGTTTATTTAATATGGTGGCGTTTATTTTGTTTATTTCCTCACTCACTGAAAATGTTATTTAGTTCATGATGAATCTTTTAGTTGGTGGCATTTTAACCCTAGGGAAATATGATAAATGCATAAAATAATCAGAGACATCTGGAAATTATTTTTTAATGGGATGGAGTGACTCTAATGGGGAAAGATGTGGGTTGTCTACTAAAGGGCGGGGGACTGGAGATGTCAGAGTTCTTCAGATATCTCCTGCAGTTGGCTTGTCAAAGACTCCACATTCTCCAGAGTTTCACTGTTGGGCCTGGAGACCAAACAGAGCAGCTGTTACATAGCACTGCCACAAAGACAATATGACACAGGGCTTAACTGGGGTGTTCCCAGCTTCTATGCCCTTCCATATAGGTGATGAGGCCCAGGAACTCCCTGGAGATAGAGGTGACTAGGAATGCCCAGTCCCACAGCAGAGGAGTCCTCTGCAGGCAAAATTTGCATTTAGTGTTATTAGGCACGTGCTTTAGTACACTTTCCTCCACTACTTGTTCTGGAGATGGGCATCTGTCTCCCCTTTCACGTGTGCCAGCTAGAGGCTGCAGGAGTGTGAGCCTCCCCAAAAGGAGCAGGCAGGGCTGCGGGATGGGAGGCGACAGCAAGAAGGCTCCAGCAGGGCAGAGTTAGAGAAGGAAGTGGCCAGCTGGCCTGATCTGTCCCTGGCCTGCCTTTGTTAAACCCATGGTTTCCCCAGGGCTTTCTTACTCCTCTGCCTCAGTCAGTTTCACACAGTTTTCAGTTCACTCGGCCCCAGTCCCTCTGTCCCTCTGTTTTCTTGTCATTTTCTCCCAAACCAGGCAGACACCCAGGCATTCACTGCACATCCATCCACGCCATGCAGGACTTAGCGAGATTAGAGGTACAAAACTCTAACACCAGGCTATGGTGTGTGGCTTTCATAGATAGGAGGGAGAGGGCTCCCCAGCCCATCTGGGAAAAGCCGGAAGGCTGAGCTCTGTGGTGTTGGGGTCTCCCTGATAGCTGCACTGTCCCCAGAGAAGCCACACACTACACTGGATGGAAGAGAAAAACCACAGCCCACTGTGGAGACAGAACGTAGCTGCAAACACTCTTACACTGAACACACATTAAAAGACCAGCTTAGGCATATTTACATGTTATTAAAATTAATTTCACCTATATTTTTTTTGATGTGAAAATTTAAAACTATCCATGTGTGTCTCATATGATTCTATGGCAGAGCTGGCTTAGATTTCACCAATATTCTTTAAAAACAAACCAACAACGCCAAGTCTTTCTTTCCTGTGTAGCCCCGCCCACCTCGTACTTCATATCTTCTCAGAGCAACTGTTTCTTTCTTGGTCTTGCTGACTTGCTCCTCCTCTTTTATTTTGATGATGGATGGAGGCTCGAGATGGGGAAGAAGTGCTGGCCCCTGGGCTCCCCTTCCTGGGAACTCTGAAGGCAGTTTGCATAATGCTGAGAGTCCTGACTTAGCCAAATGCTCACAGGAATTGATGTTTTAGGCAAATCTTTTCTGACTGACTTGGAGTCAGGCAGGAATTGTTTTTACTTTTATAACACTTTTCAAATACGTAGGTTACATAAAGGCACAAGATGTGCATCATTTACAAACTTCCATATGAGATAACGTTAGCCTCTACCGTCTCCTCTAGAGTCAAATTTACCCAGGGCCCTTTGCTTCCAACCCTTACAAGCTGGGCATTTACTTCTTGAATTTTGCACATTCTTATGTAAATTTCAAACCAAACCATTAGATTGCTATTTGTTGATTTAAAAATTTCTGACCATTGATTATGTTCTTCACACTATTTTTTTTTTGTTCTAATACAGCCTATTATTTGTTTTATGGCTGGTGTGTATTGTTCATTGTTGAGCCAAGTAGAATCTAATAATTACACTTGCATGGATACCTTTTTATTTCCCTAGAGAAGATCACTGCCCCTTTATACCTCACTTCTTGCGGTATTTATGCAAATTCTTACAGAGCCTCTATGGATGTCCTCCGAAAACTGTTTCCATCCTTCTCTTCCCAGACAGACTTTCAGATTTCTCAGGCTGTTTGGAGTTCTGAGCAGCTGTATGCCTGGGAATATCCCACCTCTTTATCTCATTGCTTTTCTTTTCTGTAAGAGGTGTTGGTACCTCTTACAGAAGCAGGAAAGAAGGTTCAGGCATGATGTTGCATGCTCATAATCCTAGCACTCTGGAGACAGAAGCAAGAGAATCAAAAAGTCAAGGTCATCCTTGGACACAGTAAGTTCTAGACCAGTGGTTCTCAACCTTCCTAACACTGTTCCCCTTTCACACAGCTCCTCATGTTGTGGTGACCCCCCTTCCATAAAATTATTTTTACTGCTACTTCACAACTGTAGTTTTGCTACTGTGGTGAATCATAATGTAAATATCTAATATGCAGGCAGACCAAAGGGGTCTCAGCCCACAGGTTTAGAACTACTGTTTTAGACAATGCCCACAGACCCTTCAGCTGTCTCTTTCTAACCATCAGTCTGTCCCTGTGGACAAAGGGCTGACAGGCACCTTGAGAGCACACAACCCTCCACAGGTGTGTGTGTGTGTGTGTGTGTGTGTGTGTGTGTGTGTGTGTGCCCAGCCTTCCCTCTGTCCAGGTCAAAGGCAAGTTTAAACTACAGCCCAGTACCTTAGGCCAAGCTAGACCGTGTGATAGGGAGTCGGTGCACCTCTTAAATATCTGTAAGAGTTAGAAACACTCTTTGTTCTGTGGACTGGAAGGATTTTAAGGCCCCATGATGCTGATTATCCAGTGACTCCAGTCTCTTCCAATGTGTTCCCATTCCAAGGCCCAGGCATGGCCTCTGTAGTTATAAGGTTCTCTCTCCCAATGAAGCTCATCTGAAAGTCAATTTCATGTCAGTTCATATCTACAAACCTCTTTAGTTTATAAGAGTTAAAATTAATTTTACTTGTCTCTTTTGATACAAAAATTTAAAATTACCTGTGTCTCTCCAGCAGAGGCTAGGCTGGGCTACATAAGACTGTCAACAAACAAAGCAAAACCAACCCTCAAATGGCTTTTGTCTGCCCTCAGAGTTGATTAATGGTTTGTTTAGAAACAGAATTCTAGACCTCATGTCTAATCCCTGGAAGGCACTTGCTCTATAGTTTTTAATCTTTTCGTATCTAATGATATCATCATGTATTTGAAAATACATCATGGCATTCTGACTTGTGACTATTTGCAGATCTGTGTGCTCTTCTTCTGGAGGAATCTTTATCTTTATTGACATTTCATTATATGTCATACTGTGCGGTTCTTGCCACCAGCTGCCCTGTAGGACACTGAGGCTACCTTTCCTATCTGGGGAAACAGACCTTCCATCTGGAAAGCGTTTTTAAAAATTTTCCCCCATAATCTTCTCCTCAGTATGTCCTCTCTCTTACAAGTGAAGTTCAGAGTTTTGTCTCATCTGCATCCTGGGAAATGGACTCTGCTTGCCATCCAGCCATCCTGTTAAATGCCAGCTTTTATCTTGTGTAATTTTAATTCCCAAGTGCTCCCCATCCCTGACATTGTCCCCACTGAGGATCCCAGATCTTATTTTGCAAACAAGTTTTTTTTTTTTTTTTTTTTTTTCCTTTCTGGTTCTTGCATTCTCTCTCTTCCTGTGGATTTTTTTCTTTCCTGTGTAAAACTTGGTATGTTCTCTGTCTTCACCTTGTAGCCTTCTTCAGAAGACTGATCATCTTTGCTGCCCGATTATATCAGAGTAGGTCACTAAAAGCTCTACGCACAAATGAGAAATAATTTCCTAACAATCGAGCTTCAGGATAGAGAGTTGGTAAGGACCTAGACATTTTATTGAGGTGTTCTGAGCCACAAACCTCTGTAGAGCACGTCTGGGACCAACAATTTTCTTTGGAGAAGCAGCTTCCAGCTTCCAGCCAGGTTGCCTGTGTAGAGTGCAGGGCAATGTCACTTACGTGGACCCTGGAAGGCAGAGGAAGGCAAGGACCTAAAGTTCCTTAGACTTTAGGGTAGATTTTTTTCACATGACCGTGTTTGCCTTTGTGTGCCTAGTGTCTCCTCTCCCAGGCACTGGGACCTTTCTTGAAGGATGGAAAAAGGGGAGGTGCTGTGGGTATATCTGCCCAGCTAGCAAACCCTTATGCTTAGTCCTGTGCTGTCTCCTGCCTTCCAAAGTAGCCACTGCCTCCATTCCTGACCCTTTTGGCATCACAGGGCACAATCTGCCCACCGCTTGTTGACTGACCCTGACCCTTTAGTAGGTGCTGGGTTTCTGACTGCTCTGTTTCCCTTATTCCTCCACCCGCTTTCCAAACTCTGTTAACATATGTTGTCTGCTGGTGTTACCTCTCTTGTTCCCGCTGTCTCCTATCTTTTTCTTATCACTTTGCTTTTATGTTAGTGAGGTCAGAGAAAGAGGCAGATGTGTATTGCATCTCCCAGGGTTTTTTGTTGTTGTTGTTGCTGTCATAGTTTGGTTTGCTTTTTCAAGAGCAGGTTTCTCTTTGTAATGGTTTTGGGTTGTCTTGTAACAGTCCTGGGTTGTAGACCAGGCTGGCCTTGAACTCTCAGAGATCCTCCTGCCTCCGCCTCCCAAGTGCTGGGATGAAAGGCGGGCACCACCACCAGGTTGAACCTATGAGTTTTAACAAGCATCCCCTGGGGATCTTTGTGCAGTGTCAATTCTGCTGGCTGCCCCATGGGAGGATCCCTCCGGGGCTGATGCTGTGTTATCCATCTGGCATCTGCAAAACTTTGTAATTAAGCTCAATTTCTAGTCACAAAATACTGGAGCCTACTAAGTTAAATATAACTGGAGTCTAGTTTATACCTGGATTCGTTTGCTTCTAAGCAAATTCTAATCTTATAATAAACAGATTGCTATTTTATTTTTTCACTAAAACTTTTTGTTTTGCTCCCCTCCTCCCTTTTTTGAGACAAAGTCTTTCTACATAGCCCTGACTGTCCTGGAACTCACCATGTAGACCAGGCTAGTGTCGAACTCACAGAGATTCGCCTGCCTCCTGAGTGCTGGGATTAAAGACCCGAGTCAATAATGCCAGGCTTGTTCGGTATTTTAAAATGTCGTTCCAGTGATCCCTTTCCGCTTAAAACTGCAACACATAATTTTATCTGCTTATGATGAAATAGAACTTACTTGGTAAAGCCCAGGGCTTGGCTAAATCGCCCTGAATTTTCTCTCTGTGCGCATAAGAAATTGCATGGGAGGAGTGTAATTCAAGAAACCTGGCTGGCTTTAGGGGCCGTTAAACCCTTTTTAACACGTGTGCCCTTTAAAAAAGGCTGCTTCTCTTTATGTTAAAGCAAACACTTTTCCTCTGCTAATGCACACAGAACCTTTACATGGGAGCGTTAAAGATGGTGGCACAAGTATTAAAGCTGTAGATCAGCTGTGTTAGGAAGATCTTGCCTTTCACCAGGTCTGGGTTCCCCAGGGGTGGTGACCCTCGCTCAGGTGGGAGAGCCCTTTACAGGTTCTCACAGAGGCCTCTTTGTCTTTTGCCTCTACAGGTGCCCCCTTTCAAAGGTCTCAGCATCCTCACGCTACCTCCTGCCGCCACTTCCACCTGGGCCCCCCGCAGCCGCAGCAGCTAGCCCCGGACTTCCCGCTGGCACACCCCGTGCAGTCTCAGCCGGGCCTCAGCGCCCACATGGCCCCGGCCCACCAGCACAACAGCGCGCTGCATCAGTCGCTGACCCCGCTGCCCACCCTGCAGTTCCAGGACGTCACAGGTCCCTCCTTCCTACCTCAGGCCCTGCACCAGCAATACCTGCTGCAGCAGCAGCTCCTAGAAGCTCAGCATCGCAGGCTCGTCTCACATCCCAGGTCGGCGGGGGCGGGGCCGAGGATATAGGGTGGGGCTGTGAAGGAGGTAAAGGCTGGGAATGGGTTTCTATGAGCTTGGATGCTGTTGCAAGTGGTTCTGCAGCGGATGACATTTGCCTCCGTTAGTGGCATTCATTCAGGTCAGAGTCTAATATGACTCCTCACATCACCCAGGTTCAGGGTCAGCGGCTGGGTGAGCAATGACCAGTGATGCTCACGGTGAACGTCTGTATCATGGGAGGTTTGACTAAAGGTCTCTCCAATCCCCTCCAGCTCTCACAGTGGCCTGATTCTGAATTTCTCCAAACCATACCAGAATACTAAAGGAAATTACTGGTTTTAGCTCTAGCCTCCAAAGGGCCAATGTCTAGTTGGAGGCTAGAGTTGGAGACTGGCTGAAACGGAATAAAATTAGTGGTGATCAAATGTCCCGGCGTAGCAAGTCACTACCGGTCTCTGAGCCTCAGATGTGAAGAAGAAATGGCTGAGCACAGCTGGGGGCCGCTCAGTCTACAGAGTTTCAGGGCAACTTTTCACACTAGAAAGTTAATGACTACGAAGAACCTCTGCTTATATGGGTTTACCACGTTAGAAATTTTAAAGTATCAGTTAATTCATTAAAAATAACAAGAGACTCCTTGTGCTAAATTTATAAAACGTTCTCTTTTTAATTTTTAATTCTTTTTTATTGAAAATAGATTTTTTTCTCACATTACATTTTCTGATTATGGCTTCCCCTCCTTCCATTCTCTCCATCTCCCCTCCTATCGGGATCCATTCTCTGTCTTTCATTAGAAAACAAACAGGCTTCTAAGGGATAATAATATAACAAAATAAAATGTAATAAGATAAAACAAAAAATAACAGTCGCAATTAAATGAAACAAACCAACAGCAGAAGAGAGTCCAAGAAAAGACAAGAATCAGAGACCCACTCAAGAATTCAACAAAAATACTAACTAACCTGGAAGCCATAGTATATACACAGAGGGCCTGGTGCAGACCCCTGCAGGCCCTGTGCCTGCTGCTGCCTGAGTTTGTGAGTTCATATGAGCTTTGATCACACTGATTTAGAGGGTCTGGTCCTCCTGGAGTATACTTCCCTCTGGGGGATCCCCTGAGCTCTGAGCAGAGGAGGGTTTGATGGAGGTGTCCCATTTAGAGATGTGCTTTCTAAGTGCTCTGTGTGTGTGTGTTATGTCTGGCTGTTGGTCTCTATTTTTTTCCATCTGTTGCAGAAGAAAACTTCTCTGATGCTGGCTGTACAAGGCACCAATCTATGAGTATAACAGAATGTCATTAGGAGTCATTTTATTGCCTTTTAACTTATTATTATTATTATTTTAAAGAACAGTAGTGTTTGAGTTTACTTTGGATCACAGGGCTGTCTACTTTCAGATTCTTGGCCACCCAAGCAGGGTCAGGTATGGGTTCCATCTCATGGAGTGGGCCTTAAGTTAAATCAGTTGTTCATTGGTTATTCCCACGAGCATTGTGCCACTATTGCCCTAGTGTATCTTTCAGGCAGGAAAGCATTGTAGATCAAAGGGTTTATGGCTGGGTTCGCATTTATGTTTCACTTTTGGCACTCTGCAGAGTGCCTTCCTATGCCAGAAACACTAGAACAGAGGGGTGAAGGCTCTATCTGGGCACCAGCTTGACTTCTCCATGTTCAGTGTGTTGTGTACGTTTCTTTCTGCAATGGGACCTTGCTGTCAGTTTGTGGAGAGCAACTTATAGTTTTGGCCACAGCCTGGGTTGCTTGAGGATTCACATAGAACCTGTTTGGCCAACAACTCAATTATAAGTAACTCAGTCCTGGTACTCGAAGCTTCATTTGGGACAAAAGATATCTAGTTGGGGTCTCATCTCCCCCATTATTTGTCAATTTCACTAGGTTGCCCTTGTATATGTATGTATCTTAGGAAGCTTTTATTGCATCAAGATTCCATACTACTCTTCAGATAATCCTTAATTTTAGCTTTCTTTCCCTTATTACCTTTTCCCCCACCACCATTTGATTCTCCTGTTCGAGGTCCTCACCCACCATCCATAACTCTTCGTCTTTCCTAATGAGATCTGTCTGTTCCTAACCTCTTGTAGTTCTTTGGATTGTAGCTTGGTTATCATTGACTTAAGAACTAATATCCACATGTAAGTGAATACGTATTGTATTTGTCTTTCTGGGTCTGAGATACCTCAATCAGGATGATTTTTTTCCTACTTCTATTTATTTACCTGAGCATTTAATGATCTCTCTCTCTCTCTCTCTCTCTCTCTCTCTCTCTCTCTCTCTCTCTCTGAATAGTACTCCATTGTGTAAATTGCCACATTTTCTTTATCCATTCTTCTGTTGAGGGCATCAAGATTGTTTCCAGTTTCTGTCTATTATGAATAGAGCATCAATGAACACGTTTGAGCAAATGTTTCTGTGGCAGGATGAAGTATCCTTTGAGAATATGCCCAAGAGTGGTATAGCAGCGTCTTAAGGGACATTGATTTCCAGCTTCATGAGGAGCTGCTACACAGATTTCCATAGTGATCGTACAAATTTGTACTTCCACCAGCAATGGATGAGTGTTCCTCTTATTCCACATCCTGGCTAGCCTAAGCTGTCTGTTGTTTTGTTGATCTTAACCATTCTGACTGGTATAAGATGGAACCTCAAAGTAGTTTTGATTTCTATTTTCATGATGACTAAGGATGCTGAACATTTAAGTGATTTTTTTAGTCTTTGAGTTTCTTTACTGAGAATTCTCTGTTTAGACCTGTACCCCATTTTTAATTTGGGTTATTTGTTTTCTTGATATCTAGTTTTCTCGAGTTCTTTATATATTTTGGATATTAGCTGTCTTTCAGATGTGTAGTTGAAACAAACAAACAAACATCTTCTCTTATTTTATAGGCTGTTGCTTTGTCGGAATGGTGGTGTCGTTTGCTTTACAGAAGCTTCTCAGTTTCATGAGGTTCCATTTATTAATTGTTGATCTTGGTGCCTGTGTTACTGGTCTTCTGTTCAGGAAGTTGTCTCCTGTGCCAATACATTAAAGGCTGTTCCCCCTTTTCTCTTTTATTAGGTTCAGTGTATCTGATTTTATGTTGTAGTTCTTGATCCTCTTGAAATTGAGTTTTGTGCAGGGTGACCAGTATGAATCTATTTACATTCATCTATATGCAGACATCTGATTGGTTAGTACCATTTGTTGAAGATGCTGTCCAATGTGCATTTCTAGCTTCTTTATATATAAAAAAAAAATCAGGTGTTTATGTGTGCACTTATATCTGGGATCTTAAATCAATTCCATTGATTAATATGTCTGATGTCTGTTTTTGTACCAGTATTATGCTGTTTTTTATTATTGTAGATCTGTAGTACAATTTGAAATCAGGGATAAGGATACCTCCACAGTTTCTTATTATTCATTCAGAATTGTTTTAGCTTTTCTAGTGTGTGTGTGTGTGTGTGTGTGTGTGTGTGTGTGTGTGTATGTGTTTCCATATGAAGCTGAAAATTATACTTTCAGGACCTGTGAAGAATTATGTGAAATTTTGAATCTGTGTATTGTTTTTTGTATCATGGCCATTTTACTATATTAATCCTGCTGATGCCTGAGTATGAGAGACCTTTATATCTTTTAATATCTTCTTCAATTTCTTTCTTCAGTGTCTTAAAGTTTTTATCACACAAGCTTAGTTAGAGTTACACCATACTTTATATTTTTTGAGGTTATTGTGAAACCTATTGTCTTTCATGATTTCTTTCTCAGTCTATTTGCTATTTGTATATAAGAGAGCTATTGATTGTTGTCAACCAATTTTATATTCAGCTACTTTGCATTTCCCAGTGGAATTTTTAGGGTCATTATTGTATACTATCATATCATCTGCAAACAAATACAGTTGGATTTCTTACTTTCCAATATGTATCCTTTTGATCTCCTTCAGTTATCTAATTGCTCTAGCTAAGACTTCTATATTGAATAAGTATGGAGAAAATGGACAACATTGTCTAGTTTCCAATTTTAATAGAGTTGCTTTGAGTTTCTCTCCATTTACATTGATGATGGCTATGGGGTTGTGGTCAACTGCCTTTATTACATTAAGTATGTCCCTTGTATCCCTAATCTCTCAAAACTTTTATCATGAAAGATATTGGATTTTGTCAAAGGTCTTTTCTGCATCTAATGAGATGATCATGTGGTTTTTTTTATTTGTTTCATTTAAAAAATGCTGAATTACATTTTTTAAAAAATGTGTGTTAAACCATCCCTGCATCTCTGGAATGAAGTTCACTTGATTATGGTGGATGATTTTTTTGATGTGTTCAGTTTACATGGATTTTATTGAAAAAAATTACATTATGTTTATAAGAGAAATTTGTCTGCAATTGTTTTCTCTGTTGGGTCTTTATGTGATTTGGGTGTCAGGCTCATTACTTGCTAGCTCTTTCAACTTAACTAAACCAATTTTCATTAATCTGTGCATTGCCATGTGGCTCATGGCTTACCTGTGTTTCTTTACATTTTGCTTCCTTGGGCACCAACCTGTTTCATCTTGTCTGACTCAGTCCTACTTCTCCTTTATCTCTGCTTAGATTTTCTTCCTGTTTCTAAGATGCCTTGCCATAGGCCAAAGCAGCCTTTTTTATTAACCAGTGGTATTCAGATCATACAGAAAGACATCCCATATCAGAGTACATTTTTAAAAGGTTGTACTAATGATTCTTTGGAATTCCTTGGTGTCTGTTTTAATATTTCCCTTTTCTTCTTTCATTTATAAGTTTATGAATTTGTATATTCTCTTCACCTTTTAGTCAATTTGGATAAGAGTTTGTTAATCTTAATGATTTATTTTTTAAAGAACAACTTCTTTGTTTTATTGATTTTTTTGTATTGTGTTTTTTGTTTGTTTCTATTTTATTGATTTCAATCCTGAGTTTGATAATTTCTTATCATCTACTCCTTTGGGGCATGAGCTCTTCTTTTTGTTCTAGAGCTTTCTGGTGTGATGTTAAGTTACTAGTGGGATCTCTCCTTTCCATTTTTTTTTTTTAAATGTGGTCACTTAGTTCTGTGAACTTAACTGACTCTTAGAAATGCCTGCATTGTGTCCCCCAAGTTTGGTTATGTTGAATTTTTTCATGTTCATTCAATTCTAGAAAGTCTTTTTTTTTTTTTTTTTTTTAAAAAACTTTATTTATTTATTTGCCTTGGTGTTTGCCTGGAACTGGAACCACAGACAGTTGTTAGCTGCCACGTGGGTGCTGGGAATCGAACCCGGGTCCTCTGGAAGAGCAGACGGTGCTCTTAACCACTGAGCCATCTCTCCAGCCCCTAGAAAGTCTTTAATTTATTTCTTCCTTCTTTTTTCAATACAGGGTCTTTCCATCTGTTTCTGGCTGTCCTGGTATGTGTGTGTGTGTGTGTGTGTGTGTGTGTGTGTGTGTGTGTGTGTGTGTGTATGTGTGTGTTCCTTCTTTGATTTGCTGGTCTGAGGTTATTTATTTCTTGTGTTTTCTTGGGTGTGGTGATCTCTTTTAACAACTTTGTAGGTTTGACTATGTAGATAGACATTGCTTAAGTTGTTTTTTTGTTTTGTTTATTTGTTTGTTTGTTTTGCATGGAATAGCTTATTTTTTCCATCTATGGTGATTGAAAGTTTTATTGGGTATAGTAGTCTAGACTGGCATCTGTGGTCTCTTTATACAATGGCTTTTAAAGTCTCCATCAGGAAGTTGGATATAATTCTAATAAGTCTGCTACTTGGTGTTTTTCCCTGTAGCTTTTAGTTTTCTTTTGTTCTGTATGTTTAGTGTTTTTGTTATTATGTGCAGAGGAATCTTTCTTTTCTGTTCCAGTATATTTGGTGTTCAGTATGCTTCTTGTAGCTGGATAAGCAGTTCCTTCTTTAGGTTGGGGGACTTTTTTTCTATGACTTTGTTGAAATATTTTCTGTGCCTTTGGTCTGGATTTTTTCTACCTCTATTCCTATTATTCATAAATTTCAACCTTTCAGAGTATCCCGAATTTTCTAGTTGTTTTGTGGCAGAATTTTTTTAAAAGATTTTTTAACTTTTTTTTTTTTTTTAAGTGAGATTTATATTTCTTCTACTGTGTCTTCAGTGCCTGAGATTTTTTTTTCTTTCATCTCTTGTATTTTGTTCATGAGACTTGCCTCTGAGGTTTCTGTTCTAGTTCTAAATTTTTCATTTCCAGATTTCCCTAAGTTTGGGTTTTCTTTATTGACTTTATTTCCTCTTTTAGGTCTTGAATGGTTTTAGGCCTTTCTTTCCCCTGTCTGTGTTTTTATGGAATTCCTTAAGGGATTTATTTATTTCCTCTTTAAAGACTATCATATCCGTAAATGCTGTTTTAGGGTCTGTGTCTTGTGATTCAGCTATGTTGGAATAATTATATCTGCTGTGGTAGGGTTGCTGGGCTCTAATGAAGACATATCATCTTAAGCTGTTACTGATTGTGTTTTTACCCTGGTATCTGGGCATCTGGATTTAGGAAGATTGCAATTCTGGGTGGTGATATCTGGTCTTTGTTGGGTGGTTTGTTCCTTGGTTTCTGTTTCCTCTCTGGTTCTTAGGAGTGTGCTGACTGTGTGTTGCCTGGTAGGACATTCTTCTGGGATCCTCATAGCTGTGGCCACTGGGGTTCCAGGCAAAATGTGTTTCCAGCTATTGGGAGCTGATGCTTAAAAATGGGGATGCACTAGGCAGGGATGCTAGGGATTCCACAGGAAGAAGGACATCAGGCTGTCTCACAAGGCTCTGGCTAATCCTCTGAAATGGGACAGAGGGTGAGGAGGGACCACAGCAGGTGCTCTGCTACAGAGCTGGAGCTCAGCTTGGGGGATTGGATCTGGAGAGAGAAGGGAGGGTGAAGATCTGCAGTTAACCTACCTGCTTCTCTGGCTGGAGTGACCTGTGAATTACCAGGGCTATAAAATATTCTTATAAAAAATGACTATATCAATTCAGTGAGAAGACTCTGTGACATGCAGCTTGACAGAACTTATCTGTCTCACATCTGCTTCTGTACTAGACCTTGAGAGTCCTATGTCATAAAGTTTCTGGAAAGTTCCACTGTTTGCTTGCAAGAAAGTAAAGAGTGAAAGGGAAAATTGTTTTTCTCCCAAGCTACCAAAGGGTTTTTGGTAGAACTCAGGCTGAGTGATAGATGAGTCCGTAAGCATTGGTGACGATGGCTGGGATGGCTGGACAGTTGTGGGCAAGGAGAAAGGCTGCTCTGATTTGGTGTGTTCAGGGAAAACTTTGGTGTGTTCAGGGAAAACTCCCTGGAGGAGGAGAGCTCTGACTTGGGCCTTGAAAGCTAGGGGCAGTGCAGTAGAGAGAAGAGAATGGTGGGAGCGGATGAGAGGATTCAGGGGACCAGTTTCTGCTCACCTGGGGAATTCGTTGGTGCTTGGGAACTCTAGCTCCTGTGAGGGATAGCAGAGTGGGGGCATCCCTAGTAAGTGGAGGGAATATCACTCAGAGCTCTTGGGAACTTGGCTGGCCCAGGCAGCCCCTCACACAAAGGCTTCTTTCTTTCTGTACAGGCGGAGTCAGGATCGAGTGTCTGTCCACCCCCACCGCCTCCACCCCAGCTTTGACTTTGGCCACCAACTGCAGACACCTCAGCCACGATATCTGGCTGAGGGCACTGACTGGTAAGTGAGTGGGTTGCTGGGGAGTGCAGCAGGGGATGAGATCTGGCAGACCCATGGAGTTTCTGTTTTGTATCTCTGCTGCAGGTTAGACCCCAGAGTACTGAGTCTTGGTGTCTGCTTCAGTCGGCTACAGAGCCTGGTTGCAGGAAGGAGCCCAGTGTGACTGGTTACTATCCTAGGCCAAGTCTCAGTGTTGATGGCCCTGTAAGAAAGAAAGAGAGGCAGATGTGAAGCATTTCCAGGGGAGCAATAAACAAGTAGACTTGGGAGACAGTTTAAGAGGAGAACACTGAGGTGCCAGGGTGGTCCTGGAAGAGAAATGATAGAACTTATCTGCAAGACAGTGAAGGGTGTATGACTTGGGCTAAGGTTGGAAGTGAGGGAAGAACTGTGTACAGGTGCTGAAGAGGAAGGTGGAGGGTGTTGTGTCTTAGAGACACGTGACCTCCTCGGAAGTTTTCCAGTTACCCATACTTCCAGGACCATTCACTTCTCCAGCTGTCACTCATGAAAAAACTGGTCTTAACCAGAGTCAGACTAGACCCCTCAGATAATTAAAAAAAAAAGATGTATAGTTCACTGTGTATTTTTAGGTAAAGGACATCATGCCTGCAGTGGATTTCTGAGTAGTTGTTGCTAAAATTCCTTTTCTGGGGAAACGGGACCAGCATCTACATACTCCCTTCAAGGTCCAAAAGACAAGTGAGAAGATTGATTTCACCAGTTTCCCCTTGAGAACCAATGAGTTTATTGGGCTTCCTTATAGTGTACAGGCAGGGAGATGCTTCCAGGAGCATAGGTGACCCCAAAGTGCTTCCCTGGGGAGTCCAGGGATCTTCTCCATCCCTCCTTCTCTGAGGGAATGTCAGCAGTCCACAGACCCTATACGGATTGATGTCCAAGCAGCCTCGTCTGACCTCAGGACAATGTCACAGATTTGTTCAGAGGATGGTGGTATCCTGCAGAAGTTCACCTTATAGAGGGATGTGAATATATATATATATATATATATGTGTGTGTGTGTGTGTGTGCCCATCTGCACATACACTTACATGTGTATGTGTACTTATGTGCCCATAGGAACAGATAGGCTGTAATGGTGGCTTTGCGGGGAATGTAAGTGAAGTCTATCCTGGAATTCTTTGTTTTTCTGGCAACTTTTAGATAAAGACTAACAAGAAGAGATGGGGAGACTATTCCTCACTGGAAAAAGAACAACTATTATTTTTAAAAGCTGACATGCCTGTGTATCTTCCACACATTGGGCCAGGAAAGCTGGTTAGGTAGGTCAGGGAGGCTTTGGGAGCCCTTTCTGTTATAGCTGGGACTGATTCACAGCGTAGCTCCTGGTGACTGACTGCCTCCCAAGCTTCTGGGTACCAGAAAGAGTGTCGTAACCATGTTCTCTTGCCTCACATCCTCGGCATTCTCAGGTACTCTCCGTTAAACTGAACAGTCTCTTAAAAGATAGATGCACTACTGCCAACTTCTGCCCAGCCTTTTCCCAATTAGCAGATTCAAATTAGAAAGATTTAATTGAAGTCTGGATTCAATTCTGTGCCTCAGCAGTCAAGTCAATTCAGTTTGATTCAGTTCAGCACACACAAAGCACCCAGAGCCATTGTACACAGCTTGATCGACTTGGACACAAATACAGGGTCCGACAAGGTATGTGAGACTACACAGGTGGAGTCTATGGTAGAACTGACCCTACAGTAGGGTCACCCTTGGGAAGAGTCAGGAGCAGTGACGTGTCACCCCCATCCTCAACTTGCTTATCCCTCTAAACCTCATCTTATTTCTTGTTTCAGCCTCTCTGCATCCCCTGCTGCCGTGAGAAACACTAAGGGTTAGAATCTGGGAGGCTGGCCCACATTCAACAGTCTTGTATAGGCTCATCCTTGAGCTCGTTCTCCATGTCTCATCCCATTGGGCAGCAGATTCTCCACCCTGTAAGGAGCTCTGCTTTCAGCAAGGATGGGCCCAGTGGTGAAAAGAGGGTTTGGTTTTCTTTATTCATTCATGGAGAGGGCTTATTGTCCAGGAGACAGGCTAGTAATTCTATGACCTCGGGAGGGAGCCTCTGAGAGAGAAGAGCTTGTCCGCAGTAGCCACCACCTACCCAGTCCTTTCCTTTAGTGTCGTCAGAAACCACTAAATTCTGCCCATGGTCATTCTGAGGATCTGGCCTCAGGCCTGGTCCAGCCCCAAGTTTGAGGCTCTCCTGGTCTTACTTTGAAATATTATAATCTTCACAATCAACTCTCCAAGTGTATGTCCTGGCCTAAGAGTGAGTGAGAGCATTAGGCCTTGGTAGATCAAATAGCCTTCTTCTCTATCCATGTCTAAAACCTGACCCTGAGCTTGAGCCACAACCCGAGGTTTCCAGCCTTGTCGGGGGCCCACTCCAGTGTCTTAGAGCCAACTCTGACTGCCAGGATGGCTGGACCCAACTCCACCTATGGAGAGTTCTGCAGGTACCTGAGCCCTCTGGGTAAAGCTTGATAGATCCTGAGGACATCCTGCTGTCCTTTCTCAGAGGCAGCCCCGTTTCTACCAAGTCCTGAGGGATTTAGAGTCTAGAATCACCCAAGGGTGATGCTGGGACATTGAGGGACAGGTTTCCTAGAAAAACTGAAGACTGTAGCAATCAGACCACATCACATTTTACAAAAATCAAAAATCAACAGTGAAATAAATAAACATGAGCTTGATGGATGTACACAAAGGAAAGGAATCACATATTTGTGAGGCAGGGGCATAAGAAATCTCTAAAATACATCCATGGGCTAATTCTGTGACCCTCCCAAACTTGGGCTGTCACAAGATGGCAGAAACAGGAGAAAGGGGTACAATTGCTTCCACAGGAAATGCTATCTTCAGGAGCAAGTCAAGTCAGATCCAGGATGATCGAGAGTCCAGCTTTGTAGATCTACCCACACCCCAACACTGCGTTTTGATTGGTTGTGGGTTTTGTCCCCATCTATTGCAAGAGAAGTTTCCTTGATGAGAAGAAGCTAAGACTACATATATTTGTGTGTATAAATAAAAATGTTTACAGATTGAGTTTCATCAGTTTTTTCTTTACTTACTTTGACTTACAAGTATTAGGATATATATTTCTCATATATTAAGACTTATATAATTGTTATGCCTTTGATGGATTGACCCCTCAGTCATGTTTCTCCATCTTTGGTTACGTTCCTTAGTTCAAATTCTGCTTTGTTCAATATTAACATAGCCATTCTAACTTTCTTCTAATGGTGCTTGCTTTTACTTTACTCTTCATTTCTAACAAAAAAAAAAAATGCTAGCTGGCTTGGAACTTTCTAGATAGACCTCAAACAAAAGAAACTAGCCTGACTCTGCCTCCTGAGTGCTGGGATTAAAGACATGTGTCACCATATCCAGCCACTTTTTACTGTTTTATGACTTTGTTATTAAAATAGCAATTAGTTGGCCATTGTTTTCCAGATGAAAGTCTGTGTTTGTTAATAGGAGTATACAGACCATTTACATTTATTATAATTATCAATATAGTAGAAGCTGAATCTACTATCTTGAACTTTGTTTACTGTTCGCCTCATTGTTTTTGTCTGTCTATTGTACCCTATTTAGAGTTTGTTGAGTGTTAAAAATAAATATTAGGCTCACAGTTGTGTCACTAATTTGTTTATTTTACCAATGTACTTATTAATTGCAAATATGTATACTGCCACTCTACCTTAAATAGATTATATCACTTGGTGTGAAATGGAACCATATACTAATAACTGTATACTTACATTTTTTATTGATATTGTTTGCTAATCCTTCTATGGGCATATATATGCATATATAGAGAATATGTACACATATACTACAACTGACACAATACATAGTAATATTTTTTGCTTTAAATCAGTGGCATGGCAAACTGTAAACTATATATCAAGTCTAGCCTAATCCTTGTTTTTTTGCGTTTAGGTAGTTTTGTTAGAACCCAGCCATCCCTATTTGTTCACAAATGGTTTGTGGCTGCTTTTGAATAGGAACAGTTGTTGTGATAGATAGTGTTTGGCTCTTGAAACCTGAATTACTCGCTATGATTCTTTACAGGAAATGTTTGCTAGTGTCTGATTTTAAATAATCAGACCTCAAAGAGAAAAATTAATGGATGGTCAGAACCTTGTATATTTCTTAAATCATATGACTCTCCAGAAGTTTTAATTCCTCTGTTTAGATCTGAGTTTCTATCTGTAGTTTTCTCCAGTCTGGAGCATTTTCTTTTGTGTTTCTTGTGCTGGTGGGCTGCATTCTCAATTTTGGTTGTCTTAAAATGTCTCATGTCTCATTCCACTTTATTCTGAAAGACTTTTTTTTTTTTTTCTGGGTACAGGCGTTTGTGTTGACAGTATTTTTTTTTTCTTTAAGGATATCACTCCATTGTTTTCTGGTTTGCTTTAGGCCTAGTAGGAAATCTGACATTCTTAACTCTGTTCATGGCTCTTCTGTTTCCATGGGCTGGTTTTAAAATTTTATTGTTATTAGCATTTTCTAGGAATTTATGTGTCTTGGGTAGATTCTCTTTTGGTAGGCCTGCTTGAAATAAAGCTGAGGGTTTTGAATCTGTGTCCTTTTGCTTTTTATCAGTTTTGGAAATATTTTCTGCAAGTTTTTCTAATTGTTTTCTTTCTTTTCCTTCCTCTGGACCTTTGGAGAGGGTAGGCCTTGTTTCCCCGACAAGCTACTCACTCAGCAGTGTCACAGATTTACAATTTTTTCTTCCTTCTTGTCTGCAGGCTTCATTTAGAATATTTTTATTGCTACATGTTTAAATCACTAATCCTAACCTGCTGCTGACCCTCCCTGGTAAGGTTTCCATTTTAGACACTGCATTTTTCATCCCAAGAAGGTCATTGTCTGAAGCCTCTTCCCTGTGTTTGTATTTCTGACTATGTACTTGGGTGTGGTTATAATGGCTTCTTTGGCATTGCTAGTTCCTAATTCCACCTTTACTGTTGCTGTCCTGTGTCGGGACATTTCTGCTGTCTGATTTTCTTCCACATATTATCCTTCTTTTTGTTAGGACCAGTTATTTCCTGTTGAACAATGGCCATTGTGAGCTAAGTAACTAGATCTGCTTTGGTCATTTACAGAGTGTCGGGCTTTGCTCCGGATAACGGCACTTGTGG
Source organism: Sigmodon hispidus (assembly GCA_004025045.1). NCBI lineage: Eukaryota > Metazoa > Chordata > Mammalia > Rodentia > Cricetidae > Sigmodon > Sigmodon hispidus. The sequence goes on along the minus strand of PVIH01001702.1, from coordinate 166,729 downwards.
ATCTGTTGACCCGTTGGAGGCTTATTGGGTCTTGTTACAGCAGATCTCAAATATCCTTAAATCAGCAAAGACTCCAGATCTGCCTTAATAAAGCTTAGAGGCCAGCTTTAGAAGAGTGTCTGGAGTCTACTCAATGTCCTTAGTAATCTACAAGAAGCTTCATTCTCAAACAGAATTCAAATATTTCCTGACCCGTCTAAATTCTAGGGACTCCCCACTATTTCCATGAGTGCTTTTCTCAACCTGTGGGATGGTACCCTACACCAGCCATTCTCAACCTTCCTAACGGTGTGACACCTGAAGAAACTAGACTATTCCTCCTGGAGAGTTCTCCTTATCTAGATTTTGCTGTTACACTCTGATCATTCTGATGTCACTTCAGATGTTCTCAAAGTGGAACAAGGTAGCTCATGCCTGCAATCCTAACATTTTGGAGGCTGAGGCAGGAGGATTGTCAGTTCACTTCTGATATAGGCTACAGAGTAAGGCCCTGTCTTAAGAAGCCATCTCTCTCTCTCTCTCTCTCTCTCTCTCTCTTCTTCCCTCCCTCCTTCTCTTTTCCTTTCTCTCCTTCTCTTATTTCTTAACAGAAACACTTTGGAAATACAACTATGTTTTTCTACCAGAATGTTTTCTGTCTGTCCTTCTGTGATGATGACAGAAATTGATGACCATTGTCTGGGTCTTTATTTCTTTGGAAAATGCAAAATGATGGCAGGTAATTTAATAATTCTTATTTTTAAATAATTCAAATATGCTTGCTGAAAAACTTCACTATGAGAAGTGACCCTCATAAACCATTTGGTTATGCTGAGTACCTTAGTCAGGGGAAGAAGATTGATGTTTGGGTTTTTCCTTTGTTTACTGGTCTTATGGGTTAGGAGCTGGTCTCTTGGCATCCTTCAAAGAGGATGCTTTTGTTCAGCTTCATCTCAGCTCACATTTAATGCATTTCATAGGCTTCAATATCATTTTGTAGTTATAGTTACTGACATGCACATTATCCAAACCTGGCTAGTGGAAGCCTCTTCTGGAATATTCCTTCTGTCATGGCCTTGGTACACATTAATAGTGTTCCTGCCTTTGGTTATGACAGAATGTTCCACTTTCTCTTCTCGCATTTTCTCCACAGACCCAAAATTAGCTCCATTTCTCGTTAGTCACCCATTCCTCTTTGTTCCTTTGTGTGGATCTCAGTTTTTCTCTGGCATCATTCTCTTCCTGTCTGCAGATCTTACCTGACTGTTTCTTGTGGTGCTGGTCTATAAGCACTACCTCCTTTCACACTTTCCTTTTGAAAATCATTTTTCCTAGGTAAAAATAATGCTTAATATTTTCTTCTCCTCCTTTTCCTCCTCTTCCTTCCTGATACCATCTCTTCCTCTCCTGGCTGCTTCCATACCCACCTTTTCCCCTTAAATCTGAGGGGCCTTTTTCTTTAATCTCAGACTGGTTTTAAACTTTTATCTTTATTATTTTTAAATGTGATTATTATATACTTTGAGGCTATTTTCTTTGTGCTATACTGTTGAAATTTGTTAATCATTTGAGCCTATAGCTTTATAGTTTCCATCAAATTTGGAAATGTTTTGGTGAAAGTCATGTTTAAATGAAGCAAGTTTTTCTAAACTTTTAGGAACTGACAGGGTGAGCTAGGGTTCCTTTCTAGCCTGTAGGATGGGCAGTAGAGGGGGTCCCTCACCTGTGCTTTTATTGAGTGGTGAAAATGTGGCCACGTCCCATCCTTGGCTTCCTTTGCTGTATCCCTGAGCTGTTCCATTTAGATACTTTCTTGGAAGAGAGCATCAGGTATGTTTCTTGAAATGGTTCTTATAGTTCTGGGCCACTCCAGTATTGCAGGAATTCTACTTGATATATAATAAAAATCCAGAGCCAGATGTTTGGGGAAGAGCTGAAATATCAGAGAGACAGAGAGACAAACCGCAGCTGCTTCTCCTCAGGCCTGTCTCTACGACTGCAAGCTTCCCCATCCTTAGCCAAAAAGGAAGAGGCAGGGGAATCTGAACTCTCCCCTCTCTCTCTCCACTCAGCATCTTACTTCCTGCTTACCTTTCCTAGAGCTAGAATTAAAGGTGTGTGCCACCACCGCCTGGTTGTTAGGCTTTGAACTCACAGAAATCTAGATGAATCTCTGTCTCTTGAGTGATGGGCTTAAAGGCATAGGTCACCATTCCCTGACCTTCATGGCTTGGCTCTGAAGTGAGTGGCTCTGTCCTCTGATATTTCAGACTATCTTTATTAAATATACACTATATTACCACACTTCAGGTGCCTCAGGCTGAAAGACCTTAGGTACAGGTCCAGGAAGGACATGGAGATGGCTCATTGTGGGTAAACAGTTTGTAAGAAGATGTATTAAGGCCATTTTTGCCCACTCTGAGGGGCAGAGTCAGCATCACGTGTTCTGACTTTGCTCCAAAGTCCAGTTGGTGCCTCCCCCAGCTGGAAGCTCACGAGGCTGTGTCCCCACAGGGACCTCAGTGTGGATGCCAGCCTGAGTCCTGCCCAGTTCCAGGTGCGGCCCATCCCTCAGCCCTATCAGCATTACCTAGCGACTCCTAGAATGCACCACTTCTCCAGAAACTCTTCCTCCACACAGATGGTAAGTGACAGAGTCCTCTCTGCAGCTAGTGGTGGGCTGAGGCCACGGCTCTGCTGTCCACGGTCCTCTGGGCCCTGTCTCCTAGGCAGACCTGCATGCTCATTCCTAGTTCTTAGTCCAGCTTGAGGAAGATGAAATGGAGCAAGTGACTAGTCCCAAAGCCAGCATTGCTGGGGGTGTCAAATACAAGAGGCAGCAAAGCAAGCTGTAGTTCAGGGAAATGCCCAGTGCTGAAAGACTCCCCTGGGGCTGGGAAGATAGCTTAGTCAGTCAAACACTTGCTGTATAAGCTTGAGGACCTGAGTTCTAATCCCAGGGCACACACTGTGGTGGGTATGGTGATGTGTGCTTATAATACCAGAGCTGGGAAATGGAGGTAAGAGGATCCCTGGGACTCACTGTCTCACCAGCCTAGCCTTGTTAGAGAGCCTCTGTTGCTATTGAGAGTATAGAGAGGCTCACCAAATAAAGAGGGCAGCTCCGGGGAACAGCACCTGATGCTCACCTTTGGCCTACACATGCGCGCACACACCCCAGTACTCCGTACAACTGGGAATTATGTCCATTTTATACACTGGCAAACTGAGGCCTGGAGAAATTAAATAATTGACCTCAGTGTATGCAGTGAAAAGCTTGATGACTGACCCAGTCAGGGTTATGGAAGACTGAATAAAACAAAGAGCAGCATGTTTGGGGCTAGAGTCTGTGTTTAAAAGACTAATATTTTGTTCCTCATGGATTGTAAAATTTTGTTTTTACTTAGACGCACTACACTATAATACTTTTTACCTTGGTTACTGACTTTTTTTTTGCCCTGGCGCTGACCAATAGCCATCCTGTTGCTCTTGGAGATAGAGGAGGTTCCTGGGCCTGAGTCTTGAACTCTGTCACAGCTTGAGTGACATGAGCTGATGATTTAATCTACGTGTGCCTTATTCATCCCCCTCAGTAAAATGGGGGTTTATAATCCATCAGGTGAGGCGGTTACACTGCTTACTTAGTCACAGAGAGCTTTCCAAACAGCGCTACTGTGTAGCAGATGCTCAGTTAGGATCAGCTTCGCTGTGTTGACGGATATCAGTGTGTGCACGAGTATGGCTGTTCATGAACAGGCAGAAAACAAGAGTGCCGCCTGCTGTAGGTCACCAGTGTGCGGAGGGAGGAGGAGGAGAAGGAGGAGGAGGAGTCCTCTGTGGGGCCAGGAGAAGCCTGGGATGGCCACTCTACCCAAACTGTTTTTTCCCTATCAGGTTGTGCACGAAATTCGAAACTACCCTTACCCACAGCTTCACTTCCTAGCTCTCCAGGGACTAAATCCTAGCCGACACACCTCTGCTGTTCGGGAGAGCTACGAGGTAAGTTGCCCCGTGTGGCACTGACTAGCTGGTGAGCTACCATTCACCCACCACTCTTCCCCCGTCCCTGAGGATGGGGATCCCAGGATTGGAAGAGAGCAAGAGAGCATGAAGGGCAAGCTTCCCACACTACACAAGTGCTTCTGGCTGGCAGTGCAACTGCTTCCTGAACACTTGTTCACCCTTCTCGTGTGTGTAGGAACATTTGTGCACACTTGTGTTCTTCTTTCTGCAGGAGCTGCTGCAGCTTGAAGACAGGTTGGGAAATGTGACTCGGGGGGCTGTACAGAACACCATCGAGAGGTTCACCTTCCCCCACAAGTACAAGAAGGTGAGGCTGTGCAGATGAGCTGCACACTTCGGGGTCTGGGGATTGGAGGTGGAAAGGGAGCTGTCTGAATGTTTGCAGGGAACACAATCCAAAGCCCAGAAGCCTTTGCTCTGGTTAGATGGCTTCTCGGGATTTTCTCAGTGGCTCGAAGCAGACGTGGTCAGGAGAGAGGTTGGGATGCTCTTGACAGAGAATGGAAAAAGGCTGAGTGTGGGAATATTGGCTAGGGGGGTCTCACATGTATTTGTGTATGCATAGGTGAACAGATACATCAGTGTTTGTATCATTCTGCTGGGCAAAGGGGCTCCTGAACACAAGAGTGATAAAAATACCTTAGAAACGATTTGAAGCCCTATCACATAAGAACAAATGGACAAAGAAGGCCTCTAAGTGATGTGGGATTGGGCTCTTCTGGGGACATTTAAGACATACGGACTGTACTCACTGACCTTAGAAATAGGTACCCAGAAATATGAGCTTTTAAAAACATTATTTCAATTAAAACAAATGAAAACTTGGTAGAAGCCAAAATGTTCCCTAATAAGTAAATAAATAAGTACCCATAATGGATTATTATTTTATAACAAAAGTAAGTAATCCATTAGCCATGAAAAGATCTGGAGGAAGCTTAGGTAAATTTTGAAATGCATGACTTTCTGAAAAACAATGCTACAGAAAGAATTAAAAAAAAAAAAAAAAAAAAAAAAAGAGAGAGATCAGAGACTGCTCCTGTGGAGGAGAGGAACAGGGAAAGGGCCAGGGATTTTGTTAGTGCAGCAAATTATTTTGTGTGGCGTTGCATGTAAACAGGTGCCGTTATGCATTTACCAAAAGCAGAAGGTAGGCTCTCCAAGTTAGCCTGTCCATCACTGGGACAAACAAAATCTTTGGGAAAAACAACTTTTGATGTAGGATGTCTTTTTGTATGTTGTGAATATTATTGGTAAATTAAAGAACTGTTTGGGCCTATGACAAGACAAAAAAGACAAAAAAAAAAATCTAAACAAGAGACAAAAAAATCTAAACATAAATAAAAGAAAGAAAAGATAAGGTCATGAGAGGTGTGATCCAGCTGCCCAAAAAACAAGATATAAAATAAATAAATAAATAAGCTACGGGCCACATGGAAAGACAAGTTAATAAAAATAAATTGATACAAGAGCTAGCTAACAATATGTCTGAGTCACAGGCCAACGAACATATAATTAGCATAAACTTCAATGTGTTTCTGCAGGTCTATGAGTCTAGATCATGGACCAGGAAGTCCAAAAAAAAAAAACAAAAAAAAAAAAACAAAAAAAAAAAACCCAAAACCCCTCTTATTACAAATGGTGCCCAATGTGGGATCCAAACCCACAACCCCAAGATTAAGAGTTTATGAATCTTCCTTTCACGAAGGAATATTCATCTGGGCTCAGCGTTTGGGAAGTTTTTCCATGGTTTCTTGTCTCTGGTTCTAAGACTGTGGCAAGGCCTGGTAGTTAGGAAACAGAGAAGGTACAGATGCTGGGAAGGAGGTATGACATTGGCAATGACCTACTTTCTCCTACTAGGTCCTACCTCCTAGTTCCCATCACCTATAATGCTATCTAATTAGGAATGTATTAGTAGATTAATCAATTAATAAGACCAATGCCCCGACAGTCCAGTCACTTTACAAAGCCATCAGTGTGTAGCCCATTAACATTTCAGAGCCAACTCCTAACTCATGGAGACTAATGGACTTCACCTGATAATGGTCAGTATTGGTTCATGTTCATCACTTGTCATAAGCTTATCACTTATGACATATTATGAGATATTCATATAAAGGGAAACTGTGAGGTGGGGACATGTTCTGCTCATGACTTGAATTCTAGAGCCCTGGCTAGGGGCAGTGAGGGAATAAAGAAAGACACACAGACAATGAAGCTGGGTTCAGTAGGGTTCTCTAACATTACTACTGCAGCCTGGAACTTCAGTGTGCTTATTATGTACAGCACAGCGGAAGGAGTTGGCTGGCCTCAGTAGGGGTCTCTGTAGGTGGGCAGTCTCAGGCTGTAAATATCCAGGCAAAGGGAACTGAAGTTACTAATTTTTGAACAGATTGATGAAGTGTGCATAAACACTCATACTGGACTCTCAAGAAAAGCTTTGCCATTTCTCTCGAGATTGGGCCATATGGGTATCAGATTTGCCAATTGTTTCATGGGTCTGGGGACTTGGACATCCTTGACATGTCAAAATACATATTCACCAAGGGCTTTATCACTCAGGGCTTCCTCTGCTCCCTATAGTGAGAGTTGGAAATACACTACTGTTGCTTTGTTTTTATGTAACCTAGAATTGCTGTACCAGAAAAAGTTAATGTTGACCCAAAATTAAGCCAATTTAGGGAAATTAAGGGCAGTCCAAGGTTCATCATGGTGTACCTAGAGACTTTCATTCATTATCTTGAGAGGCAAGATGGCAGTAGTTGAAATCATTTGGGACTGAAGTCAGACAGCCAGTTTTGAATTTCAGTTCTTCTGAGTGTTGCTATGTGACTGTGGATTGTGGCTTGTTCCTTCTATTTCAGAAAGCAATGGGATGATGCAGCTTCATACAGAGGGCCTGGTACCTATCTGTTACTGAGCTTTTCAGGGGTTGTGGTTTGCAGCCAGGACATTCTTTGCTTTATATCTAAAATCCACTTATGAGTGAGTACATACCATGTCTATCTTTCTGAGCCTGTGTACCTCAATCAGGATGATAATCTCCAGATACATCCATTTGCCTGCAAAATTTAGGATATCATTTTTTTAACTGTTGGGTAGTACTCCATTGTGTAGATGTACCACAATTTGTTAATCTATTCTTTAGTTGAGGAGCAACTAGGTTGTTTCCAGGTTCTGGCTATTACAAATAATGCTGCTATGAACATAGTTGAACTAATGCCCTTGGGGTAAGACTGTGCATCCTTTGGGTATATGCCAATAGTGGTATTGCTGGATCCTTGGGGAGATTGATTCCCAGTTTTCTGAGAAACTGCCATACTGCTTTCCAAGTGACTGTATAAGTCTATATTTCCACCAGCAATGGAGGAGTATTCCCCTTGCTCCACATCCTTTCCAGCATAGGCTGTCATCTGTGTTTTTGATCTTAGCCATACTGACAGATGTAAGATGGTATCTCAAAGTTGTTTTCATTTGCATTTCTCTGATGGCTAAAGATGCTGAGCAATTCTTTAAGTGTCTTTTAGCCATTTGTAATTCTGTGAGAATTCCCTTTTTAGCTCTGACTCCCATTTTTTAGCTGGATTATTTGGATTTGGGGCCTCTAGTTTCTTCAGTTCTCTATATATTTTAGAGATCAGTTCTCTGTCAGATGTAAGGTTGGTGAAGATCTTTTCCCATTCTATAGGCTCTTGTTTTGTCTTATTTTGCCTTACAAACACTTCTCATTTTAAGGAGGTCCCATTTATTGATTGTTGTTCTTAGTGTCTGTGCCACTGTAGTGATATTTAGGAAGTGGTCACCAGTGCCAATGCATTGAAGAACGTTTCCCACTTTCTTTTCTATCAAGTTCAGTGTAGCTGGGTTTATGTTAAGGTCTTTGATTTACTTTGATTTGAGTTTTGTACAAAGTAACAGATATGGATCTATTTGCATTCTTCTACATATTATCAAGTAGGCTTCATCCCAGAGATTCAGGGTTAGGGTTAGGGTTAAGGCTAGGTAGAGAAACACAATTATAGAAAACAATTTAGAATCAGGTGGTACAAATAATAAGGGTTAATGGTGGTGCAGAAATTTTGTATTTATTTAATAACGAGAGCAAAATGAGGACATTAGTGGAAAGAATGAATGAGGAGTGTGTGTGTGTGTGTGAGAGAGAGAGAGAGAGAGAGAGAGAGAGAGAGAGAATAAATAACCAAGACCATGAGAAACCAGCTTCCACAATCTGCTACAGAGCAATAAAAGGAATGCCTCAGAGTAGTAAAGGATAAATTTTTTAAACACAGGATAGTTAAGAATAAATCTCATTTCTTACTGGTAAAATAATAAAACATACATACCATCTGATATTAATTTTCTCTTTTACTTCAGCTTAGAAATGGTCTCTTCTACATCATTCGCTCACTCCTTGCTCACTCACTGTCTCATACATTCATTCTCTCACATATTTCTCACCCTCTCTTTAGGCTTCATCTCTCACTCAGCACACACACACAGACACTTTGCTCACATTCTGCATAGCTTCATTCCTACATTGCTGCTGTTCTTACACACTCTCATTCATACATACTCATTCCTCCTACTCTCTTCCTCTCTACATTGTTGCTGCTCCCTCAAATCCTTAGCCAAATTTTGGATGATTATATGTTACATTTTCAGGGCTCAAATCGTTTTCGTAACACATGAAGCCACACAGTTTTTCTCAGGCTAGTAATGTCACAAAGACCAGCCAGTGTAAATGCTTGGCCTTGCACATATCTTTTTCCTAGACAGAGAATGACATTAAAATCCATTAACAACAGTAGCAGGTTTAACCTTGAGTGGTCAGGGTACATGCAGAAAGTCAACTATTGTGAGGGGTGGGGAGGCAGGGCTGTGTCTCAAAACAGCCTTGAATTATCAATAAACAACACCTGGGGATTAGTCTTTGTATATCTTCTGCAGGAGCAGTTTAGTCTGTTGAATTTGTTCTGAAGTCTAAAATTAGTTGTTTTAGAGACTGAATATACTGTTACTTTCCTGTAAAGAAAGAATACCAGTAAAGAAGAATATTCTGGTATTATTTATATACATCAGAATTATATAACTTAAACAGAAATCAATTTTCCTGACTACCCACACATATAAGTGTACTCAAAGATGTCAAAACACACTACCAATGGGCTGTGGAAGGGACCCCACAGCTGTTTTCCCTAGGGAGGCACAGCAGTGGCACCCAAGAAAATTACAGAGAGCAAACAACTGGTCATTAACTGTCAGTGACCCCGCAGCTTTGCCAGGTGGTACTCCCATCAGGGAATTATAATGAAACAATTTTTTGATTATTATAATACAAAGCATATTGCAGGTATGCCACACAATCCTACAGGTCAAGCAGTCATAGAGAGATAAAATCAAACCCTAAAGGAGATGCTAAATAAACAAAAAGGAGTGACAAAGACCCCCAGAAATAGACTAAATAATGCTTTGTTAACTTTGAACTTACTCCATGCTAATGAGAAAGGAACAACAGCTGTCTGGACAGTCATCCCAGGTTCCTCTGCAGTGTTGGAGCATCCGTCTTTGGCCCACAGGCCTAGCATATCTGACAGACTTCTCTGGTGGGTCAACTTGTCAGACACTAGTTTTCACTTGCTGTATGCTCCCATGGCCCATGGCAAATAAATGAATAATTGGATAAAGCATTCTGGATGTAGGGGCAGAAGCACATGTTGGACAGCGTGTGAGAGGGAGCAGACAATGTGAGGAAGATGAGGAACTTCACAGGCTGTAGCTTTGCAAAGGGTGAAATGACTCGGAGCCAGACTCCTTTCCAAACCCCAGGCCCCTTCACAGTGTCCGGGACAAGCACCAGCAGTCTACTGGCCTCTCCCTCGCTTGATTTTAACCTTCTCTCTCCAGAGGCAAGAGTGAGGAGTTAGGGGTGAGTACTTAAAGAGACTGGATGAAAGCCAATGGCCAGCAGGAGTCTGTACCAAGTAACTAAAGTCTTCTACTTCTTCTCCTCCTCCTCCTCCTCCTCCTCTTCTTCTCTACTTACAGCGAAGACCCCAGGACAGCAAGGGCAAGAAAGACGATGGGGAAGAGTCAGACACAGATGAGAAATGCACAATTTGTCTGTCTATGTTGGAGGATGGAGAAGATGTGAGGTAAGAGGCCACTTCTGAGTTTCCTCCCCTTCTCTCATGGGTATTAGTGACCTGTCACTACACTGCATGACCAAGGAAGGAGATACTTACTTGTTGTGTACCTTAGGGTGCCAAGTATGCCACAGTGTTTCTTAGTTGCACTAGTAAAGCAAAGTGTGGAACATTGTAGATGTGATCATCATGAACGTGAGGTCATTGGCTTGGATGGCTCTAACACGAAGGCCTTTTATGGATTAAGGCTTTGAAAGTTACTTCCAGTCATGATTTCCCATCTCAGCCACATTCTCACTCCAGGATCTGGGTTTTGAGAGTCCTCTTTATCAAGCCCCCAGTGGTTCGTATCTCCTTACCCCTGCTGTTGGTCTCTTCTTTTCCAGACGCCTACCTTGTATGCATCTTTTCCACCAACTATGTGTGGACCAGTGGCTCGCCATGAGCAAGAAATGCCCCATCTGCCGAGTGGACATTGAGACACAACTGGGAGCCGACAGCTGAGGGAGGAAGCTAGCCAGTGGATGCCCCATTTCCTTCACCAGGCCCCCCCTCCCCCCCACGGCCATAGCCCTCGCAGCCAAACTTTGCCTTCTGAGCCATTTGACGTAGAGAAGAATCCTGCAAGCACATTTTGTGGAAAGAGGAGTTGGTATCAGTGTTTGAGGGAGAGAAAGGTGGGGAGGACCCGTCCATCCAGAATGGTGACTGCCTCATCGCCTTGCTGTGCAGGGGGGAGGGAGCTGGCCGTGCCCAGAGCAGGGACGGGAAGGGGGGGCCCAGCTGCTGAGAACTAGATGTGATCTCGAGGGTACTAGCTGGTGATCGGCCCCTCAATCCTGTCCTTTGAAGGATTGTGTATATACCTCTTGACCACGTAGAAACCATGTAGGGGGTCTCTAGCTATTCTGTGGATGGCAGCCGGAGCATGTTAGCTTAAGAAAAATGTCGTGTGTGGTGCTCTAGTCATCTGTGGTGGACATGTCGCTATTACTGAACTTGCACCAAATATTTCTCATTGAGTTTCTTGTTTTGGTGCCTGACTGAACCAACCAACCAACGACAGCCCCAACAGCCCCAATCTTCCCGTCTTTATGAGCGAAAAGAAAAAAAAAAAGGAATCAAAGGTGAAAAAGAAAAAAAAAAAAAACCAAATCCTGTTTACGGTGAAAAAGCATAATTTTTCACCCAGGTTGGGAGGCGGGAGGGGGGGGTTCTCGTTTATTTTATTTTATTTTTTTAACCCCCTTGAGCTTTGTTTTTCTCATGTTTACAGTGCACGGAGTGTGGGAGGGGCATCTGAGAAGGGGGTGGGGCTTAAAAGAAACAGATGGGGTCTCTCTGGGTTTCTGATGGTTTTAGGCTGAAGAGGGCAGAGCCCTAGCCGGTGAAGGGGGTTTATCTCAAGGTGGGCTCCTTTGTCCCAGGGCCCATTGCTTGGCCCCAGCTGTCTTCCCAGGTTCAATACTGAACCAGGGAAGACGCGGCTTCCAGCCACAGCTTTCCCGTGTTCCTGGGAGCCAGCAGCCCCTGCACACTCTAATTCCTAACTCTATCCTGAGCTCTCATCTTGCCACAAAGAGGCAATGTAGCCACTGCCTCCCTATGCAAACAATTAACCAGATGATACAGATGAAATAGCATCGGCAGTGCACACTTGACCTTGGCCAAGGTGCTCTTGGCTGGCACTTAGGGCTGAGGTCAAGTCCATAACCTTGGGAGTAACTTGAGTGTCCTCCAGGATCCTGCCTGATCAGTCCCTCAGAGATAGCCCTTGCTATAAAACGGCACGGCTGGGCTGGGAGGCCCATGTCCCTAGTCTCTTGATTCTCTGATTCACCTGTAATCTTGGGAAAGTCTCTTTCTGTCTCTGTGCCTAAGTTCCAGTGGGGAGAGCCAACAATGTGTCCGCATGTCCCCCTTTTCTTCTGCTTCCCCCAGATCTGAGAACTAACACTATTCCAGTCCACTGTGTGCTCTTTACTCTCTCATGGGAGCCTCGGAGGGTTTAGTGATTGGAGTGGCGAGCACACGGAACATTCTAGTGATACCATATTACAGAATGCTTTCTGTGCCACTCCATAATTTCTCAGAGAAATGAGAGGACACCATATTGGAAGAAAGAAAAATCCTGCCAAATTCTAACCCAAGCGTAGCTCTTCATCATGTACAGAAAACACCAGGTCACCTGGTATTCTGTAACCTCCCTTTGCCTCAGCCCTCCTTGTCACCCTTCATTTGCACTGTACTCAGCGTCTACCCTGATCTCAACCCCTAGCCAATCTCAGTGCCCTCATAGCAAGGAACTAGGGTGCTGATCAGATAAAGGCCGAAATTCCATGAGGGTGAATCAGGACCAAAACTGACGGGGGATATCTGGGCTTGACAGAGCTCCTAGCACATCTGACACCATCATGAAGGAATGGCTGCCCATCCACTGTCCAGATGAAGGCTACTCCCAGGACCCATCTTCTAATGCCTCCCGAAATCTCTGCTGAGTGCCTACTGGGGCAAGTGTTGAGGAAGATGATTGTTAAGGCAATGTCTTTGCCTAGTGGGATTACCAGAAGGTCAGAGGAGCCAGAGACATTTAACAGTGAAGATCAGTACTGTTGAGCGAGGCCTTTTCCAACTCTGGTTGCGTGGACATATTGTCTCTAGTACAAAGGCTGGATACCCACCAGGCGGAGAAAGAACGCTTGGGTCTAGATGTCAGGAAGCTGCTGACCAAAAGCCACCAGAACTTGTGAATTCTCTTCTGTCCCTCCCTCACAGTTGTGTCAAAACCAAGACTTCATCAGAAGATGGCTCAGAGGTAGTTGGGGTGGTCTAGGGAGGCCATTGCTCTCCTAGGCCACTCTCTCTGTTCTTGCCTTTGGGGCTGTCCTACAAGACTGGCAGGGAAAGAGAATTGGCAGGGATCCAGGAGGCAACTGGAGCTAGTGTTCCTGATTCTATCCTGGCTCTTCACCCGCAAACTGAGAGATGCTGGAACCCCCATCCACACCCTTTGCCCTGCTGGGCCTCAGTTTCCTCAGCTGCGACACAAGACGGTTGGATTGGATTTTCGATAAATTTCTCCCAGTACACATCCTGTCATCCTTCCTAACATCAACACATCCTTCAAGTCATAGAGCTGTGTGCTGCCCCTGCTGCCGAGAGGCCTTCTGGGCCTACACATATCTGCTTCAGAGGCTGAGGCTCGAAGGCTGAGAGGGTAGGAGGGTTTCTCCTTGCTGCCATTTGCCCAGGCTCTTTGAATGCCCCAGGCTAACATTAGGACCTGGGTAGGGAAGGGGTTGATTCTGCCGCCCCCCCTTCCCACCTACCTGAGGTCTTCAGGTAGGGACTGGAGTAGCACTTAGAACCCTCCCAGTTTCCATTTCGGGACCGCTGATTAGGTGGAGGAAACCAGTGGTCCCCAGACTGGCCAGGGAGCCAGAGAAGAGTGGAGACAGGCAGGGCCAGGCCTCAGCATCTCACATCTACCATCTCCAGGAGAGAGACATACGTAGTTCTCCTGCTCAGCTCAAGGGACTCAGACCCTTTTCTGACTGAGACGCATGAGTGCCTTTGACAGCGGCCCCAGGCTCAAGTTGGGCCTCCTAACCGCAGCCATGGCGCAGCAAGTCCACTTAGGACACCAATCAACCCAACGCCACGAATCCAGCTGGGCCCAGGCAGAGGGCAGCAGGGGCCGCACGTTCCTCCACCGGGCCAGGCCCCAGGCTTCCCCAGTCACCCTCTGCTCTACCTGTGACAGGGCCTCAAGCTCTTCTCTGCAAAGGCCCCCAGCCTCCGTGCAAGCATTCTTAACTCTTTACGCCTAACGAACAAGCACAGTTTTTTCAACGGTGAAGAAAAAGCACCAGACTTTTTTTTTTTTTTTTCCTAAAGAAAAAAATCCCCCAAACCGCCCCTCCTGCGGGACAAACATTCCCCACGTGGGGCTGTAGCAACGTCTGTCAGGTCCCCTTGTGTTTCATCTCCTGCGCGCGCGTAGAGCAAATGCTAGAGCGATTTCAGCTGATAGAAAAACAAAAAAAGAAAAAAAAAACACAAAAAATAAAAAACATGGCACGTTGCTAGTTTACAGGGTTTTGTGAGTTTAAATGCCTTATATTTAACAATCATAATTTATGACTAACTTGTAGATATCGTGGGTTCTTATTTAATTATTTTTATAGTTGTTTTGCATTTTTAATTATAATTTATTTATTTAGAAAGGATACTAATGTTTTTTATTGCTCCTATTACCTCATTTTGGCGTCGTTTCTGGGAGTGGAATGCTTTGCATGCATTGGTACGAAGACAACCGCGAAAACAAACAAACAAAAAAAAACCATTTTAAATAAAAGTCTGCGAACTTTATTTTGTCCAAACTATCAGGGTGTGTGATTGCAAGCTGTCCTACTGTGGTGCTGGCCTCTTTGGATACATTCCATACGAAATGCAAACCTTTGATTCTGTATGCTGTGATCTAGTGAAAAGCTCCAATATAGTGACTGCACTTAGCACATATTATATAAATATAATTTGCACTTGTCAGCAGGCTGGGGTAATCCTTTCACTTGCCACCCTTGGCCCCCTCCCCCAGCTCTCTTTCCCACCTCAGGCCTGCTTTCCTCTTTCTGCCCTCCTCCCTCCCTTCCTACATCCTTAAGGCCACTCCTCCTCCATCCTCTGAGGACAGTCTCAGGGCATAGGAGACCACTGGCTGTACCTGGGCTCTTACTCACCAAGGTTCCAGAATTGGAGTCCTTCCATCATTATGGGCATGGTCATCTCACAGACCATGAAAGAACCTATCTTATTAGATGGAGGCCAGAAAACTCTGATTTTCAGACCAGCTCCACTGCAGGCTCCCCATGATCAAAGGTAAATTTCTGGTCTTCCTGAGTCAGTTTTCTGTTCCTAGAGAGGGGGTAAGATGGGTGATCTCTTGGGTTCCCTCAGTTCAGAAAGAATATGGCACAGTCCCAAGCAAGAGCACAAGGATTGGTCTCTCATTCTTTCAGAAGAGTTGAAAGAGGAAAGGGTAGAGAGAAGGAAAGGAGAGAGATGGAGAACAGAGAGCCAGTTAAGAATTACCTTACAGATCCGGTTGAAACAGCCACCCCCAGGGTCCTCTTAAATATTACATCTCGCAGGTAGCAAGGAAGCCAGTTAGGTAGATATGTCCTTGGGCATAAAACACAGACTTTCCTCAAGGTTAGATGGTCATTCCGAGATTGAGCCAAGATCCATGTTCTATTATTATCTGAGAGAATAGAAGAGCCAGACCTTGGTGTTTGGGTTCTAGCTTCCCGCTCCCCGAGTCTTGTCTGGTTCCTTTGTGGTCGGAACATCACTCTTTGACATGAACTTGGGATACAGACTTGCAGCATGCCTTCTCCCCATCATCCTCCCTTGCCTGTATTCCACCGAGGCTGCAGATAAGAGCCTGCAGTGGAGTTAGAGGTCCTGGCTCCAGCCTCACTAATCTGTGTAAGAGTGATTGATGGTGAGGAGACCTTGAGGATGTGGGCCCTGGATGGAGCCTTTGAGTGGGCTGGAACCCTGGCATGCCGACCCTCCTCTTTCCCTCTCTTCCTAACTCACTGCTCCCCACTTCTTGGCTCTTGACATCACTGCCTTTGTCTGGTGGGTAGCTCCACCCTCCACAGGAGGCCCCATGGGTTTGCATAGTTCTGGCATGGAGAAGGAAATAAAGACCTGGGGTTGCCACATCACCTACCTGTGTGGTTAGGCCAGATGTGGTCCTTGAGCCCCATCCCTATGATGGGGCATCTTGCTTGCTGCTGCCCAGCTTCTCTTCTGCCTCTACCCTGGAGCCTTGCTTTCCTTGGAGATGGCCTGTGGAGTCACCCACCATGCTGGTGGAGCACAATCACCACACTGCCAGGCCTGGCAGACACTGCCCTCTGCAGGGCTCCGCTTGGGCATGCTATGCTGTTGGGTGGGGCCAGAGTAGGACAGGCCCTAAACTCTGGCTGGCTATGACCCACCCTTGAGCCTCCCCACTCTGGGATAAGGTCTTTGCCCCTCAGCTGTGGAGAGGGCCACACCAGGCTCTCCAAGGGGTCATTTGTGGCCCCTGGTAAGTGAAAGGATTATGCCCAGTGTTGATTGTCCCTTTTTTTGTAATCCCTCTGCTGTTCTGTTCTGTTGTGCTGTGCAACATTTTGCTACATAGACTATTTTATAGCAGAAAGCTAGAAAAATATTTATTATGACAAAGCAATAGTGCATCAATGAACAGGCGGAGACATTAGGAATTGTGTAAATGCTTAGATTCACTTTGGGTGGATTTTTTTGTACTTTATTTATAACTAATAAAAATGAACTGCATTGCTAACTACACCTCATGAGTGCAGTGTGTGTCTCTGTGCATGCCTCAGGTATGTGGACGGGAATCTTCAAAAGAACTTCAGCTGGCCAGTGTGACCCCCAGAGGCTCAGGTGTTGCTCAGCTCTCAGCTAGGTGCTGCTGAGAAGTGGGGATCTTTATGAGGGAGGCTTGGCGGAAGGATGTTAGGTTACTGTGGCTGAGACCTCTAGTAGTATCCTGGGAATGTAGCCTCGTTCTCTGTACTGGCAAGTCACCATGCAGTGACTTCTTCAGCTACTCTCTCCCGTCATGGTGTTCTGCTTCCCCTAACAGCTCCAAAGCGGCAGGCTGGCAACTGTGAACCAACACCTCCAAAACCAGGAGCCCAAATAATCCTTTACTTCTTGGATGTTGATTATCCCAGGCATTTTAAAACAACAAAGGAAAGCTGGCTAACGGTCCCTCCCTCCCCCTTATCTCTAGTAGAGTCCTTCCTGTGACTGAGCATCCACTACTTATTTTCCAAACTTTATAGATTTTCAAGAGGGAAGTTCCCAGTTTTGATCAACTTTCAGGCAACTTGTTATGTGTTTGAACTGAGTCTGTTTACTTGTTCTGCAGAAAAACAGCTTGATTTAAACAGCTGGAATGGGTTTCTACCCTGCCAGAAAACCAGGAACTGTTTCCAAAAATGTGTGGTCTCAGAGACCTGAAAAAAAAAAAAATCCCTTTATTTCATAAGCTACAGATTACAGCAACCAACTTCTTTTTAAAAGCAATATATATATATATATATATATATATATATATATATATATATATATGAGTGGCTTTAGGCTCACAGGAAAAAAATGCAAGCAAATTGCAGAAAATGTCTTTGTAACCTCCCCCACCACCACCACCCTGCTCTGGTGTTAACATTGTTCATTAGTGCAATGAGCCAATATTGACATATTGTTATTAAAGTCCATAAGTTGCATTATGTTAATGAGCCATTTAAATTCTTAGTTCATGTTCAACCAGATGAACCAAGTTCTGTCTGCTGGTTTTTATGCATCTCTTTTCCATGGGAACCCTGAGCCAGGCGCCTTAGTCCTTGTCTCGTCAGCCAGCTTCCATGCTTGTTGTGTGAACATGGGCATGTTCTGTCCTCGGTGTTGTCAGGGTGCTTATCACCTGGGTCTAGCTCTCTAGTCCAAGTTTCTACAGACCTAGCTCCTCTAGCTCCTGTTTATACTTCAGATGGAGCAGGGGTAAGGCAGGGCAGCAGGGCGGCAGGGCCGAGTAGGAGTTGGGATCAGCTTCCCTTCTGGACTCAGCACCCACTCAACACCCATTCAGTCTTCCTAATCTTTCCTCCTGATTTCCTGACACTGCCAGGAGGAAAGCAGTTTCTCAGGAAGCACTTGGGTGAATTCTCCCCCGACTCGGTGAACTCTGCCACTGGAACGATCCTCTGACTGGGGAGGAACAGAACTTTTCCACACTCCTGGGCCTCCTCGGTGCCTCCAGGATGCACCGCCTGCAGCAGCACACCCTGTCTCCAGCTTCTGCTGTCCCTGCTCTCCTGCCCCAGAAGCCCCTTCCATCCTCAAGCTTTCTCTTACCGGGTACTTCTGTGTCAGACATGGCAAATACAAGTCTTTGTGCAGGCGTGCATGGCATTGTTTTTGAACTGTGGCTGGGAGCTTCTTTCTTACCTTTTATCTGATCAAGTCTTTAACCACTGAGCCATCTCTTCAGCTGTGGGCTTCCCATGCTACCTGGTAGCTATGTGACTTTGGGAAGGTTACTTAAAATTCACTGTCTTCATCGTTTGAAATTGGAATAATTAGTAGTATCTGTTTCACTGGCTTTTATTTTATACTTTTAAACTTTTTTAGCATTCTGAAAACAGTCACATTAAATAAGTATACAGAAAAAAATGTGGCATAGATGACACAAAAATGTTGTGTGTGTGTTACATATGAGTCTACTATGTTTATTAACTGATGCCTTTAGTTTTTGGAACAGCATAGCTTTGACAAACACATCTACACTGGTTAGTTTGGTCATAGAATCATATTTTAAAAATTAGAATGGATGTTCTCAGATACAGCTTTTGTTGTGTGTGATTTTTCGATACAAGATTTCTCTGTGTAACAACCCCAGCTGCCTTGAAATTCGCTGTGTAGACTAGACTGGCCTCAAGCTCGCAGACATCCGTCTGCCTTTACCTCCTGAGTGCTGGGATTTAAAATGCACACCACCATGCCTGGTTTCTTTAGCTACATTTTTTTCTTTTCATTCTTGGGAATGTCATTTTTTTTTTAAAGATTCTTGTTTTTACATTCTAAACAAGGCTTTCCCTCCCTCCCCTCCCTGCCAGCCTCCCCTCCCCTCACCCTATCTACTCTCCCTCCCTTGTTTCTCTTCAGATGCTGGCGGGCATCCAGTGGTGATCAGCTAGCCATGGTACATCAAGTCGAAGTGAGACCAGGTACCCCCTTCCCCACCAAGGCTGGATGAGGCAATCCAGTATGAGGGATGGGTCCCCAAGTCAGACAACAGAGTCAGAGACAGCCCTTGTTTTCGAAGTTAGGAATCTCTTCTGAAGACCAAGCTACACAACTGCAACATACATGCCTCGATCAGTAGCTTGCAGGCTCCCTGGCTGTCAGTTCAGTCTCTGTGAGCCCAGGCTAGTTGGTTCTGTGAGTTTTCTTGTGGAGCCCTTGACACCACTGGGTCCTACAATCCTCCCTTTCTTCTTCAGGATTCCCTGAGCTCTGCCTAGTTTTGAATGTAGGGCTCTCCATCTGTTTCCATCATTGCTGAGTGAGGCTCCTCTGAAGATGGTTAGGCTAGGCACCGATCTATGTGTCCAGCAAAACGGCTTCCATGTGATCTTAATCAAGAACTCAGACATTTTATCTGGACTCTGGGTTTCAGTAGGGTGCATTTGTGTAACCCGTTTGTGTAACCCACCTCACAACATCACTGCCAAGTCATTACAATGACATTAGATTCATTATACACATAAAATATTGTCACATTCACTAAGTAAATGAGTGTCACCTTCATTGAAAGGCAGATCTTAGTACTTCAAAACCATAAAGCTTTGTTTTGCAACAGAAGGAACCATCATGTACTGCTTCCTGCTTTTTTAACCATTCAAATACAAGCCTTGTACAAGGGTAACTGAGAACAAGCCCCAGATTAGCACAGCTGCATGGTCCTAAAGTTCTCGAAGCTTTGCCAGTGTTTCAATAACTGCAGGTTAAGAAAATACTTGGAAGATATCACTGACCTTTATTTACCATGAACCTGAATTTGTTTTTCCTGAAAAAGAAAAATATTTTAAACTGAGAAAGTCACACAATTTTCTTTTTTAAGATCAAATCATAGATGTCTATTAGTAATTGGTATGGTGTTCACAGTTTTTACATGGGCATTGTAATGTCCAGTAAGTGTAGCAACCACCCATCAACCCCCCCCTCCCCTCCCCTCTGACTATATTCTGTGAAGAATGAACACCAGGAAAAGGCCATGGAAACACTCCTTCTGTGGGGGATGGGGATCCCAGCAAGCCCTGTAAATCTGAGGGGCAGCATGAGAAGTCACCACTTGTCAGCCTTGATTGCAGATGAACTTCATTAGCTCTGCTGCTGAATGTGGCAGGGTCAGTGACACCCCACATCCATGGCAGCTGCTAAGAAAGAGTAGACAGATGGCGTGTCACAGGCAGGCCAGAGTCACAGGGACAAAACCACAAAGGCTGTGGTGAGAGGGTGGGAGTCTGTGTCTTGGATCATAAAATTTATGTAAATGTCCCAATATGCAGTTTGAGACACAGTCTCGTGTGTCTAGGCAGGCCTCACACTTTCCATGTATCTAAGGATGACTTCTGCTAAGGTCACAGGTATACACCACCAGACTTGGTTTATGTGTTGCTGGAGATCAAATCCAGGGCTTTTGTGAACGGTAGGGAAGTTCTCTATTGACTAAGCCCCACCTTTAGGCTCCTGATCTAGGTTTTGAAGCATCATTAAATAGTCAGCCTTTTTCATCAGTTTCTTTAATTTTCAGGTAGAAGTAAAATGGCAGAAGTTGAGGAAATAGATGAGATTCTGTGAGATGTGTATTAATAAAACCAGGGGTAACTAACTGTCTAATTCATTGCACTTTAGGCTCTGGGTTAAAAAATATGAGGGTGTGAAGGAAGCAAGCTAAAAGACAAGTTTTATAATAATAATGTTATCCCAAGGACCTAGATTCAAAGTAGTTGCTTAAAAATATTTCTTAAGTTTTGTGTTCAAATCTGTATATAGACAACTATAGTATCTATTAATAGACACACTACATGTAGCTTTAAAAATATCTCTTGTACAGCATTTTGGTGCTTTGTAATGAGTCAAATTAAAATGGGTCAACAAGGTCAAAATAATTAGGTTTGATAGGAAGATACACAAGAAACTTAGGAAAGATTCATTTGTGCATGTGTCCCTAAGAACTGTCCTGGCTTCCAGACGACATTGCCTTTGAGCACTCATCTGACATAGTTCACTTGGAGCCAACAGCATTTACACTGTGTTCATTGCTCGCACACATTAGATGCACACAGATGGTTACAATGTTGTAAAGTTCTGCTTTGACACTTACAGACACAGCCTTACATGGCTTCTCTTGTCTTCAGTCAGCAGAGATACATTCTCACAGCAATCACAATACTTGAGAAGAAAGTCCCTATCCAGCCAGGCTGTTATGGTCTTGGAAGGACACACGATAAAATCTCAGGCTTTGTGTTTCAGTAAGTTGCCTAGGTGGCCACTGTTACAGTTCATGATGCTCCATACATTTCAAGTCTGTACATTTAACTAGAGGGACATTTTGCATTATCTGGTAATTAACCTACTAGAGGAATGATGAATTTTCCATTCTTTAGGGACCTTGAATTGTCTTCCTGTCCCCTAGCACCAAACTCAACAGGAGGCTCACCAGGATTTGAGCAGCTGTAGGTGTTTCTGGAGAAATATCCATTGAAAGAGTAGAGTCATAAGAAAGTGAGGCCCAGGGCCATATCAGGGGTATTCTGGAGGTTCTTCATGATAAACAGGGCAGATTGTATATTAACTGTTTGGTTCCCTCATCACCCCTTCTATGAGTATCTTACACAGGCAAGAAACTACACTGGGTAAAGAAACTAGCTGGATTCTTTAAAATGGCCAGAGCTTGCTTGGCTCAGCATGCTTTCCTGGATTCTTAGAATGAAGATGTTCCTTGAACTTGGAGAGTAACTGTTTTCTGAGTCCTCAGTTCAAAGAACTTTGCTTTCGTTTTGACTCTCAGGGGTGTTATCACACTGGGCACTTCCTGTCACCAGCCTCTAAGATCTTCATCTTTGGCTTTGAGTTTGGTATTTGGGCATCAACAGAGCCGATGGACTTTTGCCTTCAGTTATCCTAACTGAGCATGAATTCCCTCCTGACGTTGGAAACCACGGCTGCATGGGTCTACTACCTGCAGTTGTCTCCATAACCTGTTGAAACTTTTTTCTGCAACTCTGTCTCACTGTTTGGGATTTTGTTGTTGTTGCTATCCTCATTTGTCAACTTCCTGATCTGCTGCCTGTCTCTGATAAATCGCTCTGGTGGTGGAGAACATGCCCATGCTTTCCGTGAGGCGGATCAGCTTTTCCTTCTGCCATTCCATTGCTCAGGTGATGCACTCTGATGTCCATTGCAACAGAACAAAAGTCAGATAGGAGCTGCCTTCAAGACTTTCTTGGTAAGTCATCCTCTTCCAAATCCAGGGTATTTAATCACCTGCTTTAGCTCTGACACAGAAACTTAATGATGCTCTGTTATGACATCATCTTCCAAGGAAGCAAGACAACTTCTGCCAGTGTCTTCTGAGAAACTGTGAAGTTATCTCCACACAGTCTCTCGTGTGTGTGTGTGTGTGTGTGTGTGTGTGTGTGTGTGTGTGTGTGTGTGATTTAAATGTTGTATAGGACACAGGTTTCACTTTTCTTCAGAGATGTGGGTGACTGCATTCGGAGGATTGGTAGAAAGGATCAAGGGAATGTCTTAAAAGCATTTCATTTTGTAAAAACTTACACAGATTTTTTTTTTAAACTTTATTTATTTATTTCTCTTGGTGTTTGCCTGGAACTGGGAACTGGAACTACAGACAGTTGTGAGCTGCCATGTGGGCACTGGGAATTGAACCCCGGTCCTCTGGAAGAGTAGTCAGTGCTCTTAACTGCTGAGCCATCTCTCCAGCCTCCACACAGATTTCTTAATGGCAGTATTGTTCTCAAGATGTTCTTGAAACCAACCACAAGACAAAAGAGGCCATGCATGGTATGTTTGGAGCCTGAGACAGTTCTGGCCAGGGTCCAGATGTCTTTGTCATTAGTGTCCACAGGGAATAGTGCTGTCATGCAGCTTTGACTTTCTGACACAGACAAACTATGTAACAAGAACATGGGACAGAGATTATTGCTCAACGTTGTGTCTCTCCAAACAGTGTAGTCCCTTGATGTGCAATTGATAGCCAGGTCTCTTTCTGTGATAGTAGATGAAAAGCTCTGTGCTCTGTGTTTTAATTCTCTCACAGATTTTGCTTTTTCCTCTCTCTTTAGGGATCTCAGGGAAAGCAGACTTTATTTTGGAGAAAGAGTAGGATGTCTTTGTAGATTCTTCTAGAGGAGCTTTCAATGTTCCTGTATTTCTAACCCTCCTATCATTTCCTGCCATTGGGTATCTCTTCCCCTTTCAGGTGCTGACTGGTTCTATCTCCACCATCATAAAGAAGAGCCAGCTTCTGTGGGCTGGTCACTTCCATTCCCTGGGTCCCTGGGACCTCAATAAGTTGAATTGTTTGATTTCCTATAGTTCTTCTCTCATGATAAGGCCACGGTGGAGAAGGACAATGAGGTCCTCTGGAACGAAAGCATGTGGAGAGGCAGGCTCTGGTACACTGTGTCCGGACTCAGCTGTTGCACCAATCCTGTTCTCTCTGTAGTAGGAAGTTTCTGGCCTAGACCAACCTCAAGATCTGGACTAGCTGTCCCAAATAGACTGCTCATTGCTGCTTGACTCCAAATAATCACACAAAGACTTATATTGATTACATGCTGCTGGGCCTAAGGCTCAGGCATATTGCTAGCTACCTCTCAAATCTTAACTCACTTAACCCACTCATTTCCATTAATTTGTCTCGCCACATGACCCATGGCTTACCTGTGTTTCTTTTACTTGTTGATTCTTGGGCAGCTGGATGGAGTCTCTGTCTCATTCCACCCTCCTTCCCCTTTATCTATGCTCTGATTTCCCACCTACTTCTAAGATGCCTCACCATAGGCCAATTTCATTATTATCCAATGATAATTCCTAGTGTACAGAAAGACATTTCACATCATCTCTCTATCCTAAGAAAAAACTGAGGGACACCTTTGAGAAGTTCCAGGGAAAGGCCTGGTTTTAAGCCTCACTCCACCTACTTTGCTTTTCAGTAAACCTAAGCTAGGTGAAAGCAGAGCCACTGGGTCAAGGTCAGACTGAGGATGTAAAAGTTAAAGAGGTACCTGACCTCAGCACAAGCATCTGCAAGCCTGGCCCCCAAGAATGGGACTCCTTCCATTTCTCACCCTGGACGTATTGCTAACCTCACTCACAATAAATAGTCTTGGCCTCAGCAAGGTGACTTTCCTCTCTCTGCATCCCCCATGGAACTCAGTACTCCAACACTCCTGAGCCCAGCAGGAAGGGAAAATAGTCCCTTTGGGGAAAAAGCTTCCTTCTCACTCATCTGTCCCTGCTGCCAACAGGGTCCCAGGGTCTTTGCTGGTCCCGCTCTGTAATGGGAAGACGAGTCAGTATGTCATCTCTTCTCTGGCCATGCTCCTCACTAGAGCTCAGAGTCCAGCAAACAAAAGGAAGATTGATTTCCCATCTCCCCAGCTTCTCTTGCCCAGCTCTATCCTTCCTTGATAATTTAGGGACAAGTCTATATTCATTCTCTCTACTATTTGAAGAGAACTATTGTTTTGCTAGCTATTATATTGTTTCCAAGTAATTCCTAGCAAGGTATTTCCAAATAAATATCCCTGGGGGTCTACTTTAAAGGTAAAACCCCCTGCTATTATCACAAGCTATTTACACAGAAATGGTTGCATAAAGTCTAAAACACTTGTGTTCTAAGTAGGTTCTACCAAAGCCTTCCTGTCTGATTTTCTTAGGTTGCAGGCTAAAGAGCTCTTTTCATCCGAGATTTTGATGGAAGTATACCCAGATTAATTCAGATATGCGCTTTCTCAGCTCTGATGATGTGGGATCCAAAACAGTATTGTGGGTACTCAAAGGTGGGTTGGAATCACGTATCTAACACTCACACATTGTAGGTCTCCGTCTGGGACCTGGTAGCAGCAGAGGAAGTGGGAGCCTGGTGCTAATGGGTAGGAGAGGGGCCTCATGTGACCTGTGGTAGGAGACTCTTTATGGCCCTGCTTTTCTTCTGGCAACAGAAAGATGCAGGTGACATGAAAGAGCTGTTGGCCATCAACATGGGTGGGTTCCTTCTAGCTTCCAGAGGTTCATTTGGAGGGTGGGCAGATGAGTCAGTCTGTGCTTTCTTGTTAGTACTTACACTACATTAGCTCTGAGTTCCTGTTTAGAGACCAGTGTTTTCTGTTTTTAGTAAAAATTAGAGATGTGTTTTAGTTATGTTTCTGTATCAATGACTTTAAGAGGGGAGTTTTTGTTTTATTTTTGTTACTGTATTGTTTCTGACACATGTCTTACTACATATAGGCCAGGCTGAGTTCTAAATAGTAATCCTCCTGCCTTGGTCTCCTGAGTGCTGAGATTACAGGAAACACACTACCATACTTAGTGGTCTTGACTTAGTGTTAGCTAATGACAATAATACATGAAGTAAAATTTTATATACATACATATGTGAGTGTGTGTGTGCACATGTGTGTATTTGTGTCTATGTGCATTTGCATGCCTCAGCATCACTCATGTGAAATTCTGGAGGCCAGAAGTACTTCAGATTTTTATTATATCTGCATATACATGAGATATCACAGGGATAGGACTCAAGTTTAAACACAAAAATTCAATTATGTCTCATATGCACCTTATACACACAGCCCAAAGGTAATTTTGTGCCATATTTTTGTGCACCTGTGTTTTGACAGCGACCCTTCACAAAGTTGGCTGTGAAATTTCCTACCTGTGATATCATATCAGTATTCAAAAAGTTTCAGATTTTGGAATATTTTGGATTTCAAATGTTCTTATTAGGGCGATGCTTAATCTGAATTTTTTCATTGTTCATCTACAACCAGAATATGGAAAGTTAAACTTGGAGAAAACACTATTTAAATTTGAAGATTAAAACTCAATTGCTCTGGAAAAACTTTGTTCCAAAGGATCTCAAAATAAGAAAGGCTTAATCTACTGGCCTAGGAAACAATCGATGTCTCAAAGTATCACAAGATCAAAGTGGGTCAATGAGATGAAACCAATTGGCCACAGAAAACTAACACTCTAATTAAGGATACAGTGTGAAGGGGCATCCCAGGACAAGAGGCACTAAAGTCTCCCAAGAAAGGTGGGATGAGCACCTACAAGGAGGTGAGCTGATTCAGTCTAATGAGTAGTTAGGCCCTTGGTCTTTTTGCCCCACACCTTCAGGAGTACATCTGTGCCCATTCTTCTGATAAGAATTCATCTTTCTGATGAGCTTATGGGTCACTGGACCAAAGGACCATCATTTTAGGGATAGTGGGAACAAGAGCTGCACACCATCTTGGTTTTTGTTTGTTTTTTAAAGATGGTGTCTCACTGTAGCTGTGGCTGGCCTGACAGACTCCAAACTTACAGAGATCTATTCACCTCTGCCTCTGCCATGCCAATTCTCACCCGAGTGTTGGGACTAAAGGCCTGGGTTGCCACACTTAGCTACACACCTTCATTGAACATGAAAGTCCTGGCTCTATGCTCTGAGATTCTGATGTCCACTCTCTCCTACTCTTGGGGAGCTTGCCCCATTTCTTGCATGGGTGTAGTGATCAGTGATCAGGAGAAAAGATAAGAACAATGCCCAGCAAGTCACAAGGTCACACAGTGTTGTGTCATTCAGTGAACTGAACACGTGGTTTTGGGGACAGAGGGTGAGGCAATTCTTCAAGAGAAAGAGTATAGGGTCAAAGCACTTAGCTCCTGAATGCTAATTTCATGAGTGAGAGGTCTAGAGAAAACCTAGTTTGTGAGCAAATTTCAACAACCACACTGGGCTGGGATGTTTCTTTGCCCAGTGCAGGTATGATTGAAGGCATTTCTGATAGGTTCTGTAATGTTGAGGCATTTACAGAACTTCATTTCTGTAATTTCCAAGGAGGAGGTTGTATTTCAGCCTCACCAGTTGCTATAAAGAGTCAGCTCCTTGGACATGGGAGTCTTCTACCAAAGATGCAATGAATGGGCAGGAGCCCAGAGAGCTGGGAAAATACAAAAAAGACCAAGTCAAGGTGTGTGTTTTCTGGGTAGGAAGCTTGCTGAGAATACCAGAGAAGAGGAAGACAATCCTGAAATTGATGCTTGTCTTTATAATTTGTCTCCTATTTCACTTGATTACTCCTGAGGCTGAAGTCATCCTGGTAACTACCAGGAAGCCTTTCCCTCAAAGTGATAGAGTGGCTTTTGGGCTGTATCCTCTTTATGATGAGAGAAAGGCTTAGGCTTGATTCTTATTCCTGTAAAGGCCACAGTTGGGCCAGCATGAGAGCAATGTAAGAGCATCTGGTCGCTAGCTCCTGGAGGATGGGGTAGGTACACTTCCTAGTCCCTCATGTAAACTTGCTAAGCTGTCTACTTAAACATTGGGTTTGTTTCTAGTTTGCAAGAGAAATGGATACAGAGTGAATTTCCAGGACACAGGATTTGACCCAGACTATTACCTCATAGTCAAGCTTTGACATCATATTCCAGGGGTGTCCTAAGATGCCCAAAGGAAGTAGAATGTATAGGAATAGTTCCCTTCTTTGAGTATGTCATTAAAGATGCTCTATGTCTCAAGTGGGGCACATGGTTTCAACGCCTGTTTCCCTATCCTGATGTCTAAGAGATGGTAGCTCCCATTTCCTGCTCACTTAGGAAGTAGATTGGCAAACTTGATTCCTCAAAGTCTTCTTTTTGTCAAGAAATGTTGATTTAGATGGCTGTGGTGGTTCATGTCTGTAATTCCAGCACTTGAGAGGCTGAGGCAGAAGGATCATCACAAGTTCAAAACAATCCTGGTCTACATTGTGAGTTTCAGATCCTCCAGGACTACAGAGCAAGACTTGATCTCCAACAAACCAACCAACCTTGACTCCTTCATTCTTTTATAGGCACAGTTGAAACATTTTTGCCTTCACCAGCATCTCTCTGAAGCTCACATTTCATGTTCAGCTGTTCAGGACAGAATGTGGTTCTACCTTCCAGGTAGAGCATAACCAGGCCATTCTAAACTATTCTCACTGCTCTGTTCTAGTTAAGAGATAGATTGTCTTGGCCTCCCATCAGATTTCCCTCCTGCTGACAATGCAGCAGTCCGGTCCTGTCACCATATAAGTTAGATAACGCCATCCTCTGCTCATATGCTCCAGTAGTGTCCATTGCTGCCCAAATATTCCACATAGACCTGAAGGTGCTCAAGAAGCCCTCTGGGACTTAGCACTTCAGACCTTGTTAAGCACTTGGCTCCTTTAAGCTTATGTTGCCTTTGTTACTAGCTGCCTTAACATTCCCCCACTTCCAAAACCACCCTTGATATTCCCTTCATGTGGAGGGTCCTTTCTTCTGATTTAGACATGACTTGTCACCTTTCCTATAGGGACACATTTACTCCATGTCACCTTTCCACCACTTGAGTTAATTTTGCAATTTTTCTCTAATTATGAAATTTCATCTGACATACAGCAAAGTTTATGTTTTAATTAATGGACATTGCGTATCAGGAAGTCAGAGGTTTTATTGCTTACCACTCTTTCCCCAGCATTGCTAGCATGATAGCATGATGGTTTGAATGACAATGGCCTTCATGGATAGGCTCATGCATTTGAATACTTGGTTCCTGGTTGGTGGAACTGTTTGAGAAGGATTAGAGGTGTGGCCTTATTGGGGGAGGTGTGTCACTGGAGGTGGGCTTTGAGGTTTCAAAAGCCTACCCCATTCCCAATTGACTCTCTCTTTACTTTGTGGTGGTTATCTCAACATGTAAACTCTAAGCTATTGTTCCAATATCATACCTGCCTGCCTGCTGCCATGTTCCCAGTCATGATGATCATGGACTCACTCTCTGAAACTATAAGCCCAATAAACTCTTCTATAAGTTTTCAAGAAATGAACTGCTCAAGACTGAACCAGGACTTCTGGTATTTACTTTCTACAACCCTAGAAATACACAGGAATTTCCTGAGACAAAGGGCTTAACATGGGATTCCACTGAACAATCTTTTCTTCCATGCACTCCAGAGGTAACCTCACGGAAACTGTCAGCTAACAAATAATATGGGTATCCCAAGTACAACTTTCAATCTGGTATTAATGAACTTAGGTTTTACATCAGTGGAGAGGTATGCTGCAAGAAAACTAGGCCATAGACCTTTGGAGAAATGATCCAGACTATCTAGGAAAGGCTTATGGAGAAGAGCTGAAGGATCAAGATTAAGAATGGTTTGCTGGGGCTGGAGAGATGTCTCAAAGGTTTAGAGCACTGACTGTTCTTCCAGAGGTCCTGAGTTCAATTCCCAGCAACCACATGGTGGCTCATAACTATCTATGATGACAACTGGTATCCTCTTCTGTATACTGTATGCATAATAAATAAAAAAAGAGAATGGTTTGCTACTGAAAGAATTCTGGCAAGAAGTGATGGAATTGGGAATCCTAGACATTGAGCCAACATGAGTCTCAGCAGAGAGGGTATTGTAAGCTCTGGAATTAATTCAGCTGTTTGTATATATCCATTTCCCTCTCAACAACACACCCAACCACCTATACATCCACTCATAATTAAACCATCCATCAACCTGCCCAAACCATTTATTTCTCCATTCACTCACTCATGATTCCATCCATCCATCAATCAGCACATCCATCCATCCTTCCATCCATCCATCCTCTCCTCCATCTACCACCCACTTACTTACAGAAGCAAACATTTATTCACTCACCCTTCTTTCCTTCCATATACTATTCTTCCAATACCACATAGACTTAGTATACGATGCCCTGGGCCTGTTATGAGTTCTAGGGCTACAAAGATGAATGAGAGCTTCTGGTTTTTCTTGAAACTTAGTGATCCAGTTAGAGAGGCATATGCCCTCAACATACCATTCATAGACCTCCCAGATCTATCTTGGGGGAGAGGGTAATGAAAAGATTCCATGGCAGTGAATAAAGACCTTGAGCTGAGACAGAGCATAAAACATAGGGCCTTGTAAAACAGAAACTCATAGCACAGAGGAGAGCCCAAAGGGGCACAGGAGGGAAGGCTGATGTGAGACGCTGCTGGAGAGCAGCACTCTGGCTTTCGAGCTGTAAATGACTTTCCCAAGCTAAAAGTGGTTCAGGTCTCAGGAACCTGGGGAATGGTTGGGATTGTGGGGTGGGGAGTGTTCTGTGGGCAAACGTACATCCAAATGAACAGAAATACTAATTATTTATTTGGGAGTTTTCAGTAATGGTTTCTTTCTGTCCTGGCAGCCCTCTAAGGAACACAAAGCAAGCAGGGCAGGTGGAAGATAAGAAGAAACTTGACTATGCATGGTACATGATAGGGCCAGGCTTGCCTTCTCCCAAAAGCAGCAAACCAAGTGTTATGTAACACACCATCAATAGAATGGAAGATTGAGCCCCTTCCTTCCCTACACATAGTAGGTGCCACATTACACAGTGAGACCACCTCGGAGCGTTTGTCAGAGGTGTGTGACAGAGAAGTGGTGTGAACTCTGAGCTTAGGATCCTCTTCACATTGTGATGGGGTTGGCAAGAGAAGCAGAATAGGGGTCAGGCAGAGAAACAGAGAGACAGACAGACAGGGGTGGGATGGGGAGATCAGGTGTCAGGACCTAAGAACATCCATTCTCTTGGTCTCTGTTAAGTAGTGCAAAGAATTATTTACTTTTCACAGGCTCATATGCTCCCCTCCCCCAACACTTTCTTCTGATATTTTTCTGCATTTGCCTCTGGATTTGTTGGAACTGAGAGAAAACATACATTTCTTAGCACACAGATGCTCAGATGCGTTCTCTTTGGGGCTGTGGTTGGTAATAATTTAATTAACCCAGCTTTTTTGGGAAAAAAGTGTTAATTAGTTTTTGCTTAAAATACACATCTCAATAACCTCTTCTTCTTCACTTGTCTCCTCTGAGTGAGGCCCAGATTTTTCATCCACACCCCACAGCAAGCCCCAGCTTGGGCACCACTGCTATTAAAAGAGAAATAAAATAATTTTTACAGTCATGGATTATGACGTGATGAATATAATTCTTGTATGTCTGAGAGTTGGAAAGGAGGAGAATCTCACAAAAAAGTCACTTGCAAGGAGCTTCTCTGATAAGAAGGAGATCTCAGGTCTGCTGTCGTAGCCCCAGAGATGGCTGTTGAACACAGAGGGGAAGGTCAAAGGTATGGCCCGAGCATCTCAGACAGATGGGAAGAGATCTCGCCAAGTGAGTCCATCCCCGCGAGACTTGTCTAGCCACCTGCCACAGGAGAAGATAGTGGCCACTCCGGTGCTAGTGTTCGTCACTTCCACCTTCTCCACTAGCCAGCCAGAGTAATAGCCGCTGCTATCATGCTCCAGCCGGACCTTACGAAGCTCGCCCAGCTCCAGTGTTTCCAGGAAGAAGCGGTCAGTGCTGCCCCGCTCGAAGAGGTTTCGCATTTTCTGTTTCAGTTCCCGCTTGCCAGTGTCCCCATTAGCTCCAAAGATAGTCACAAAGACATTGGCGTCTGTGCCCGCCCCTGGTTCGTAGCCTGTGGTCACGATGATCTCATACTTGACAGGTACCAGGCTCTGGATCTTACTGGCGAAGCTCTCTGTCGTCTTGGTAACCTCAAATACTTTGAAGTACTTCCTCTTCCTCTTGAGGGGGATGAGGCAATCACAATTAAAGAAGTACCTGGCAGGGTATGAAAGAACAGACAAGAGTCAGCTCAGGAGGTGCTAGCAGAGGGTGACGTCATCTCCTGGGGCCTCCAGGCATCATTCCATCCATTTTTCTTTCTTTTTTAAAATATTTATTTATTATGAGTAAACAGAAGAGGGTACCAGATGTCATCATAGATGGTCATGAGCCACCATGTGGATGCTGGGATTGAACCCAGGACCTCTGGAAGAACAGTCAGTGCTCTTAACCTCTGAGCCATCTCTCCAGCCCTCCATCTATCCTTCTTCTTGCCCCTTGTTTCTTCTTATTCTTTTGAAATCCATAACTCAAATCTGTTGGTCCTGTCTTTCAAATGAGCTGGTCTGTTCCCCATCCCATCTCTTAGGACCTCCCTGTTTGCGCTTTGGTACAAATCACCATTATCTTAAGGATGAATATCAGGAGCCTGCTAACTACCCTCTGTGTTTTTTACTCCCTAGGTTTGGAGTAAACAATTACTAAGAGTTTTTCCCAACCCAAATTGTAGATGCTGTCTTCTAGCCACCCTTGAACTCTCAGCAGCTGTGATTTCCCCACCCACAGGAGACCAACACAAGATGGAGACCATTATCATTCCATCAGTGTGGGAGAGGGGCACATGCGGTCCCACCCCTTCCTGAGCATTTATAGGCAGTTAACCATTGCTGGGGGGGGGGTTCTAATAAGGTCCTGTTCCTCCTTGAGAATTTATAGGCAGTGGTTTGGGGAGGGGGTCTCATGAAGCCCTGGCCCTCTCTGAGGACAGTTAGGCCATCAGTTCCGAGAGAGAAGGTTTCCTCCAGTTGTTTATCTGCTTATTACTTTCCTGTGTCCCTTTAGTAACCCAGATTAAACTCATCGCTTCAGCAGTCTAGACATGGATGGAATCTTTTCTTTGTTCTGTCTTTGGTTTCCTATCTGGAGTAAATAGCTGTTTGCTCATCTCCCCAGGAAACATTCCCACAACACTAATAATTTATCAGATTTTGAAATAAGCAGTCCTGGTGCTTGCTAATGACTTCAGGGATGCAACAATGGAAAAGTGTGCCCAGAGGTGAACACACTGGTGATCGCTGGAGAGTAGCCATGCTGAGAGGCACTCTACAGAAGCAGTGGAAAGGAGCCAGCTTGAGGAGATCCCTGCTGGGTCAGCTGCTGCTCAGTTCACATTGGGAACCCACAGCAACTATGCAGGACTAGACTGAAGCATTGTTGGCAGAATCTCTAGATTAGATAGAGGACAAAACTGTGACTGAAAACTGAGCAGTGTGCTGCGAAGGGGCAATTTAGTCTGAGCCACAGTTCCCACCGGACACATACAGCCAGGACCAGCACTTGCACTTCACCCTGTGGTAACTAACCTTCTCAGAGCCAGGACCTGCACCTGCTGTACCTCCAGAAGAACCTCCCAGAGAGGAATTTATATTAGCAGCCAACTCCTGTGAGAACACACTCAGGACAGGCCCAGAACCTGTGCCAAGCATCTGCCTGAGTGACAGCCCACAAAGGCAGCGCTCATGCTTCAGGCACCCAGAGCACACACAGGCAGGTTCTATGCCTGTGATCTACCCCTGAAAAATGACTAGTAGCAACGCCCCTTCTCTATGAAAACTTTAGAGTCCTCATATACATAAAATCACCACCCAAGTTCTATAGGGAATAGATTGCACAGGTTGGTGTGGGATTGGAAGTCTCTTTGCCTCAGTTTCCCAAGTGTTGGTATTATTTTAGGCTGTTAATTGCCCCTCCCTTCCTCCCTCCCTCTCTGCTCAAACATATGTTGGCACACACATGTAGAGACTGTAAGTCAACCTTAGATGTAATTCTTTAGGTACTACCTGCCTGAGCTACCTGAGAAGCTCTTTTTTGAGTCAGGGTCTCTCACTGTTAAGACTAGATTGTCTGGCCCCCTAAACCTCAGAGACCTGACTGGCTCTGATTTTCCAGAACTAGGATTACAAGTGTGTGGCACCATGCCAGGCTTTTCTGTGGGTCCTGGGAATCAAACTCAGCTCCTCATGCTTACAAGGCAAGCACTTACTGACTGAGCCATTGCCCAGCCCTGACTGTATTAATTACCATAGTCTCTTTTGATCCTATAGTTACCTGGAGCTGCCTTATCTTCTCCCTTTATTCATTTTGCTCTTCTTTTAATCTCCTCTTGCATTTTTCTCTTATATTAATTTCTAGATTACTCTGTGTCTTGACTTTCCTTCCTACCTGAAGTAACCAATACCTTAAGACATGACATTCTATCTGTACTTCTTACTCCATCTAAATTATTTATGTTGAACAGTGATTACTTTTATCTGACTACTATTTTATTTTCATATGTCCATATATTGCTTATGGTCACCATGAAGACAGGATTTTACTCTTGGAGCAAATCTGGAGAGCAAGTGCACAGACTGGGTGTTTAGTCACATATCCAGGTCAATGACAATAAATGAAATTTGTCCCTCCATAACCTGCCACTACCTGAATATTCCAAATATGAATAAACATGCATGATTAAAAGTAAGATCAAAAGCAGCAAATCTTCAACCCAATGCACAAAACTCAATGCAAAACACAAGAAAAAAACAAGCAATGAAACTTCCAAAAACTACTAATTCCGCCATAACGGACTACAATAAATGTGGATGAGATGTAATCCTAGGTTTACATTTAAAATGACAAAAACATTGCACAAACTCAAAGAGGACACAAATAAATCTCAGAATAATCACAGGGAGAACACATGCATGCACATGCACACACATGCACACAAATGCACACACGTGCGTGCACACAAACTGAAGAATAAAACAAAGAAGGTGATAAAGAATATTTAAGTAAAATTAAATGGAGATAAACACTATAAAAATGGGGATATGAATGGAAATGAAAATCTCAGTAAGGAAAAAAACTCTCAGTGGTAAGATTCATCAACAGAATAAATTAAGTGGAAGACAGACTATCAGGGCTTAAGTTCAAAGTAGAAAAATTAAAACATTCAGACAATTACAATGATAAATAATAAGAAAGTACAACAGAGCACCCAAGACCTTAGAATGTAAGACATAAACATAGTAGATAGATAAGTTCAAAATAAAGGCATAGAAATAACAGTCCATAAAAGCATAGCTTCTGTGGAATAATCCTCTTGTATACTATAAAGATTTGTCACTCAGATTGGTTTAATAAAACACTGATTAGCCACTAGCCAAGCTGGAAATATAGGCAGGTCCACCAAACTAAGAATGATGAAAGAAAGGTGGATCAGAGAATCTCCGGCAAATGCAGAGAAGCAAGATGAGAATGTTGTACTGTGGAAAAGATACTAAGCCATGTTGATAAACATAGATAAGAATTATGGGCTAACAGTATTGATGTTGGGATGAAGAAAGCAGATCTGTCTGGAGTGGATGCAGAACTAAGCCACCTTGGGACCTTGGGATCTTGGGACCTCCTGCCCTTGCTAGGGAGGATATTTGACAAAAATCTATCTACTATAGTGAAGAAATATTCATGAGATTACAGGAGAGATAAACTACCCTAGAATGGCACATAGACAAATAAGGAAAGAACCAAATATCACAATAATCAAAAACCAGTAGTCAGTGCAAAGCTTTCAGTAATAACTATGAATGTTAACGGTCTTGATCTTCCAATCAAAAGACACAGACTTGTGGACTGAGTTAAAAATTAAGGCCCATCTATTTATTGCCTACAAAAAGCCAGCCTCACTGGAATATATGAGTAGAGCTGTAATGTGAAAGAATAGAAAATGGCATTCCACACAAAATAAATTAGAAAACAAGCAGATGTAGTAATCCTAATAGCTAGGATAGAATAGGCATCAAACCAAAGTGAATTAGAAGAGATAGAGATGGTTTCTTGGTATTGACTAAGGGAACAGTCTGCTAAGGGAATATTGAAACTGTAGCCCTATGTGCAGTGACCTTATAAGACAGACACTAATGGTTTTAAATATACATATTTACTCAACCCAATAATAGCGTTTCACTCTCACCAATAAACAGGTTACCTAATGGACAAAACTAAATAAACAAAAACCACCAAAGAAATATCACAGCTAAATGTCACCGCAGATCAAATGGACTTAACAGACAGCTAGAGAATATTTCACCCAAACATTGCAGAACACATTTTTCTCAGAAGCCCATGTAGCTTTCCTTAAAATAGATGACATTTAAGGACACTAAACAAATCTTAAAACCACAAGAAAATTCAAGTAATTTCTTATATCTTGTCTCTCTCAATTTTTGAGAATATAATTTAATTACAACACTTCTTCGACTTTCCTTCATGATATCCTGTCTTATTGGAACAGGAAAAAATCAACACCAAGAGAAATGATAAAACATAACTCATGGAGATTATATAACACACTACTGAATGATGAATGAGTCATCCAGGAGATCAAGAGGGTAATTTAAAAATTTATAGAATCAAAAGAAAATAAAAATACAACCTACTAGAACATTTACACATGATAAAATCAGGATTGGAATTACTTATATCTACAAATTCTCACATTTAAAAAACAGAGAGCTTAATGTTGCACCTTAAGGCTAAGAAAAATCCAGAGCAAGCCAAACCCAAGTCAGCAGACAGAAAGAAATAATAAAGATAAGGCAAGAATAAATGAAATGAAAACTAAACTAATAATACAAAGAATCAATGAAATAAGGAATTGGTTCTTCATAAAGATAAGCAAGACTGACAAACTTTCAGCTAGTCTGAACAACTGGAAGAGAAAACCCAAATCAATAAAATTAGAGATCAAAAGAGAGACATTACAACAGATACCAACAAAATTCAGAAGATCACCAAGACATACTTTGAAAAGTTATCTTTGAGCTTGTGAGATAGCTGGGTGGTAAGGGTACTTGCTAACAGGCCTGACAGTGGAGTTCAGTATCAGAAACTCACCTGGTAGAAATAGAGACCCAACTTCCACAAGCTGTCCTCCCTCCACCACCCTCTCTTTTTCTCTGTCTCTCTGTCTCTCTGTGAGTATTCAAAAAAATGAAAGTACAGAATAGATAAATTTCTATATAACACACTTGCAAAAATTAAACCTAGATGATATAAATTACTTAAATAGATGCACAACAGGCCATGAAATGAAAGCATCCATGTTGTTTCTCAAGGGCAGACCCAGATGCATTCACTGGTAAGGTCTATCTGGCATGTAAAGAAGAACTAAGACGGATGTTCTTCAGTGTAGTCCACAACCCAGAAAGGAAAGGAATGCTACCAAACCCATTATAAGATGGTAGGATTACACTGAAATTAAAGCCAGATAAGAACATACACACACACACACACACACACACACACACCAATCTCCCTGATGAACAAAGACACATTATTTGTAAACTGTATTCAATCATACACCAGAAAAGTCACCATGCCCAAGTGGGATTTGTTGCAGGGATGTAAAGATAGTTCAGCATCATAAATCAATAAAACAGAAATTACATGATCCATCTCAATGATTAAAGAAAAGATTTTCTGACAAAGTCCAACATCCTTTCATGACAAAATCCCAGAAGAAGCTAAAAATAGGACAATGTAACAAGGATTATCTATGACAAACTGAAACTTAACATCACATTAAATAAGGAAAACCCCAAAATATTCCCACAAAATCAGAAATGAAACAAGGGTGCCCATTTTCCCTATGCTTATTTAGTAGTACAGTCTTCAAAGACTTAGCTTGGGCACTAACCCTAGAAATAAAAGAGAAACAAAATGAAAGGAATACAGACATATACGAAAGAAAGACTATTTATATCTGCAGATGATGATACTGTACATTAAGGACACGAAGACTCTGGCAGAACCCTTAGCATTAATAAACACTGTCACAAAGTAGCACAATAAAAGAAAATGGGCTGAAAACTTCTACTATGAAAATTTTAAAAGACTAAAGAAAGTGCAGGCAATGGAAGAATGCATCTGCAGAATTAATTTAGTGAAAATGAACGTAGATTCATTGCAACCTCCATCAAACTTCAACGGCAATCTTTAGAAAAAATAGAAAAAAAAGTCCTAAAACTAACACAGAAGCACACAGAAGGTTCTGGATTATATAAAATAATCCTGAGCAAAACAGACAAAGCTAAAAGTATACTCACAACCACTTAAGTTCAGAGCCATAGTAACAAAAGCCATTCAGGTCCCACAGAAAAACCAAGTCAGGAAGATCTATGGACCCAGATTTAAATTCACAGCTGTAGACAATTCATTTTATTTATTTATTTTACCAAGATATCAAATAACATACATCGGAGAACAGACAGCCTCTTCAGAAATTATGCTAGGGAAACTGGATATTCATATGTAGAAGAATGACATTAGATTCCCATGCCTAACCCTACAGATAATCACCTCCAAATGGATGAAGACCTAATTATAAGACCTCAAACTCAAATACTGTCAGAGGACAGTAGGGAAGGCTTTCAGGATGTAAACATAGGAACTTTCTCAAAAGGTCTCTAGTGGCTCAGGAACAAGTACCAGGAGATCACATGAAACTCCAGCTGGCCTGGAGAGTTGGCTCAAAGGTTTAGGGTTTTCTAATTCCCAGTGTTCAATTGCAGCACTCACATGGTGGCTCAAAACCATCTGTTGCTCAGTTCTAGGTCATCGGACACTCTCTTCTGACCTCTGTGGGCACCAGGCACACATGTGCCAAAACATACATTGCCAAAACACTCATACATATAAAATAAAATAAATCTAAAACAATTAAAAGCACAGCAAAGGACAAGATTGGCAGAGAGAAACGACAGCCCACTGGATGGGAGGAAATCTTTGTTACTTATATATCTGCCAGAGGATTAATACCCAGAATATATAAAAAATTTCAAAAAAACCTCCACTAAACTACAAAGAAGTGACAACCTAGGCACTATTTAGTGTGATAAAATAAGCATTTATTAAAAGATAAGGCAAAAATGGTTCAGAAATATAGGAAATGTTCAGCATTCTCAGTCATCAGGGAAATGACATCAAAACTACATTGAGACTCCATATCTGGTCCAAATGACTATTAAAAAGAAAACAAATAAATAAGAAAAGAGCTGATGAAGGTGAGGGCCTGAGGAAAGAGAGCTTTCATACATGGTTGGTGCCAACTGTCCAGTCACTATGAAAGTCAGTGTGGGATTTCTCAAAAAACTAAAAATAGAGTTATCATATGGCCCAGGCATTGCTCCTCCTGGGTGTAAACTTTGAGGATTCTATGTTAGCACTTCACTGCAGCACTGTGCACAGGAGCCACATTATGAAAACAGCCTTGGTGGCTATCAACATGAATAGATGAAATAATATGGAATGTGCACACAATGGAGTTTTGCTGAACCACAAAGAAAAGTTATTTTCTGAGAAATAAATGAAACCAGAAATCATCATATTAAGAAAATAAGCAAAACTCCGAATGACTAAAAACCACATTTCCCTTCCTTTAGAGATCCTATTTTGTTTTTTTATAAAGTAGATACACACACAGTTATGTGTGTACCTGATGTGGTAAGAAGCCTGGGGATGCAGGAGAGCAGGGGGAGGGGAAGAGACTTGACATGGTAAAAATCCACAGCATACTTGAAGGAAACTGACCTTACAAAACCCAATACTACCTTCTGTGAATGGATGCAAATAAAGAATTAAATACATTTTTTACATCTGTTCATTTATTTTGTATCTACGAGCTTGAGTGTGGGCAAGCACTCACCCTGGCATCCCTTTGGAGGTCAGAGGGCAATGTGTGCTCTTTATCCACTTCATGTGACTGGGGATAAATCTAAGGTTAGCAGAATTGGTAAGGAGCATTTTACCTACTAAGCCACCTCTCAGGCTCTTCATGTCAATAAAAAAAATTTTTTTAGTTGAAAAGGAAGAAAGAAATTTTGAAGGAAAAAAAATGAAAGTGCCTCACAGAAAATGTTTGTTCTGTCTTGAAATCTCTCCCCCACAGATTTATCACTTGATGTAGCTGGATTTTTTTTTTTTTTACATATGAGAATATCTTCAAAGGAGATGCACATTCATAATTCTTTTAAAACGTGGGGTTTTTGCATAGATTCAGTAATATTCAAAACTGGATGTAAATGTACAAATTGTATGGTCACATACATGGGTTTCCAAGCATGGTCTCTCTTTTCCCTTCGGGCTGGCTATGTCTCCTTCTCTGGTTTCACCGCAGCACCCCACCCTTACCTTAGATAACCCACATAACAGCCGAGGTGCAGCCTGCCAGACTTCCTCCCTTGCACCCCTTCTGACAGACCCACGTACACACAGACAGATGGGCTTGTCAGTGTTCTCTTTTCTGCACAGCATCGTACAAGACGCGTTTTCCTGCATCTTGGTTCCCTCACTTGATAATACTTCCTGGGAGTTGCTCCAAGTCATCTGGTACACATTTAGATCATTATTTTAAATGGCTAAAAAAAATCCCCAGTACAGATACAAGGACATGTTTCCTAACAAAAGTAGAAATACCACCCAAGATGTGCGACTCAAAGCCAGTGGGGCCAAGGCTCTAGGTGGTGGGGAGTGTCCATAAGACTAAAGGTGAAAACAGTGAGAAAAAAAAAAAAAAGAGATGAACTGGCTTAAAACTCAGGTAGAGCACAGTCACCCTTCTGCAGACATTGTGTCCACAGAGATCAGAAAGTATCAGGGAGAATGAGGTTCTCAAAATGCTGCTGATGGCTGTCTCTCATGGTCTGATTTGAATTTTATAGTAATTATCTGCTGGATAAACTATTCATATAAAAGTTTTTTATATCAGTTTTTAAAAAAAAAATAGATAAAATCTTCTCTGGATCCTTCCACTGGAACCTTGAGGGTATTGAATGCCAAGTGCTGGCATGTAGCTCGGTGATAGAATGTTTATGTAGTATATGCATGGCTCTAGGTTCTCTCCCAGTATAAAAAGCACACTGTGCACTGAGGGAGAGAGAGAGAGAGAGAGAGAGAGAGAGAGAGAGAGAGAGAGAGAGAGAGAGCGAGCTTAAATATGGCTACCCAATACAGAGGGATAATGCGAAGTGTTGGTTAGTGGTGTCCTTAGAACTCCAAACAATCCAAGTTATCGCTATTTCTCCTCTTCATGCGCTGGAACAAGGCGGTAAGATCCTATTATTGAAGACACACACACAGGAGATGAAGATACCTGCCTGTTGCTTCTGTGTGGGAGGTGATCTCCTCACTAGGGAAAGGAGGGGCTACGTGGAGTGATCAGGGACAGACCCAGGAAGCAACGTGTTAGGATAATGGCCTGCATGACCTTCGGTGGCCCAGGGTGAGATAGCCTG
The DNA here is from genome assembly GCA_004025045.1 of Sigmodon hispidus. Taxonomy (NCBI): domain Eukaryota; kingdom Metazoa; phylum Chordata; class Mammalia; order Rodentia; family Cricetidae; genus Sigmodon; species Sigmodon hispidus. The sequence goes on along the minus strand of PVIH01001702.1, from coordinate 125,749 downwards.
AGATGACGTGCAGTGGCCAGTGGCACTCTAGCCTTGTGGGCCACATCTATCTCTGTCATATCCCACCAGGTAAGCCTTGGCCCCCGCTTGCCCCACTAGGCTTTCTTGGCTTCTTCTCAGCCTCTCACAGGCCTTCCAGTTCCTTAGAGCAGTGAGTCTCAGCCTTCCTAATGCAGTGGCCCTTTAACAGAGCTCATGTTGTGGTGACCCCAGCTACGAAATTACTTTTGTTGCTACTTTATAACCGTAACTTTGTTTCATAATGTGAACATCTGTATTTTCCAATGGTATTAGGTAACCCCCGTGAAGGATAGTTCAACCTCCAAAGGGGCCATGACCCACAGGTTGAGAACCACTGCCCTAGGGTCTTTCCTGGCTTCCTGTAATAGTACCAAGTGGTTTTAACTATAATAATTGACAGCTGTGTCTGTGTTGCCTGGCTAACTATGACCCTTACCCTCCCAGAAATGGCTATGTCTCCAGAAGTCTGTGACAGCAGAAACGCAAAGCTGCAGGCAGCAGGTGTGTTATTGGATTGCCTGGCTGGTCTGCTCTTGCCCATAAGAGACATCCTTACTGAGATCTCTTCATTTCTGTGTCATTATAGAAGAAAGGAAGGAAGGGAGGAATGGAGGGAGGAAGGAAGGAAGGAAGAAAAGGCTCCACTGTCTGCTGCTGTGCACCTTCATTGGTGTTTTCTTGTAAGGAAATCTCCCTAGATTAAAAGCCAAGAGACACCTAATCTAGACTCCTGTCTCTAGTGGTAGATACATAAAGAGTTCAGGTAACTCTGGCCCAGTGGTTCTCAAATTGTGGGTCTCGACCCTCTTGGGAGTTGAATAACAGTTTCAAATGGATCGCCTAAGATCAACAGAAAACAGATATTTAGAATACAACTCATAACAGTTGCAAAATTACAGTTATGGAGTAGCAATGAAGGTAATTTTATGGTTGGGGGTCACGACAACATGAACTGTATCAAAATGTGGCAGCATTAGCAAGGCTGAGAACCACGGCTAACCCAGTCAGCTGCTTCTTCCTGTCCTGTCTTGCAGGTTTATATGCATGAGTAGGGTAACCTTGGCATTGAAGAACCCACCCTCCTACACATTGCCCTCCTGCCCATGTGGGATTGAAGTCCCCACTGCACCCCAGGCTCAGCTCTGTACATACACATTTCCATACTCCATCTCAGTGATGGTGATTGTCTTGACATGCCAGACTAGCTCTCTCTTGGGGATGAACCGGTCCTCCCTGGCCAGGTGGCCCACACAGAGGGAGGCAATGTCTCCCAAAAAGATGCTGTCAAACTCAAATGTGTCTGTGGTCCCCCTGCAGAAAACAGAGATGGGATCAGTGGGCTACCATGCCTATGGATGCAGGCAAGCTTTTAGTGAAAGCCTACTGTGTTCCAAGATGATACAGAATGAACGTGCAAAGCAATAGCCAGCCCAGCATTCCTTGAGGGATTCTGGCTAGTTTTAAATCAAGATAATGACAAAGAAAAAGCCCTGCCTGTTTCCAGCATGCAAATGTCAGTCACTAAGCTGGCTGGAAGTTGGAGAAAGGTGAAGAGCTGGGTGTGAAGCTTCAGGGAGAGGAGAAATAGCCCTCTAGTAAGGACTTGCTTTTGGAAAATCTTAGGATGAGAGTAGCTGGGTTTTGGGGAATCTACTTGGATGGAATTTGAACCCATGAAACAGTAATGAGAAGGCAGGGTGTGGGCAGTCTGTTGGTTCTAGCACAGACTTTGTCCTCACGAAAGGAGAATCTGAATGAAAGGTTGAGGTAAACAGAATGGGCCATTCTGCCAAGTTGGCGTGTTGAAACCTAATCTTGTGTGATGGAATTTGGAGCTGGGCCTTTGGAAGGTGATTAAGTGGTGAGGGTAGAGATTTGCTGAACGGAATCTCATAAAAACAAGCTCCAGGGAGCTTCTGCACCCCTTCTGCTGCATGAGAACACAGTAAGAGGAACCCCACCTGTGAATGGGGAGGCCAGTGTCACCAGACACCCAATCTGCCTGCAGGCAGCCTCGAGAATATGGGAAAGGGATTTCATTTGTTCCTAAACCACCCTGGCTCGAGTGGGCTAAGATAAAGGAAGTGTGTGTGTGTGTGTGTGTGTGTGTGTGTGTGTGTGTGTGTGTGTGTGTGTAGGGAGGACTTTGTAGTTCTGGCAGGAACCTGGATGGAGGGGACACAGCCACTGAGGCCTAGGAGAAGCAGGGGAAAGGTCTGGTTTGTGATGTGGGATAATACTTTCAAGGAATTACAGGTCTGGCACACAGGTACTCAGCAAGTTATGGGTCTAGTGAGACCCATTTATAGACCATTCAGTGGGTGAGATTATTAGGGTCTCTGGATTACCCTCCCTGCCCCCATTTCATCAAGCATCCTTCTTACTTCCGAAAGGCCCGCTGTCTGGAAGAATTTTCCACAAGGAACTCCTTGGATCTGTTCTTCCTGCCCTCCAAGATGAGCCAGACATTCTCCCTCGTTTCGCCTCCGTTGCCAGTTTCTATGACAATCTCGTAGGCTGCAGGGAGGAGGTGGGAGGGGGTCAGCAGCAGGAAGCAGCCACCTGTCACCAGCCAGTCCCTCCCTCCCTCTCAGGAATTTTCTCTGACCTTAAGCCACAGTCTGGGTGGAAGAGACAGTTAGCCTTGCTGAGACCCAGGCCTGTAATTAGAACTGGTGAGTCTGGGATTGCAGTGGGCAACCTCTTTGCTGGCAAAAATGGGAATGTGGCAGCCAGATTGGAATGAGTCCTCAAGAGATGTTGGGACCTGGTTCCCACAGCTGATGAGCAACTAAACTAAAATGCAGAAGAGAAAAAAAATGCCTAGAAGATGTGGGAAAAGAGGCAGGCCTGGCTACAGGAAGCACAGTGTGAAGACCCAGCAGGCTGAGGGCCTCTGGGAGGACACAGCCCTGCCTCATTTCCTTCAGCCTCTTCCCAGCGTGACTCCCATAGCATCTCTCCACTAGCCCCCACAGAAGGGGTGCCAAGTGTCAGGAGTACCAGATGGGCAGCTAGAATTGACTTTTTGGCTCCAGACATCTAATTCAACACTAACCATTCATAAGACGAAATGCGCGCTAGCAAAGGTGCAGGGCGCCGGAGCAGGAGAAAGGCAGGTTTCACGCCTTCTCTTTTTCTCAGCTCCTAGTACTTACTCTCTCTCTTACTTTCTCTCTCCAGCCGCTGACCTCATAGCTCCTGCTTAGAGCTCCGCCATGCTCCCTCTCTCCACCTCTGTCCACTCATGCCTCACCTCCTTCTGTTTATTTCCACATCACCTTGTGAGGAAGGCTTATTAAAGTGGTAGCCGGGTCCCCAGCACTAATGTTCTGTCTCACCTCATTGTTTCTTCCTCTTGTTCTCATCATCTTTAAATATTCTGCAACATTTCATTTGTTTATTATTGCCTATTGTACTCCCTCCCTCTTCCTACGTAAGTGTAGGCTCCACAGAGGCAGGTATGTTCACTAACAAATTTCCAACTGCCAAGAATAGTGCCTGGCACATGGTGGGCTCTCAGTAAATATATTTTAGTTAATTTTGTTTTATGTTCATGGTGTTTTGTCTGCATGTATGTCTATGTACAAGGTACATGAAGATGCTAGAAAGGGGTGCTGGATCCTGTACTTGCAGATGGTTGTGAACTATCATGTGAGGACTGGAAATTGAACTTCCCTTCTGCAAAGGTGTAAGTGCTCCTAACTGCTGAGCATCTATCTCTTCAAGGCTCTCTTCCTTCTCTATGCCACACCACACCCAACCGTGTCAGGACATATTCACTGAAGGAAGACATGAGTAGCTAAGTGGAGCTCAAAGGGAGCCTTCCTGAGGAAGGGAGCCCTTGAGCATGGCCTTGGAGGGCAGCTGTGATAGAGGAGGGGATGGAGAAATGGTCCTGGCAGAGGGAAGAATATGAGTGAAGATACAGAGGAAGCAGGACATGTGGTCTAGCCCAGGGATGGAGCCAGCATACATCAAAGGCCTGTCTCAGATGGACCTTAGACATGTAGAATAAAGAGATGGGCAGCCTTGAGGCAAGAATGACAGAAACATGTGACAGCCATGACAACATGACAGGGGAGGACAATGTATTTCTGATTGGCATCCAAAGTTTTACTGCCCATCGTTAGGACTCTTACACCTGGGAGCTCCCTACTGCATGCCTGGATGGACTGAGAGTTCCTCCCCAGGGACATGCTCTTTCCTCCTTCTCTGAGGCTATTCAGCAGTAAGAATTCAGGCTGTTGCTGCAAACATTCATCTTCTTGGAGTTCAAAGAAACTTGCACTAAGTTAACACACTGGGGGAAATGAAACTGAGAAGAGAGGAAGAGTCACACTGATATCAGTGGCACTCTGCAGACAGTGAAGTTGGATCCAGAGCCATCTCAGGTTTCCAAGTTCTGGGAACAAATACATTTTCTGAATGCAGCAAAGATACAGTTTTTAGACATGTGCCACCCAGTTCCTAAGCACCCTCAGAAGCTTCTGTTGGGACCATCAGAAGATAGAAACTTCAACAACACACCAAGTAGGGTGGATTCTACTGCCTGGAGAAGCAGGGAGAGATCCATCCCCAGGGACTAGCCAGCAGAGGAATGTTCTGGAGCTAGAAACAATGCAAATAAATTGACAAAGCAAACCTAAAGGGTGTCAAGAGCATCAGAAAAACAAAAGGCTGGAAAGGCAAATGCACCCTTCAGCCTGAAGGTGTTCCAGCAGGAGAGATGTGTGGTCTCCCAAGTGTGTGCATGTGTACATTTGTGCACTTGAGCATGCGATCTTGCTATGTAAGCCAGAACCTAGAAAAACTGCAACACAATGCCTGAAGGCCCAGGCGCTAGGATTACATATGCAGAGTGCTGGCAGCTCTTGACTCTGAATGTATGTTGGAGATACCTGTAGAGGTCATTGCTTGCAAGATGGCTGGAGCACTTTCTGAGGATGCTTCAGAGCACTGGAGATGAAGCCTAGATAAAAGATGCTCTGCTGATATGGGCAACTGATAGATTAGCAGTGCCAGCCAAGCCCAATAGGGAGAAGGCATCCTAGAGCCATAATGCAGTGGGCCTTGCATAACCTTTCTGAATTTGTTTTCTTTTTGACACAGACATGTAAATTGCACCATGCCTTCTCCTTAGGGCATATGTGGGATTTTATTTTTCTTTTTTTTCATATTAATAACTGTGCATTTTGGAAGCAAGTAGCCATAGGACATACACACATACACACTTTCAGCTGGGGTGAGGACAGTGGGTTTCATGTGAACATCAGGCAAAGCCATGAGATCAAACCATCCCAAAAGAGGTACAATCACCTTGCTTCTAACCAATCCTGATTATTCCCCAGAGACATGAGCATAAGTGACAATGTCAAACACTGCACACACCGAATGATAGTTCCTCCCTGGTACTATGGGATGGGGCCAGAAAGCTGGAGCCAAGGTGTTCTTTTGTGGTTTTTCTGTCTGTTCCAGGAGGCCTCATGTAGGATGGGAGGGTCTTATTCATCTAACTGGTCTGAGAGGTTTGTGGGCAGCCCTCCCCTTCTCTGATGGTCGAAGGAGGACTGTTTACCTTCTGGTCAGCATCAAGCATGACATCCACGTGTGCACTCGTGCCCTTTCTTTAATGCTGCCAACTTAAGTTTGTGCATTGTGTCAGAATGTTTAGTTTACAAATTTGGAAGCTTTAATTGTAATTTGCTTTGAGAAGACTTTTTTGTTTAAAGCTACATCCATTGTCAAAATTACCTTGAGTAACTTTGATAATTTAATGTCTGTGGACAAAACTAATAGTTTGTTTTTTGAACAGCACCTTGCCTGAAGATGACTTTTAAAGAAGTTAATATATTAAAAATTATATTTGAACTTTGAATTATTTTAATCATCACATTAAAACATGGCAAATTATTTGGTCATTCCAGTCAGTGTACTGCCCTAATTATTCTCATTGTGAGGCCAATTGGTCCATCAGTCCATGTCTTGTTTACTGTTCTTTTTCTGTGCAGTACCAGCTAAAGATGAAAGACTAGCTGGTAGCACTACAGTGTAGATCCCAAGACTGTACCCTGCCTGTGGCACTTAAAATACTATGTGGGGACTTACAATCGCATTGTTTCACAAAATAAATATCTCATGTCAAACACCAGACAAGCATCTGTTATTTCTAGAGCACTTGGACCCTTGTCCACCCACCCTAACCTGCAGCTGTGCTGAGGTAGGAACGCAACTGAATTATCATCTTACCTTGTGGAAAGATTAAAGGGGTACCTAGGAGGGACTAACAGCTTTCTAGGAAAGCTGGCCTTGGGACGGCCTACCCTAAGGTTCCTGTTAACTGTTGCGCTTACCTTATGGTTCAGCTGTCTCACTTAACATGCAAAGCAGGTTTTACCGGATCCTGTTCTAATTAGAATCCTAACCTTGTAGTCAGGGGCTGTGGTGCTAACTGGGGCCCTGCCCCCCATGCCTGTGCACCCTTTTCAAGGGTGCCAGTTCCTCTCCTGATGAATGCCAGACGCGAACACATCTCTCTGGTTTCGGAGTTTGAGGGGAGCCTGTTTCTAGGACAGTCAAGACTATACGGTGAAACCCTGTTTCAAAAATTTTTCTCTGTAGCATTACTGGAGAGGCAGTCTCTGGCATATTTGCTAATCAGTTCCTAGGGACCTTGCTTCGTTCATTTGTACCTCCTCTTCAGTCACCTCAATATCCAAGTGCCACAAGTAACTACTATACACCTCCGGATTCTCCCTTTCCTGCCATTCGACTTTACCATAGGCCGGACACACCTTTATCACCCAACAGGTCTGTACTTGGGCCATAGTTATCCCAAAGAGCCTTATGGTAAGCTGGCTTCAAGGCGTAGTGAGAGTGTGGTGTAGAATGCCTTCACACAGATGAAGCTTATTTAAGGGGTTCTTTATACTCATAGACTGAGTGCCCAAATGACCCAGGGTCACCAGCAGGAAGACTCCAGGAGGGTATGGAAATGTCCTCTGAAGTCAGGGTCAAGTGTGGCAGACACTTCAGGCTGCACAGTGTGAATTTGTCTTGACATTAAATAAAGGCAGTTAAAAGTTGAGAATCAAGTTCCATGCACAACACCTCCAGGACCAGCTGCCACCTGGGAACAAAGGTATGACTACCTGTCTGTCCCCATGTGAGCATCACAGCTGGTTCTATGCTGCTCCCTACACATTCACGGTATTCACAGGAGTGACCAGGCCTGCTCCTGACTCCCTGCTTATACTCTCCTATTTTCCACACCCACAGAATACACTCCACCCCCAACAACCTGAATCCTGCAAGTAATGGCAGATAGTTGGCTGCTTGGAAAGCTGAGAGGGAGACTTGGCAACAGAGACGGGCTTTATGGTGTGTTCCTCTTCTAAACACCAGTGGTCTGAGCAGTCTCCATTGCTCATCTCGGCTTTATGTGCAGAGCTTAAGTTTCCCTCTCTGAATGCAACACATGACTCCGTGTAAGGGGAGTACGGCTTCCGTTTACCAGGCATCCATTCCCTGAACCCCAAGGTTCACAGTACTGCAGAAGATGAAAAATATGAATGATGGTGCCATGGATTTGTATAGGTCACAAACCAAGGTATATCACCCACTGCACCCAAAATGAAACTGGGCACCCAATAACTCCTTAGGAAGTGTAATTACTGAAGCAGAGAACACACACATTCTCTAGTCAGGCAGTGAGATCTCTATCCTGCAGAAAACTCAGCAAACAGGCACTGTTTCTATTTGAGAATTCTCCTGGGCTCACAATGTTCACCACCACTCAGACAGCTAAGTCAACCATCGGGCAGTTCAGACGGCCTGGCAGAGAGGGCTGAGATGCCCACTTCTCTCCCACAGTCTATAGTGGCCATGCAAAGAGCTGCCCGGTTAGGGCACAGTTCCCGGGTTCCCTTGCATCTAGCAGCCATGAGACCAGTTCTCCCAAACAAAACACAGGCTGACATGCTGAGTCTGTAGGGAAGAGGGTCTTATGGTTCCCTTTCTGTAAGACACGGAAGCCACTTCTTAGAAATGGCAGAGACACCGATGGAAAGAGCTTAGGCCCCTGTGTTCCATTATAGAAGATAGTTCACCTTACTGCCACACTGTAGATTATACATTGTAGAAGTAAGAAAGAAACTGTTTGGTGCTATGATGCTGAGATGGGGGTGGGCTGCCTTAATAACTGGTTGAAAGGCCCTTCTTCAGTTGGGTTCTGCCTTTGGTGAGTTCTCCTCTAAGTACTGGGCCCAGATGCGGGCCTAGGTATTAAAGAAATGTCTTCTATATGTTTGATGGCTATTCTTGTCAGGAACTGGTCACTCAGTCTTTCTCTGTATCCTCCATGAGAGGTAGTGGCTGGTAGGGACCTTTGCTCTCTCTGACTTCTGTTTCCAGAAACTCTAGGTTGGCTGTCATTATGACATGCATCAATGGGAACAATTCACAGCATAAAAATAGCCTGAGAGAGTGTCACAGCTGCCCTGGCTGGCCCTTGGGTCAGGGAGAACTTACCTGTCCCCAGTGGTTTTCCTTCATTAGTACCTGTGTCTCGGGGCCATGAGTGGCTTAGCTGTTCTAAGGATTTGCTCTTAGGGGGTTATTGAGGAATTTCTTCTGCAGTAACATGAGGCCATCTCATCCCACTCCATTCCCTACCCCCTTGAGTCAACCTTTCCTTGACAAGGAAAGTCATCCCTGTTGTCACAGTGGGCTGGGCCCACACAGTCTCCCCACATACTAGTCTCTTCCAGCTCGTCACGGATCTCATTGTTGGCACACGCAAAGTCTCGGACGGTTTGTCGGTCACCCTCACTCTTGGACAGCCAGCAGTCACACTGAAAACGGAAAGTCTCATCACGGGAGTTGTCCTTGACATCAACATAGTTCAGGTGCCAGCCAGGAAATATTCCTGTGGAAAAGAGGACCAAGAATGGAAAATGACTCTTCTCCTGTCAAGATCTCCTTTCTTCAATCCATAGCTGTGTGACTCTGGACAATTTCCTTGTCCTCACTGTGGTCTGGTGTCCTTATTGATGAAGTGGCCACTTGGATTAGGTCTCTCCAATCTGAGGAACACAGGAGTCTTTACAAAATACTTAGAGGTTTCATGCATGAGATTTCAGTTGTGGGCCCCAAGAAACTGCAATATTTTCCTCCTGCAAGCGTCCCACAGTGAGAATCTAACCAACGTGGACATTTCACCAAGGACAAGGCTTGCTGCTTCCACCTGATTCATGGAGGTTTTCTAGATCTTTCAGGAGCCTCTTAGCTGAATGATGGCTTCTGTTGCTTCCTGATCTGTGTTCACCAACCTCCTGTCAATGACTCTAATGAATAAGTTCAGGTATTATCTCCACCAGGAACCTTTCCCTGATGCTCCCAATCATTCTAGAGGCCCTATCAAGAGTCCTCTTCTTGGTTCGTGGTACCCTAACCCTATCTTAGGTATACAGTTCAGATTTGTGTCACTTTTATTTACATATGCCTCTTCCCTGTGGCCAGAGATGCTTGGGCACAGGCTGAGTATTGATACGGTTTTTAGTGCATAGTCTATAACTGGCAGATCACTAGTTGCTCAATGAATGCTGAATGAGTGAATATGGTTTGTGTTCAGGGTTCTTGGCTGAACTGTTCAGCAGTCATTGAAGGGCCCAGAAGCTGCCATTTCTTGGGATGTGTTCATGAATTTGACACATCTTGGGCTGAGCATGAGCACAGAACTGTTCTCACCACAGCAGAGCTGGCAGTGTGGGCCAATGTGGGTTTGCTTTGACAGCTGTGTGTGTGTAGTTTAACACTATTTCTATCACTCTCTAACTCAAGCTCATTGAGAGCATGGAGTATCATGGGTCTCGCAGGGAGAGCAACCCCAGTCCTCTGGCGGGCTTTGTGATAATGTTTACACCGCAGAACATATCCACAAGGAAAGCCCCCAAGCAGCACACAGTAGGGTTTTACTCCCAAACCCCTGTCTCTCAAGCTACCTAGGCCTCTGGAAGCAGTTCCACTATAACCAAAAAAAAAAAACACCCAAACCCAAAACAAACAAACAAACAAACAAACAAAAAACACATTCTCTTAGATCAGACACTATCCAAAGCAATGCCGCCAGAGATCCTACCTCTGTTCAAGAGTATATAAAAGTATTATAGATTCTAGGATGCTGATGCTAAGTTCATGGGTGGGATATATTTATGTTAGAATTATCCAAACTTTCAAAAAACATTGTTTGAGAATTTCATACGTAAATGTAAAGTGTTTTCATTAAATCTATCCCATCCCCTCCATTGCGGTCACTTTCGGATTCCTTCTCCAAGCTCCTCACCACATTTCCCTCCTGGCTTCATACATTCTTTAGAAACCCACTGAGCATATTTAATGCTGCGACTGTGCAAATGGGTGTTGGGCCCTGCCCTGGAACATGGGTAGCCTGACCAAGGGCTGCATCTGAAGAAAGCTGACTCCCATCTTCCCTGGCACCCCCCAATTGCTAATAGCTCTGGGCTGAGACTTTGTAAGCCCCTCCCCACCCATGCTGGGATTTGGGCTGGCTTGCTATTACGCAGGTCCTATGTATAGAGTCATAGCCCCCGTGAGTTCATGTGTGCAACAGCCAGTCATGTTCATAAGATACAGTTTCACAGAAGTCTTTCACTACCTCTGGCTCTTCCAAGTTTCCTTCTCCATCTTCTGTGACAATCCCTGAGCCTTGGAAAATAGGATGTGTGGCTTAGATGTCACACCAAAGGTTGAGGACTCTACAATCTATGTGTATTGTAAAAAAGATACTTCTCTGATGGAAGTTAAGTGATGTACTATTCTACTTGTATAAAGACAAACCCTGACAGGGCAGTTTAATACTATTCTAATAAGCTGAGTTCTCCCCTAGCACCTAAAGCCTGCCTAGCTATGGGTTTTTGGGCCAGTTCACAGTATCAGATATCAGTTCTATCTTGGGGAATAGGGTTTTAATCATAGAGCAGCTAGTTATCCTCAAAACACTTGTTGCACTATTGTAGCAATGCGCATATCTTGTCAGGCTAGTCGTTACTGTACCGCTGAGTGTTCATAGCTGGGTATGACCGCTGTTGCCCTTTCTCTCCCAACATTAGCACCCTGGCACTGTGAAGCCAGCAGGAAGGAAGGCTCCAGATTAGTGCTATCTTGATTTCTCTGGGTCTTATATGACTCAAGAATATAGTGTCTTCAAAGTAAAGTTTTAGCATCAAATTAGCAATGACAATAGTTTGTATTGTCTTGTGGGTTTATGGAGTCCACACTGACCCATTGCTTGAATGGAAGTAACACACACTTGGCACTGGGCTTTGTCTTTCATAGCCTATGGCATCTGGAGAGATATCACCTTCCTGTACAAGGTAACTCCATTTAGACTCCTTTTATAAATTGTGTATCTATTTTAGGAAGCTCCTACAGCTGTAGGTTTCCATATGGCTTTTTCAAAGGTCTTTGGTGTTGTTTATCTCTCACTGTATATCTTGTTTCTTTGTGAAATTAGATCTTTAACGAAGAAGGAAACAGTGAAAGCTAAAAGAAGTGAGCATGTCAAACACTTCTGTGGCACTGTCCAGCACTGAGGTGAGTTAGTTTACTCATGAACTTTCTTTGTACTCAATAAACCTGTCTCCATTTTCTATGAATCAGGGCCAGGTCCATCTACACATTTATGGATTGGCTGCAGAGCAGAGCTGGTTCTGATAGTATCATGAATCTGATCTCAGAACTTAGCAAGCCTCCTCGCATGCAATACGGAAATGATGAAACAAGATGATGAGAGCCTTTCTTTCAAGGCTTCTCAGTAGAGCATCAAAAAGGAGGCAACAAGCAGAGAAGACGCATGATTGATTGTGTTGAAAGAGATCCAAATGGAAGAGAAGCTGGCCTTTCCCCTGCCCTATGCTTTGCCATGAATAGTGTGTGTACGTCATCTCACCCCACACCCAGTTCCCTTTTCCAGTTAGGAATCAGCAATGTAGCTCCTTCCACTGAATAATAGACTAACTCCAACTCCCTTTACATAGAAGAGGCCTTGTGTTCTCTGATGATTTTCTTGCCCTACTTAGGAAATGTTAAGTTTGACTGAATCTAATGCACTGATGTCCAACCCTGGCTGCCTGGTGACCTCCTGAAATTAGTGGCTAAAGAGCTCACTTCTTGCCAAGTCTCTCTTTGATGCCCCAATGCTTTACACACAGAAAGTAAAGGCTCTACACAGGTCACCACAGTGGAATGCAGATGTGGGGTCCCGTTATTTGTCAGAGCTTCACAGATCACAAAATGCTTACCTTGTCCTTGGTTGCTGGATAGCTGCTGAATTCCCAAAATTTTTCTCTTGTGCATGGTGCTCTTAGCAACAACTCCCATATCATAACAACCTTTTCAAGTCACAGATGAGATTTTGCCATTTCACCTCAGAAGTGCTTCAGTGGTTTCTCATGAGTCCAATAAAAAAATCACAAGCTGCTCACAGAGAGCTGTACAGAATGACACACTGGATCCCTTTCCACTTCTCTATTCTGACTCTAAACTGCTCACGAACTCATTGACTACGCTACCCATATTGCACTTCTGACACCTTGATTAATGAAACCTTGTTTATTCAGTGTCTGAAGTGATGATCTCCAGGCTCGAGGTGCCAATACCGCCTCATTGCTGAGGTCTCTGGGAAGGTGCCCTGTTTGCAGAATTTCCCCATGCTTCAACACTTACTCTCAGTCTCCATATGCTGGATAATCTGAGATCATGCTTCACATCATTCTACATTGTATTGCTTGTCCCCGTCGAAAAGGTTACAAGCCCCTGAGATGAAAAGGCTGGCCTGATCTGTTATCTAATAAAGTTTATTGCACATGAGCCCACACCAAGCCTGAATAGGAGAGAATGGGATGACAATACCAGCGGTAGTTCCGGGAGAAGAATTTACAGCCTTACCTAGGAGAAATATTCTGTCCTAGTACTATTGATTATTGTGTCCCAAATGTTATAAAACTCACTTTGAGTAAAAGTTCTAGCAACTCAGAACTACTGTGGGGTCCCAGTGTCCCAGATAGGCTGAATGAGAGTGAGGCTGGTAACAAACAGGTTGGACTTCTGAATGCTGCTCACTGCCCATGAGTCTGGTGGCTTTCCACAAATGGTGGGATGACGGCCTCTGTGCTTCCTCAGCCCTTCTGAGATAGACTTATTAGACGTTGCATTTGGCATCTCTTCTCTCCTCATTTAAGATATCTTCCCTGTACTTAGTACATGCCTGTTCTCGGCACAACATGGTTCTCACTGCCTCTGAGCCCCTCTGAGATACCATGCTCACACAGTTCCTTGTGTACTGGAATAGTGATTTGATCATCGCCATGACCCAAACACCTTCCTGGAACAACTCGAGGAAGGGTTCACATAAGCACACTATTTCAGAGGGTGGGGTCTTCCCAGCAAGACAGGCATGGCAGGAGTACACAGCAGGAAAGTATAGCAAAGACTTTTACACAGTGACAGACTCAGCAAAACGGAGAGCCGTCCCTATTTTCTCCAGCCTGGTCCAGCTTCCTAAAGGCTCCACAGCCTTAAAATTCTGCTGAACTGGAGACTGTTTAAAATACATGTCTATGGGGGACATTTCTGATTCAGGCCATAGCATGTTTGTTCTCTTGGCCATAGTATTGATACCCAGATAAATCTTTGCTGGTGGAGTCGTAACTATGCCTTAATTCTTTTGTTTATATTTATGTCTGACTTCTCTAATTCCAAGGGTTGGGAACCATCTCTTATGACCTCTTAATCGTATTACTTAGTATTCAATGATCATAGAAGCAATAAATTATTCTCACTTTCAAAAAGTCAACTGTCAGTATTTTTATCCAGTGCAAACCATTGAGATTCTTCTCAGGTAGAAAGATTCACTTCACCAAGCAACACCTTCCCTAAAAATAACTTGTCAGAAGCAAAAAGCCCATCTGGGTGACTCACATTTCCTCAGCAAGATCATGGATGGCTTAAAGTGATCTATGGAGTCATCAGAGAGTCCTAGGTATGGAAGAATTCAGGACTCTAGCTTTTATCTTCTCAAATACTCCCAAAGGCCTCACCTTAAAGGCTGCCACAGGCAAACCCCTGGGATTTAGCAGATCTGAGTTCAGGTCTCAGTGTATCTGCCTAAGTGAACACATTGTAGCATTCCTGTGATAATTCTTGAGGTCCTACATATTTCTATGCTCTAATAGTATTTTTTTTTAATGTCAATCATTTTGTGGTTTGAAATTCTTTACTAGGCAGAATTTTTATTTAACTAGAGAAAGCAAGAAGAGTAAGATGAGTTAGACAACAAACATATTATAATTTGTTCAGTACTGTAGAAGCTATCTGGGTAATTAAAATTAAGTAGAAGAATTCATCATTATTTATCTTGATTTTCCTCTTCAAACTGCAATTCATGACAATCAAATGGCCTAGGGACAATTTTTAAAAAAGAAAACCCCTAGCTGGTAAGTGCAAGATAAATGACAGAATTATAACATCATGTTTGTAATTCTAATTGATCATCACCAGATGAAGCCATCAGATAGAAAGTTACAAGAGGAATTTACAGTGAAGAAAGCAGACTTGCAAGTAGTGAATCCTGAATTTAATGTTAGCACCGGTGTGAGCAAGATTTCCCCCCATATACTACCGTATCAATATGCAGCATTTCTTTGATATTCAGGACACTTCTGTGTAGCCCACATAGACTTATACATGAGCTTTCCTATGAGATGCACTGGGAAGATGTATTGTTCAGTAGAAATTGACTAATGCAAATAACTCACTATTAAATGTGATGATGATGATGTGGTTTTACAGAAAACTTTTCAAAGGAGAAGAACACCAAGTGTAAGTGGGTTTGGGGTGAAGTGGCACAGGGTTTGGCATTCAGCTTTATATCCTCTGGCAACCAGAGAGAAGTCAAGAAAGAAGAAAAAAGCCAGAAGGATAAAGTTGGTGTGATAAAGCATGATAGTTTTTGAACTACAATAATAGGCAGTTGAGAGTTGATATTGCTGTTTTTTTCACTTCTGTGAATGTTCAAAAGTTTTTTAGTAGACTAAACAACCCCCCACAGAAGTTAAAAAGTTTTGCACACCAGCAAAAGATCCAGGGGACGCGAAGCATGCCATGATTTAAGTTAACTAAACATTTGTAGCTTCACTTACATATTGGTTTAGAATCTTTGTATTTTGGTGGAGGAATCTCAAACAAAACATCTTTATTTTCACAAAAGTCTACTCAAGGAAAAGATAGAGTTAGGAGGGGGAGACTTTTAATATGAAGAAAGTCTGGCAAAGAAAGCCATGAATGACATGCTCTGAAGCTTAAGTTCTAGTGACCACCAAAATATCCATTCTTAAAAGAGAAAGCTACACAGAGAGGAATTGAGCAGAGGACCTGCTTCTTCTAAGGACTTGCATCCCAACCACAGAAGTTCACCCGCCATGGTAATAGCCTGCTTTCAGGACCAAAGTGTCTGGAAAGGATGCCTCTTCTCTCTGCCTACAAGTGAAAGAGGATTACATTGATGACTCAGAATTTCTCTGTATCCTAAAGTCATCACAGCACAAGGTCATCAGATAGTCTTTGATATCCAAAGCAAGAATCAGTGTCATGCTCCCTAGGGACTCTGGGTTCTAATGACAGTTTATAGCATCTAGTGACTGTGTGAAGGGGCTGGCACTGTCCGAAGTGCTGAATGCTCTCCCTTCCCTTGAAGGGTTTTGACAGGAATAAGAGAAAAGAAACTGGCTAATTAAGTGCCAGGATTTTATGCAATAAAATACATATCAAGAAAGCCAAGAAAGTCTAGGCATGAGCACAATAACTGTCTTGATATGTAGTGTAGGCATCTAGAGAACTTAATTATGAGCTCAGTTGGCTGTGGTTCATGGCCAGGGCAGCATTATTATTATCTATTTTATTGTACAAAGAAATATTTAGTCCTGGAAGAAACTGAATCTTCTATGATGAAGGCGATAAATACAAGGAAGGATTTGAGAACCTTAAAGAAAGATGTTATTAAATTCTACTAAATTATATTAACTCCCAGTCACATAACAGGTAGTGGATTGACATCAGAGAAAGAACAATGACCAGGACAGTGGAAATCATGGAGCTTCAAGTCAAGTGATATGGCTGGGTCTTATTGCAACTTGACCCAAACTAGAGTCTCTTTGGAAAAGGAAACCTCAACAGAGAATATGCCGTCAACAGATTGGCTTACAGGCAAGACCACATCACATTTTCTTGATGATGGATGTGAGTGAGACCAGTTCACTATGTGTGGTACCACCCATTGGCTTCTGGTCCTGTGTGCTATATGAAAACAAGCTGAGCTTTGCTATGATGAGCAAGCCAGTAAGCAGCACTTCTCTATGGTTTCTGCATCAGTTTCTGCCTTGAGTTCTTGCCCTGAATTCCTTAGATGATAGACTGTGATATGAAACCAGTTTCTGATATGGGTGGCTTTGCTCTGCCACAACTCTTGCCATGATGTCCTATCTTGTTACAGGTGCAACACAATGAGCTTAATCAACCATGGAAATGACAAACCTACTTAGCTACATTGGCTAGCTGGCTGTCATTCACCTAATAACTGATATCAACATTTAAATCATGACATTGTTAGAGCTGTAGTGGTAAAGGGCCTGGGCTGATCACACCGATTAAGAGGAGCCCACCCAAAAAACATGAAAACTTGGACAGCACAGGAAGAAACATTATCTTTGACTCTTGGAATGTTCCAGTAAGATCTAATATTCTTATTCTCTACTTTCTTGGATTAGAAGGAAGGGTACAGCATAAAGTCAGAAACATCCAAGAGGACTCTGGAAGGTTCTTTGTGAGAAATACACAGTGAAGAAAGATGAAAGCAGACATTGCAGAGATGAAAGTCCTAGGAAAAACAGATGAGAAATACAAATAGGTATTTAGGGCTAAGACAGAATATATATATAGGACAGAGGGATGCAGTCGCTCCCATTTGCAGCCCCAGCACTCATGAGGTTGAGTCCAGAGCATTGTTAGACAGAATGGAGTACATAGTGAGTTCCGTGCCAGCCTGAGCTGGTGCAAGACCTCAAAAGCAAAACAACAACACAAACAAAATGGAAGAAACAAAAGAAGGAAGGAGGGAATGAAGTGAACAAAAGAGAGGGGGTGAGTCAATCATCAGTCATCAAACCCTTATCAGGCTCTAGAATCCAGAGAGAAAGGAAACTAGAGGAGTCAGAACCTTGGACAGGTCCATGGATGTTATTCTAGTGGGAAACTAACGTTTACTCAGTTCCCACTGCATTAACATTTTCCTTCATGCTGGCCCTACCACTCTAGTCTACCAGGTCTTCCTAATGAGGCCTGTGCAAACACACACATGCAGTATATCATGACAGGGGCTGAGACTGATCTTTTAAAGTATCTGTAGCAGAAGACAGCCTTGGGATGCTATCATTCCTTCCTTCATTCATTTAGACTTTGGACTACCATCCAATGACTAATAGGATGATCATGGCAGACAGTAGTGGGGGAAAGAATTTGGGATCTTTGAGATGGTTCCTCTGTGGAAGAGGGAAGATTTACTACAGATATGTGAGGTTTCACAGGTGCCCCCTGAGGTGACTAATCTTGATTTTAAACTGACTCTACCAGGAGGTTAAGAAAACACTGTCTTGGACCTAATGAAAGAATGTAAAATGTGAACAGATGCATGGAAGGCAATGGGACTCTACAAGGTGTGGCCTGGTGCAGAAGAGTGGGTAATTTGGGGGGAAGTTGTTGAAAGACAAGAGTTTAGGCCCCTTCTTATATTCCTCTTGGCTTCTCATGGCTGTTATGAGATGGGCAACTTTTCTTGACCATGCCCTTCCCCCATGACCATGTTCCTAACTAAAAGCAAGGGAGCTGGCTGTCTATGGACTGAAAGCATCAACACTGATACAGAATAAATTCTTCCTTCATTACTTGCTTTTCCAAGACATTTTGCCCCAGTGACAAGTGAGGAAGAAGAGCTCCCAAGCACTGCACTTCATGGGATGAGGCTCCTACCTGTACACCCCGATGATAAAGCAAACAGAGAGAGAATGCCATCTCTCACACTGCCATCTTCCTTCCTGGATCTCTGGTATGGGGGCAGTGAAGGTGCAGAATCATGATCAGCAGGATGGACATGATGGGTCAAAACAACATCAGAATACCTGTTGATGCTGACTGGTCCATTTGCTGCTGTGTGGTTCTGATGTGGACACCCTAAGGCCTCGGTGTTCTTTGGTTACAGAGTGGAGAGTCACTAACAAGCTTTTGTTACACAAGTCACAAAGCACACTGATCAAAGGTCTGCAGCTTTCCCTATCTCAGAGGGTCCCAGGCCCATTGAGAATACAGATGTTCTGGTCACAAACTTGACAACTGTAAAGTACTATGTGTCAGTCTTATTGGTTCAATAAAACACTGATTGGCCAAGTAGCTAGATAGGAAGTAGAGACAGGCAAGCAGAATAGGAGAATTCTGGGAAGCAGAAGAGCAGAGAAACAGATGCCAGCGAGACGCAGAGGAATCAGGATGAGAATGCTGCACTGAAGCAAAAAGGTACCAAGCTACATGGCTAAGCATGCAATTAATATAAGCCTTTGTGTGATTATTTGGAACTACTGGTGCAGACTTCAGGGCTAGGCTGAGCCAGAAAGTTCTTTAACAGTTTCCCTTCCATCCAAGCCATGTGAGACCTTTCTTTCTTTCTTTTTTAAAAAAGATTTATTTATTTATTATGTATACAGTATACAGAAGAGTGCACCAGATGTCACCATAGATGGTTATGAGCCACCATGTGGTTGCTGAGAATTGAACTCAGGACCTCTGGAAGAACAATCAGTGCTCTTAACCTCTGAGCCATCTCTCCAGCCCCAGAAACTTTTTACTACATATTATGTGATTGCTCTGAAGAGCAGCTGCATTCTCTGCTTGGTCTGAGTTTATTGTCACGTGGGAAATGCTTTGATTGTGATCACATGTTGAAACTAATCAGTATCATTGCTCTTCATGGAAGCTTAGCCAGCTGAATTCAGCAGCAGCAGCAGCAGCAACAGCAGGATTTGAGGAGGTAAAGTGAGGCAGCCAGCCTCAGGACAGCTCCATGAGGGGTAAGGGTACAGCAAAGGCAGAAGAGGGCATTGAGTGGACAGCTTGGGGGAAGCTGGTTTTGACTCAGGACCCTAGAGATGAGTTGGGGGAAGCAGCAAGCATGGAGGTGGGTAAGTCAGGTAATGAACTTTAACTCTGAGATCAAACAGAAGCTGCAGGAGCAAAGCCAGAGCAAAGAGATGCCTACAGAGAGCAAAGCAGTGGGCAAAGAAATGAGGAGGCCGTGGACGCCATCACAGCAATGGACAAAGCATTCCTCGGTACCTTAGAATTCAAAAGGCTTGTGTCTTGCTTAAATTTATGAGCGAATATGGCTACATTCAGACTCAGGGCTGTAAGATTGATAGAAAATCCTTGGGAAGTGGACTTGATGAGGCTTCCTCCCTCCCTCCCTCCCTCCTTCCTTCCTTCCCTCCCTCTCTCTTCACTTCCCCCCTCCATTCCAGGGATAGAGCACAGGGTCTTGCACATACTAAGCAACTATGCTACACTTGAACTACTGTCCTAACCCAATACCCCCATTTTTCTTAATTTTTATGTCCAAACTAAGTAGAATTCAGTCTTTGATATTGCAAAAATAATCACTAACTTTTCAGGGAGAAATCAGGAGCAACTAAGCCTCAGACATAACAATAACCTAGAAACACAGGCTCTCTAATGGATAGTACACCCAAATGGCACAATCCATGACTGAATTGCCTTCCTGCTGGAGTAGGCAGGATCTCCTCCCCTAGAGAGGCAGAGGACTCGGAGATCACTGTCCCAGGAAGGGCTGCCCTTTACCACCCCGGTGCCAGGCAGTAGCTACCTTTGTTGTCATGCCAGACCCTCAGTTTGCAGAGGTGGCCCAGGCTCAGCATGTCAGAGAAGTTGAAAGTGTCCGTGTTGTTTCGCTCAAATTTGTTCCAGTTGGCTGACTGCTTCAGGGCCAGGGTCCCACTGTCCCCATTCTCCCCAAAGATGATGATGAACACATTGGCATCTGTGCCAGCCCCTGGGAAAGAAATATACCAATAAGGCTCTGAGAACTGACATCTCTTCACAAAACTCTTCTCTGACCTTATTCCCCGACTCCTGGAGCACAGGGGGGTGGAGTCTGTGTTAATAAAACTGGGGGTAAGAATCAGAAAGGCCAGAAGTGGTCCAGACCTCTTAGGTATTGCAGAGAACCATGGAGTTAACCTGGTCTAGCTGCCTTGAGAGGCACACATCATAGGATTTTCAGATTAGAGTTTATATCTCCTAGGGCATTGTATGTCTTTAAGTTCCTAAGAAACTGAGGTCCTCCCTCAGGCAGTGAATTACTTGGGCTACCTTAGATCCTCTGTGCCCCCTAAAAGTCAATGAAGCATTTGGAATCTTGACAGGGCAACGGGTCTTAGCCATTAATCATACATACCGTGTGTGGCTTGCAAACATCATTGTATCCTGGCAACTACCATTGTATCAATACTGACAAGTGCCATTATATTATGTTTCTGATAAGAGTAAAATGCTGAAGATAAACTTGTCTCGGCCTCAGTCTTGCTTAGATCCCTCCCTCTTGGTCTGGTTAAGATTCATTTCTCATTGGCCTTATCAGGTGACCTTGGCCCAATAAGCAAGTCCTGGCTCCCATAAGTTGTTCAATTCTATACCTCATTTCCCTTTTACATGTTGCAATTACTGTTGGTCTAACTGCAGTCACAGTAGCATGAATGCTTAGCCCCTGTTCCCAGGGACATGCTTCAAGCAAGCATCAATGACTGTTGTAAAGCAGAGGTCCTCCTGGAAAAGGTGTCTGTGAGGCTGCTCTGTCACATATCTGTTGCTACCAATGAACTTGATTATTTTTCTGAGAGCACACCATGAAGGAATAAAAAGAGGACCTTCAAATCACTGGGGATTTCAAGCAATAAAGAGGAAGGTCCTCTATGGGGAGAAAGGGGTGAAGCAGCATGAGAAACAAAAAGCCAGATTTACTGACCCATCTCTTCGGCAAACTGCTCTGTTAAAAGTGCAAGCTACCATGATTAATAAATCATCTATTGTGAACGGGAATGAGTTTGCCAAATTCCTCTTAATGGTCCTTGAAGAGAGGCCTTGGCCAGAGGAGGGAAGGTGGGAGTCCCCTGGCTAGATGAGAGGTCTTCTTTCTCTTTACTCAGAAGTTCTTCCTCTGGGCATTCTACCAGCTCTAGGAACCTTTCCTATGGTCATTCTATAAGCTCTACAAGCCCTTGCTCTGGGCATCCTGTGATCTCCAGAAGCCCTTGCTCTGGGCATTCTATCAGCTCGATGGCTCTGATTGTCTTCCTGTACTTTACTTGGACATCTTTCTGGGATGTTCCTGGTGACTCTTGCCCAGAGTTATAGGAATAAGGCTCCCTATTCTTGCTCCCCAGAAGTGTCTGAGCTAACATCTGTCTTGGCATCTAACAGTGTGGTAGTTCCATAAGATTGTCAGATTTGTGGGGGCCCTGGAGATCAAAGCTCTGTCCCCAGGCTCCAGGCCAGAGTCAAACACAGATGACTGTGAAGTATGAGTTGACAAAGTGCACAGCACTCGGTAAGAGCATGCTGTAGTAGCAAGAAGTTGCAGGGCTCCAAGCCAAGCAAAGGCTCTGCCCATGACATTACCCTCTCCATTTCTGTGAGGGTCAGGGAAGAAACAAATTTGGCCACTGAGAGGAAATACTTTCTCTCCACAGAAAGAGACATGCTGTGAAGATGATCTGGCTTCAGAAGCTTATTGTAGAAAAATATCCTGGTCAGAAGCCATCTCAAGTTATGATCCAAGAGTGGAAGTCAAGGAAAGAGAAGGCCAGAGGCCACTACCTACCCAAGATGTCACTAGTCTTCACAGAGACTGTGTAGGAGGTCCACTCCATCATCTCCTCTCCATCAATGACTGCACACATTTCACACACCAATGTCTTTTTGCCTTTCCTTTGGGACAGCCAGTCTCCATAGTAAAACATGGTCAGGTCTCCTGTGTTCATGTTCTTCAGCAGAATCTGGAGAGCAACCATGTAGAAATACCCTCTCTTACCTAAGCATCATGCCATGAAGCTCCATTTCAGGCTCTCTGATTCAGATTTTTAGGTATGGAAAGGACTCTGCTTATGTGTTTTGCTAAACATCCCATATGATCTGGAAATTGGAAACTTATCTGAAAAGGTTTCCACAGCAATGCCGAGAATGTGTATAAAAAAATGTTGAGTCGGTGACAGAAAAGATGAATCAAGCCATTGTCAGTCTGGGAACAGGACGTTGAAATTTGACAGGTTTGTGTGGATGCAATATTGTTGGCTTAAGGGGAATTTGAAATGGCCACAGAATGAAGGGGAGCTTAAAGAGAATCAGGACAGATGGCCTTTGGTGGATGAGGGACAAGCTTGCAGAAGGATTTGTATTATAAATTAAATCACGTTACTCCAATTCTGAATGTATATATTAAAATTCCAATCATCAGTCTCAAGGAATAGACTTATTTAATAAAATTAGGGTTATAATCATTTAAGAAGAGGTTACAAGGTGGCCTCTAAGCAGAATAGAATGAAGGAATTTACACATGGAGAGGTATACATGGCAAGGGTTCTGTATGATGGCTGGTAGAGCTCAAGGACAGGCAAGGTCAGATCCTGTGCAGAGTCCTCAGAGAGCACATGGCCTGCCTATACCTTTATTTCTGCTTTTCTGCACCCATAGTCTGGAGCTCTGTTACACAGCTATAGGAAACAGTCTCACCCTGCACGAGATGGTCACCTGACACCCGAGCCAGCTCATTTGACACGAGGACAATGCCTGTGGGACTGTTATCTATGTCATTCGTTCTCATGAAAACACAGCAAGATGAGCCATGCACTGGGAGCCCTCTGCTTCATAACAGTGAGTGCGCTGTGGTTTTTCTCCTGGTCCCCAGTGTCAGGGTCCTACAAGGTCAGGAGAGGTAAGCGAATGGTGATAAGGAAACGCAGCTACCTTCTTTTCTTGGGAGAAGCTGAGCCTGTGGCTGTGTGTGATGTATGGTGTGCTCTGTATGATGGGGGAGGCAGGTTAGGTGAAACAAAGACTTCATGAGTGTGCTTGTTGTAAGTTTCTCATCATCCCTGCCCAGGATGCCCTGAGCCTGCCTGGGAGCCTGGGGATGGGCTCAGGCTCCTCTAGAGAAATGAGGCATGAAGAAAGAAAGCTACCTTAGAGTGTAATTACAGGGGCAAGGGGTGCCATCCACCCAGCTCTCACTGCTTCAAGTCTGCTTTTCCCTTAATCCCTCCACATCTCTTGCCCCAGATAATACCCACCCCAAATCTTTCCTGTTCCAGGCTCTGCTCTGGAACTGTATTCTCTGGCAGTAATTCAGCTCTTACTAGACATAATAAAGCTTCAATCCCTGATTAATTCACATCAAAGTCCATTGTCAGGCCAGTGGCTTTACAAGGTTACTTATAACCCAATAGCATGGAGGAGACATGAGCAGGAACAAAGGAAAGGTACCACATTACCCTCTCCAGGAACCACTCTGGCCGGCTACCCATCCCATCAATGCGGATACGCATCTTAGTAAAGGGAGCGATGTCCAGGATCTCCATGATGAAGGTGTCATTTTGTTCCCGCTCAAACCTGGGGGTGGAGCAGAAAATGGAAAGTTGGTAAGCCAACCCTAGTCATAGACCAGATACCTCAGCACTCCCAACTGCCCATCTTTTGCACCCCAGGTGGGATCCTAGAAGACTGGGTTAAGCAGCCTTGACTAATAGACATAGCCCCAAACCAAGAGCAATTGCACAACTGAGCAAAGTGGCCCTGAACTGGTTCGTATTCCGGTCAGTTGTGAAGCAGCAACAAATTGAAAGTAGCATTGCTTTTGTGCCTACCATTCTCCTGTCCGATGCTGCAGCGACTCAGAAATGTTCCATCTTCTAGTCTTTGCTGCTCTTCCCACAGGGAACCTCCATAATGCAACCCTCAATCCTGACTGTGTACTTAGCTGCTGACTGGATGACACAGGATTTGCTCCTGGAGATGATTCCCCTCCCTCCCACTCTTCCTCCCAGACTTTGGACATCTTCAAATCAGGTAGAATATAAGAACAAAGAATAAGCTAGAGAATATTCCAGAAATTAGAGTTGGGTGGAGCTTAGTGGAATATAGAGAGGAGACTAGCAAAGACCAAACATGCCATGGGCCATAGCCAGACCATGCCTAGAAGTCAAGCCCCAACCCACAGCCTCTTTGGCACCCAGCTCATAATGGCCACTTGTTCAGTGACCAAAGAGAGAAACACAAACCTCTCACTTTAATTCAGTCCTGTGGGGTGCCCAATTCTTATTGAGCCTCACCATACCTCAGTGATACTTCCCCATACATCTTTCCACCCTACCACATCTGGTTTTGTTACCTGACCTCTGTTACAGCAAGCTTTACATAAAAAAATGGCCTCTGCCTTCATTGGTGCTTCATTTATTCCTGCAATTTCTGAGTTCAAATCCTAGTGACCTTGAACTATTTACTTCATTTCTCTATGTCTCCGGACTTCATTATAAATGGGAGACACTAGCAATGCAGAGCAAAGGGGGTACCTTGAATTAAAATAGGTGGCAAAACTCTTTTGTGCAGTGGGTTCTCAATATCAGCCATACTCAAGGCTGTCACCATGGGAATTGCATAACAAGAGCATGGAAATGCTAAGAGAGAGCAAGAAGAATCCTTAGCAGAGCCCTGGGATGGGCTGCTCTGTCTGTGGGAATAAACATCTGCCTGGTCCTCATCACTTCAGTTTCCCAACCCCCATTGCCACCTTCATCACAACCATCATCACCCTCAAAGACCATTTGTTAATGCTTTAATAATTGACCACTTTTATTTTTTCACTTATTCTATATGCATAAAAGTCACAAAAGTAAAATTCCACGCACCCCTTCATGCTGCTTTTCCCACTGAGGACATCTCACACAGACAGCGCGTGGAATAAAACCAGGAAATGAACAAGATGCAGTAATGTCAGCCTTAAGGTGAACATTTTTGAGAGACCAGATGAGTGAACAAAAGAAGAGAAGAATTGAGTTGGAGAGATGGAGTAGAGGTTAAGAATACTGGCTGCTCTTCTAGAAGACCAGGGTTCTATTCCCAGCATCCACTCGGCAGTTTACAACTATCTGAAACTGCAGTCTCAGCATATCCAACACCCTCTTCTGGCCTCCATGAGCACTAGGCACCCAAGTGGTCTGTAAACATAGCATGCAGGTTAAATACTCATGCACACAAAACGAAATAAATTGTTTTTGGATTTTCTTTTAAGGAGCAAAGGTTGCTATGGCTTTGGTAGTCAAGAAAGACTTCCTGGAGGAGGAAAATTTTATCTGGCTCTTGAAAGACAAAAGTGTTGGAAAAGAGGAAGTAGGATAAGGCAGCTAGGAGGCCTCATGGTGCACAGTCTGGCTAAGGACCAATTAGACGGAGGTTGGATGTGATCAGGGTGAGGGGTCAAGCCCCCTCTGGGTACCTGGCCTTCTTTTTGTCCAGCTGTACCTCTTCTGTGCTCCCATTGATGCCATAGAGGGTCATAAAGATATTGGAGTCAGTGCCCCCACCGACCACGTCACCAGTCCAGACTGTCATTTCATAAAGCACCTGCAGTGAGAGGGACAAGTTCCTGACACTCAGTTTCACCCACCAAACCACCCAACTCATCTCAGTGTTCCTGGAGAGAAGAGACGTGTTCTCCAAGCCCTGCAGCTCTGAGGAACCAGAGCCAAACCAGCCACTCTTGATCCCACCATATTCACCCGGCCAGTGGTGCTCTGGCAGAGGCATTGTAAGCAATGGATCTCACTAGTTATCTATGAGTTCATCCATATGTGACCATGTCAAGGCAGGACAGTGGCCCTTGGGAGCATTCAGAGATTCATCAAAATCCAGGTCTGCCCTCCAGTATCCTTTTATGTGGGACAGAGGTCCCATATATATCCTTGCTCCCTCTTTGGAGAGATATGGGGATGCTCCTTATAAAGTCATGAGATACACAGGTGGCTCAAATACCATTGGTGCTGGCTCAGGGCTTATCATGTGTGTAGTATGGCTATACATGTATATGCTATGGTGCCATGTGTGTGATACAGCCATCCATACATGTATATAGGATGGCACCGTGTGTGACATGGTGTCATAGGTATAGCATGGCACTATATGTATGATAACACCACAAACATGTGGGTATGCCGTGGTTCTAAGGGTCCCCAACTTTCTGCCACAGCCAGCTTGACCCTGATGTCTGCGAGCAAAGAATGCCATGGTGGGGGGGGCATTGAGAGTTCTGCTTCAAGCCACAAGTAGGCAATTACCTGTTCATCCATTTTTTACTTTAGATTAGGCTTTTGCTCCTAAAGGACCAGATTTCCTTTATCTACAGGCCTTTGAAGAAGGGCAGAATGTGCCCTTCATGGGAATCTGAGTTGAGGCACTTCAAAGGCTCTTCTTGAGAGGTGGCTTTGGGTGGGGGTATCACCTGTGTGCTGGATCCTGGGGGTCTTGAGTTTTTACTCATCCCTTTCTAACAGGTACCCACAGATCAACAAGCAACTCAGAGTTTGGGAAAGGTGGAGAGATGGTAAACCTGTTACATTCTGTCTTCCCTAAAACTTTCTGATCCCCATCCTCTTCAGGAGACTCAGACTGTGAACCGTGCTGTGTGGCTGTGGTCACATCTTGGCCACTGTTCCATATAGGAGCTTTTTTCCAGCACCTGGACTCTTCTTCAGGGCATGACAGGGTCAGGAGTGGCATGTGAGGACTTGGCTCACAGTAGAGCACACGACATCATTGTGGTGCGTGGGCAGGTAGGACTAGGGGAACGACTGGGAACAGGCACTAACCTGGCCCTTCTTGCCCTTATCTATATAGGCACAAAACATAGAAAGCTCAAAGTGAGGCTGATGATGACTTTGAAGTGGCCATTTTCTGAGGCCATGTCCTGCTAGTTCCTGTGTTCTTCATTCCCTCTGTTGACAGACACATTTCTCCTTGTGTAATTGGAGTGTTTCCAAAGGAGAGATGGGAATGGGGCTCCATCACTCTGGCTGGTCTCCTGGAGAAAGGCCAGTCCTAAGAATGCTGCAGCTTGTGCAAGTGGCTAGCCTGTGTTCTTTGCATGTGAATAGTGGGATATGGATCTTCACTTTCCCAGACTGAGCTGGGAGATGTGACTGCACAGGGCACGGTGTGAGTCAGGGGGGCCTCAAAGACACACAGAGGCTGGGAAGTGGGTGAGGGTAGAAGCCCGGGATAAGGAGAAGGCTCACCCACACCATCCATTTGTCTACAGGGAGATGTCTGTGCCATAGAAAGTGCTCCCTCACTTCTCTGCAGGGCAGGGGCAGGCAATGTACAATTTCCTGTGAAGGATCTTAGAGTGCAGAGTACAGCGCCTTTTGCTGTTCCCGTCATGGAACAGGCAGGCTTTCTTGACCCTGACCTTGATAGGTGACCTGACTGAATAGAGCTGGGCTGCTGTTGGCTCCATAGCTCATGTTGGGGAAAGAGAAGCCCAGGGTCAGGTAACCAGAGGCCTCTTGATCACCAACTCGATGTGTGTCTTTGGACCACCTCCCTCATGCCTGACACTGACCAACTGTGAGGTTATACAACTTGCTTCAGCTCGTGTGACCCACTAGACAGAAAGAAAAACTCCTGTTTCCTTAGATTTTCTAGCTACAAAGGGTCTCATGTGACCAGCACTGCTATATTGTGAGATCTAGAGGCCACTTGGCTCTGGTGTCCTTTGCTCCTACCATGCTGTGGGTGTGAAGAGCAATGCCAACACACATCTGGACAGAGAGGATACCATCCAAAGCTCTTCAGGGATGCTTAGTGATCTCTTTAGCTTTGACCAAGACTGAGCACAGAATGGACAATAAGGGGAAATGTTATTTGCATGTGGCATAGAAGAAAGACCAAGACCTAGAGAAACCAGAAGACTTCCCCTTCCCCGATGTTACACAGCAGCAGATGGAGAGAGGGCAATCTCCTGGATTGAGATAAGTGAGTCCAACTGTCCTTCCAGGCTACAGCTTCTGTCTGTGTCCCACTGATGACGCTCCTACATCTCCACTTTCATCTTTGCCATGTCACTCACAGGGCACACACACCTACCTTCACCCCAATGTTCACCACCATGGCATCCAGGAGGTCAAAGACACGGGAGGTGACGCCATCTCCTCGGTCCTTGGCAAGCCAACAATTGCAGCGTAATGTATATTTGGTACCCTGGGTGGGCACTGCCAAGCACAGCTCTTCTACCAACCAGCAGCTCTCAGGGGAGGCTCCGTCATGGCCCAGCTGTGAGGTACATTATCTCTGTGAGAATCTGAGAAAAAAAGTCTTCCCTGCTCAGTGTCTTCTGCCTGTCTTTGCTCTAACCTTCAGTGTTTCCTCCCAATATGCTGGACACTCACTGGCCAGAGGACCTTCCTCAGAGGAGAGGAGATTGATGAGGTCTTTGGGCTAATCACAGTATGACCCTGGGTGGACCTGACCTTATAAGGTGAGCTCTTTAAGAGAGAATGTGGATGCTAGGGATAGAAGAAGTTGGAGGCATTTGAAGCGAGAGAGACCCTGTCTCTGCTGGCCTAGATCAAGAACACTGACTGGTTTTGGTGAGTGCCTCGAGGCTGGGCTTGGCAGGGACCGAAGGCCCTACTCCTACAATAGTAAGAGAGTGGATCTGGTTGACAGCTAATTGGCTTGGAGAAGGATGGATTTTTCAAGAAAATATCCTAGGCCTGATCATACTTTGCTTTCATCTCAGGAGGCCTCGAGAAGTTCCAGCTAGACTCCTGGACAGTGCACGCACCTGAGTTGTTTTCAGTTACTGACTTGATGGTAACTTCTTACATGGCAATGAGAAAATGAGAACATAGGGTATGTCCACTGAGGGAGCAGAAAATGGGGGGCTTGTGGTCATCCACCGCACTAATGGTGGAGGCTGCAGATCAGCCTCTAACTCAGAGGGGCCCCATGTGCTGACTAGCTTGAATTTTTTTTTCCATTTCCCAGGGGCAGTCACCATCATGGGGATCCAGGGCCAGCACCTCTATTTTCTTGATGATGCCCACATCCAAGCCACCGACGTAGAACTCTTCCACGGAGCCACAGCTGAAGCCACGCTTCCCCTGAGGGTAGTCCAGCCAGATACGGTTGCTGCGCTCATCATCTTCTCCAATGAGCAAGATGAAGGCTCGGCTATCAGTGGCTGCATCCTTGTGCTTCCCAGTGGTCACTGACACATAGTAGGGAATCACTGCAGGAGATGGTGGGGATAACTTCACAACAGAGCCCATGGGCAAAGGGGCTGTCCGGGGGGCTTGGGAACTAGAATGACCTTGGAAGGGCCATTTCCTTCCTTCCTTGCTCAGAGGCCTTCCTGATAGGCTGCAAGTCCTTGATGGCGTGCATCTGCTCTATGGGCTTGAAGCAGTCAGAAATACCCAATGGGAAGACCCAAGAGAGTGTCTTTGTGTCCTTTGGCGTGTCATGCTTCTGAAAGCCTTGTTGGCCAATTATCTTACTTGAATCTTTTCCTACTAGGCAAGGACATATAAGGGCAACTTTCCACCTGGTCTGGGGGTTACATGCCTGAAACACTATTGTTGAGGGAAAACAACCATTGCTGAGAGAAAGGTCTCACAGGAAGTGGAAATTGGGGAATACTAATCAAAGTGTATCATGCTGGTAAAACATCTGAGGGAAGTCCTAGAGGCATCCATTTCCAAGCAGAGCAAGTTTGTGTGGTCAGCAGACAAACTCATTTAGGTCATGTAGCTTAGATTCTAGACACTCAATCAAGATCTATTTCCCTTACACTTCGAGTGGTCCTAATAGGTAAGCTGGCTATTGCTATGTGGGATTCTGGGGTAACTATCTTAAAGATCTGCCTCTCTCCTGGAAGGAATACATTCTGCTTAGGCTGTGGATGTGATGGCTGACACTTCGGCTCCCATCAGAAGGTTACCTTGGGTGGCCTTTAGGGTAGGAGCCTTTTACAAGGTTTTAGAGCGAGCAGGTTGTAGGAATCTAGCTCCCTGTGTACCCTAGAGCTGTTGAATTAGCTTTAAATGTCTTGCCTTTGAATTGCTTTGCACTAGAAAAATGCTGAAATTGTGTAGATCACTGTCTCCAGGTCCCTGTCATTTGCTGTTAGCATTCAGCAAGTCCAGACCCTTTCTCCTGGCTCATCATCCCAGCTGGTAGGCTTAGGTAGGCCCGGCTGCAGTAGGCTTAGGCTGTGTATCTCTGAACGCTGTCCAGACCAGCCTTTTGTGGCTGGAGTCACTAGCCCGGGACTCTATACCAGCACAGGCCTTGCTTAGCTCCCCGATCTCTCTCCAGGTGATCACAAGACAGGCACTTGGTGAATCCTGCCGTTTTTCACACAGTGAGGTGGCATGTAGATAGAGTGCCTATCTCTGCTGGCCCCATGTTTTCCTGGAGGGAGACGTTGTACTGGTCATACTCTTAAATCTAAAAATCCAGGGTGTTCAAGAAGTAAATATAGATGGCCTTATCTCAGAAATATGGTTGGTAAAATAAATTTCTCAAAGAGTTATGATACTGCCTCATGGAGGAAGCAGACACAGAGGCCAAGAGACTGACTTAATCCAAAGCTGGTTTTATTGTCATAATAAACTTTAAGTCCCCAAAATAACAGCTTGGGACCTCTTTCCTGGACACCAGTACATACTACATTACACTTGGTGGGGGACAGATTTCCATAGCTGGTCCTGCTTTCTGTTGGGTTGTCCTAGGACACCTGGCCAGAAATTATGTTCTGTGAGTCTAGGTCAGGGCAGAATTGAGGACAATACCCTTCTGGTGGATGAAGAAGACCATCACCCAAACTCTACCCATTGCTTCATTTGGAGGGGGCTTCTCTCTGTCCACTCACCTTGCAGAGCTGTTGTGCCTTCGGCCACTGGAAACCACAAGCTCACGACCCACTTCATCATGAACAGTAGGGCTACAGCTACAGCCTGTCTGAGAATAGTTTAACATTGTTGCCCTGAGCCTGTTCATCTTCCAAAAAGCTAACCACTTTGCTTACCAGGGCCATCCTGAACATAGTCAGCCATGGGTCCTGTCACTGTGGCAATGTCTACATCTGCCATCTTGGAACTCAGGGCGATCTCCCAGAAATCAGCAGGGCTGCTGCAGTTGCTACTGCGGTCACCTGTGTATTCCTGCAAGGAAAAGCATACCCTGGATTCACTGCAGCACCCACACCTTTTGCTCCCCAGGATCTTCCCTGGTCATAGAAACAAGAGGCTCTGGCTTCACAGAGGTCTTAGTTACCCCTGTGTGGTACCTTCTCATAAAAGAGCCTCTCCAGCCGCCCATCCTCCTTCTTCAGGGACAGCCAGCGCCCACACAGGAATAGAAACTCATCCTCATTGGTGTCATTCCAGATCTCCACTTTCTCCACGTACCAGTCTGCACACCATTTGGTATTATCATGGCGGAGCTTGATCTTGTAGATGACACCCAGGTCAGCAGCCTCAATGATGAAGGTGTCAGCCTGGAGAGTCCAAGTATGGGGACTTGGTGGGGACACCTCACAAGCCCCTCCAACCCCATTCTCCTGATTACTGGGTTGGGTAGACAGTCCCAGATGGGGATCCCCTCTAGAACCAAACTGAAGTCCAAGTCAAAGGCTTCCTTCCTCACAGCCCCTGTTATACAGTTCAGTCCTGTATGTCCCTCCCTGGGGAAAATTACTTCGGCTCAGATTTCTCTTGGGATCAGCATATAGGTGTTTGGAAGAAACTGTGAAATACTTGAAGGTTATGCCCAATGGAGATGAGGGAAGCTATGATAATTGAGCACACCCTCCACTCGGTTGTCCCCGTGTAAAAAAAAAGGATCATAGCATGTCATAAGTGTGTTTGCAGCAGGACAACTCAAACAGAAGAAAATTAGAAGCCATCTGGGGCCTCGTTCCTTTGGGAAGAGTGGTTTAATTGTGGGACAACATTCTCCATGGAGTAGATATGTGCATGGTTACAAAGAAAAGCCAATGGCATCTCCATTTGAATACCCTGGTACAGAAACAGTTCTGCTGCATCCCACTGAGATGCCAAAGACAAGATGAGAACTATTTAGACAGCACTGGGCCTTGTAGGCAAAGGGGAAACCATGTTACTGCAGCACCACATGGAGCTTCTATGGCACACGGGCACAAATACAGAGAAAACATGTGGAAAGGCATAGAGAAAATATGGCTACTATTCAAAATGTGCTCAGTGGCCTGCTGGGATCATGACAGGCAGGGAGGGTCCTAAAAGTTGCAGATAACCATGGCAGATTTGGTGATATCCATCATCTGTGTGTCCCTGGGGGATCCCAGGTAGTGAGTACTCTACTAACATTGGATGGTTTGACTGGTGGGCTGGTGGGATCTGCTGGGGTGGTGTGTGTGTGTGTGTGTGTGTGTGTGTGTGTGTGTGTGTGTGTGTGAATCTGAACTTAGATAATAGATCACATCATTTCCTTCCATTTATTCTCTGTGTGTTTGTTGAGCATCTATTCTTTGTCAGACTCTTGCATGAACAAAAATCTGTCCATCAGCCACGTGAG
This sequence comes from Sigmodon hispidus, assembly GCA_004025045.1. NCBI lineage: Eukaryota > Metazoa > Chordata > Mammalia > Rodentia > Cricetidae > Sigmodon > Sigmodon hispidus. The sequence continues at coordinate 92,929 of PVIH01001702.1, read as the reverse complement.
ACACACTGCTATTATACCAATGCATTTACCAGACATCAACAGCAGGCATCCATGAGGACAGGGAGTTCTCCCAAGCCTTAACAAGGCCTAGCACGGTGAGCCAACTGGACACAGTTGGGTATTTCATGGTTTAACTCAGCTGTCTTTCACAGTCATAACTATTTTATGGGATGGAGAGATGTTAAGTAATTTGCCCAAGATTATACAACCAATTAGTACTAGAAACAGTGTCCAAGTCCAGGTGATCTGAGCCCATTGTCTGGGTACTTGATCAAACATGTCCATGGTATTGAGCCAGAGACACCACAGGAATACATTTTGACCTCTTTGTCTTTCTATTTCTCCAAAATGGAAAGAGCAGGATATGCCCTCTCCTAAATAGTTACATCTCTTGTGTTCTCTCTCTCTCTCTCTCTCTCTCTCTCTCTCTCTCTCTCTCTCTCTCTCTGTGTGTGTGTGTGTGTGTGTGTGTGTGTGTGTGTGTGTGTGACTTGAAAATTATCTTCCCAGTATGAGGTACATTTCCTCTTTCTTAGTACAGAGGCCTAATTAGGAATCACATTATTATTCAAAATTCAGAAGCAAGAGATTGAAGTTTAAGGCTGGCAGTTTTTATCCAGATGATTAATAAGAGTTATGGGACACAACTTCTGAGGATCCAGGCCGGGGCTCCTTCTATGTGAGCCTGGTACATGGGGTCACCAGGCATTACAGATCCACTTAGAGGGCACCTGATACTTGTCCTAGGGCCAATTGGCTCCTCACTAGTGGCAGGTGCGTCAGTACAAAAGGACCTGTTCAGCTGAGAGCCAGGCTCTCGGGACATGCATAACTGCTGCTCATTCATGGCCATGGCCAAGACTACAGTTCTGTGTCTGTCCTCAGAGATCCTCTGGATCGTGGGGTTTGGGGCAGACTTGGGTACATGGAGATGAAGGAAAGGAACTGGGGGGTCAAGTGAAGGGTGTGGCAGGACACACAGAAGGGAGAGGAGCTGCTGTGGGGGAAGGATGCTGAGCTGCACAGAAGGGTAAATCTGGGTGGACTTTGACCTTGTAAATATAGCACATCGGAGCTAGAAGTACCAAAGATACCGACTGATCACATGACTTTCCAGTCCTTTTATAGTCACAAAACCTTAGTAGAGAGTATGCTTGGCCCTCAACAGACAGGCCAAGTTAAGGTGAGTCTACCTGGGTGACAATGAGGAGCCCTCTGCTCCCCGGTATTATTTACATTGTTCCTGAGGGCCTCAGCTCTGTACAAAATTTTAGCCAGTTTATATTTGATTTCTCATCCTTGAGACAGGGAAATGAAGGTCAACAGTAGTAAATCAGACAAGGAGCTGAAGGCAGAGCCAGGCTTCCAGACCCCTAACCAAGTCTCAATCAGGCCAGACCCTGCCACCATGCAGCCTCTACCTCTACACATGTGAAATGCCCACATTCTGAAGAGGCCATTCCCACACAGAGGACAGACTAGAGACCAGGCCCACTTTCCACTCCACTCCACCCCACCCCATATATAGGACCCAGAGACGTGCATTAGCTTCAAAAGGGGGACAATCTGTGTTTACAGAGGAACTTCAATGTTGAAAGCCCAAAGGAGAATGCATGACACCCCACAGAGTTCCAAGACACCCTCAGGAGCAGAAGAGCTGGCATGCAGGTGGCTAGCGCCAGAGAGGAGACAGGTGGCATAAGCCCGGTGCGTCTTTCCTACCGTTCCTCTCTCGAACTTGTTGGTACGATTCTCTGATTTGCCAAGGTACCGCTCGCCGGTATCCCCAAGGTCTCCGTAGATGGTGATGTAGACCTTAGCATCTGTCCCTGCCCCAGGAACATTTCCTGTGAAGATCTGTACCGAGTATAACACAACTGCCCATCAAGTTGGGCAGGCAGACAGACAGAGGGAAGAGAAGAGTGGAAGCAGATTAGCTCCAGGGGGCAGAGTTTGTCAGGATACAGAGGTCTGGTCAGGCCCTGAAGTAGCAGCATCTTCCTTTAGCTGCTTCACGCTGCAGGGTCAGCAGTACACTGTATTATGGGGTCTTCATTCAGGAGTTACTCATCAGATCTGGACTCAGGAGGGAGTTTTTGGAGTGTCCCCCAATCCATCCACTCACAGTGTCCAGGGAGACTGCCTTGAATACGTCATCACTGTGGCCACCGAGTCTTTATGCTATGATAATGATGAGGCAAGACCTTCCTACCTAATTAGTGTTGACACAACTGGATTGTGTATGTGTGTGCATGTATAATTTTCAATCACCATCTTTCCTCCCTTATTTTGATGTATTACTCAGTCTACTGGTACCCTTCACCTTGCTCCAGTACCCCAAGCAAACTCTTTCTCCCAAAGCCAGTGACTGATGCCTGTCCTTTGTCCCATGGTGCCTGGGAAAGGGTACCAAGGGTGACTAGCACACTGATCTTAAGGAGACTAGAAATGACCATGGCTCAGCAAGGATGGCTATTATAATTAGACAGCTGTATCTCTAGCCTCCAAACCTGTGGACAAGCAAGTCCTTCATATACTTCCACAGACCCTTGGAAGGCTTAGTTCCCAGCTCCATAGCCCTTTGCCCTGTGGAATTTGAAATTTCAGGCCAAGGATCACAGGTCTTGGCTGGATTGTCCCTAAGAGAAATGGATGGAGAGGACGCTTTTAAAGCAGGTTTGGGAGGATAAAGAATTCCTGAAACTCTGCCTTTTAGCCACCCAGAGAAATGACCCTTGAGTGTTGCCACAGACCCAGCGTGCAATGGCACTGCCAGGCAGGAGAACCAGGGTGGTGTGATATCTACGTTGAACTGAGGGCCAGTCCTGTGAACCCCAAGAACTTACAAGACCTTAGAAAATGGTTCTCTTCCTACAGTAACTGAGACAGGCTTTCTTTCCAAGCCCTGAAAATGGGCCCACAGCCACCTCTAACCTGATGAGCAAATCAGTGTGCTATGGGCAGCTTGCACCCCTTGTTACAGACATGCTCACACTCACACATGGTTCCTGGTGTGCTCTTTTCCACTAGATTCCACAGCATCGTGCTTCCTTCTGGCTTTCTTGGGTTGCTCATCTTCTACACAGTCCATAGCCACTGAATTCTTTAGTTCCAACCTCACCCCTCTTTCATTTTGCACACCCTCTCTTTGTTTTCCTTGACCTCATGATCCTTCTCTTTAACTTGGTCCCCATGCTTCACACTTTCAATTCCTGTCACCTAGTGGCTACCGCCACTGAGACTAGACCTCAGCATCACAAATTCACACATCTGAGTGGAACTTGATCCCTCCTGTATCAACTCCTTCACCAAAGCTACCCTCACCTTCCCCTTTTCATGGCCACTCATTCTCCAAAGCCTCTTGTTGCTTCATGAGACTTGATGGTCAGAGGCATGTCCCTTCATACAGACCAGAGCCCAGGAACAGTCCCATTTGCCTCAGCTCCACCCTGCCCAGCTTGGTGTAGAAGCAGGCATGTCATGGGCCTCAAGAACTGATGATGAAATTGTCTCTGTGTTTCTTCAAAAAGGCAGCATTACCCAAGTCTGTCAGGCCAACATCAACATGAGGCAACATTAGGAATCTTGTCACAGCTTAGACATAACAGTTGATGACTGTCATCTCCCCGCCATCCCCCTTTACTTCTGGCTGCATTCAAGTCTGCTCCACATTTGAAGTCATCACAGGTGGGTGGACCTGTTAGAATGCCTGATCTAGGAGCCTTTGTCCCAGACTGAGATGCTATGTCCTTGGGGCTGTGACTTAATGGTCTTCTAACAACTTCATTCCACCTCCTGCAGCTGCCTCTGGTCCTTTGAGAATTAAGAAAACCAACTCAGCCTCTGATGCTGAGCAATATGGGTAAGCAGGATCCAGCTATTTCTGGATCCTCCTCCCTCCTATCCCACCCAGGCCACACAGCTTGTCAGGGAAGAAGTGTTTCCTTAGAAACCTCGGAGTGGGTTCTGTGGAGTATGATTTATAGAGAACATCTCAAGAGTGTTGCTGGAACAGCAACCCAGGGTGTCCATCTAGGGGCCACATAGAAAAGAGACACATCTCCCTGACTGAATAGCAAAGAAAATCCTGAGAAAGGGATGTGGAACATGTCTCAGACGGAAGGAAAGTTGGGGCTGCCACTGCTTTACATAAAAAGGAAAGATGTTCGCCTCTTGTCTCTTGATTCCCATCAGCAGGAAGATCTGTACCCCGCTTCCATTGGCTTCCTAAGAGAATCTCAAGTTTCACTGGAATCCTGGGCTTTACCTCAGTTTTCCCAGAACTATACCACCATAAATTTGGGTTGGTTTTCCAGGCTCTTGGAGCTTCCATTGACTATGTAGACCACCCACTTGGAGAGGACTGTGGGCATCTTTTGTGAATCATCGGTGGTAGAAACTTTTACAGATGACACTGGTTATTGAATAGTTAAAGCTTACTCAGAGCTAAGTGGCTGATGAGTGACATGGACAGTGGTACCCGTGTGGTTAAGGAAGGACACGTGTGTGTGCATGCACACTCATGTGCCACAGTGCAGAGAAAAGAGAAGGCTAAGAAGTGAACCTTGAAGGGCAGTAGGCACAAGAAAGGGTCTCGTACCAAGACTATTTAGGGAGACAGGAAAATAACCAGAATATGGTGATGTCATCGAGACCAAAGGGAGGAAGAAGTACAAGGAGTGGGTGGTCAGGATGATTCAAATCCTGCTGAGAAATCACATCCATGAATGATAGTGATGAGTTCATGCAGAAAATAAAACACCATGACCTTAGACAAATCCAGAAGCTGGATCTAACCCCTGTAAACATGGCTTGCCAGGTGATTTCTAGCTTGTGTTTCTGTCTTTAAATTTTTTTCTTCTATACTACAAGGTTTCAAAGCAGAGGCTCACACATTAGGCAAATGCTCTCTTCCACTGAGCTACACTCCAGACCTAGGCTGTCCTGTAAGAGTAGAAAGGACCACATCACACCAACTGGTAGCCAAATAAACTGAATGTGCGAAAGTCAGGAGTAGGAGGGTCATCCAGGCAGTGGATGACCTGTTGGTATGTGTCATGCTACAGAGGCGGGAAGAGACTGCAAAGTTTGAAGCAAACCAGGCAAGACTCTGGAGACTGGCCAGCCATCTCCCAGCTGTGTAGACTTGGCAAGTCATGTAACCTCTGTGATCCTCAGTTGTCCAGTGATAGCATACACCATCCTCGTGTGTGAGGATGTTCCACCTGGCAGGGGCCACCTTTTCCATGCACACTTACTGTCCAGAGGCTCCTCCACTTCCTTGTAGACTTGCCTTAAGGACCCATCTTTCATGTATTTCTCAGTGAAGATATCATAAGGGACCAGTTCTCTGATGGTCTTCTTGTCGTCCTCAGAGGTGGCAAGCCACCGGTCACATGGAAAAGTCAAGGTCTCTGTGCCCTGGGGTGACGGGGAAGAAGGAAGATTAGTCTGTAAGGTGGGAGCCACCAGCTCCAGGGATTTACTAGCATGTTTATGCTCATCAGAACCAAAGACAGAGGAGATGTTACTTCATTGTATAAAAACACGGGGAACCTTCCTGTCCTATTTTAGAAGACCTAGCCTTAGAGACTCTCACACAACCATAGCAGGAGGAATTAGTTTTTGAAAGCTGTATTTCTTGGGTCACTTAAAAATAAATATCTGAAGCCTGTCTCTGACACTTGGGGCCAGTGGGTGAAGAGAGGGCTGTGTGTTTTTCAATTTATCTCATCACCAGCACTTCACTGTCTTTTAACTGCAGAAGTTGCATTTTTTTTCTAGTGTTTTCCAAGTTGTTCAAGTTTGATTTTCCTCATGAGTTGGCCATGAATTGAAGCAAGGACATGCTGATCAATCACTGGTCCTGTGGCTTTGGGGACTTGGGCAGGAACACAAACCAGACTATATTGCTTAAACAGCTTTCCTTGACCACCGGAAGAATCTGCCGTGGACCTGAGCTAGTTAACATGCTCTGGAAACCAAAGCAACCATTGAGCCAATCTGCTGTGAACTCACTCTGGGAACAGGTAGATGGAGTAGTGGGGCAAATCCAGCTCAAACTTACGTCTTTATCAGGGAGGAGCCTGCGGATGTCCACATGGGAACAGTGCCACCCAGGGTTCATCCCTGTGTTATCATGGCCAATCCGGATTTTTTCAATGATTTCACCCACATCTTCTAACTTCATTAAAAAAAAAGAAAAGAAAAAAGGTACTACATGTTAGTAGAAGGGATTTAGTCACACTGTGTCCCCTTGGGGCATCCATCTTCAGATCCCTATGAACTTCTGGGTGTTATCTGCCCTACTGACCAGTGAGGCCAAGACCCTCCTCTGTACATGACATGCTAATGCTTCCCTCCTTCAGTCTTGACTTAATTGGCTCTGGTTTGTCTGATTTGGGCACTCAGCTCTTTAGGGGGTATCTGACTCTTCACAGAAGCCATTACCTTTCCCATCCTCCATGACTTGATGCTATAGTCGCACATTCTCTGAGAACTGACTTGGGTCTCTGAAGAGGCCTGGTGCAGCCCATGCGCTGATCTTGATAGACAGACCATGTCCAGATCTTCCCAGTCTAAGAACCTCTCCCTTTCAGTAACCCCCTTTTCTCTACTCCTATGAATTCTACTCACTCAAACTTACAGAAAAGGTATGTTAGTCAGCCAAAGTCAGGGTCCTGACTGTGGCAGCCCAATGACATCATGACTCACTGTGTAATGCCACCTTAATAAGTCACAACCTTTCCTGCTCTGGGTGCTTACATGTGGGATGGGATTGCCACACTGCTACACTCTTGGAATGAGGACTCAATGACTCGGTCCATATTGAGTGCTTAGAACGGAGCTAAACTTTCCGAAGAGCTCAGGAGGTTTGTCAGTATTTTCTCCCAGCCAACCCCTCAGGTGGACTGCAGGGAGAGAGAGCAGTGAGGACTGGAAGATGAGTTGTAGATGGAGGATCCACCATAAAAGAGTAGAAAGGTATATGACAAAGTCAGGAAAGACAGGAGACAAAGCCTTTTCATTTCTTTCCAAGCTCCCACATTCTACTAAGACCTAGACAGTTGAGAAAGAAAAAACAACAGCAAATTAACCAGCAAATTATAGCTGCCTAATAATGGGACCTCACTGATAAAAGTTCACAAAAATCCTGCTGAAGTGTAAATTGGGCACTGATGACATCATGCTCTGTGATGCTGATGACATCATGCTCTGTGATGCACCCACCATATCATCTTTGGTGGAGAGATGTCAGCCTTGTATAGATGAGTGAACCAGCCCTGGATTTTCTGTGACAGACCTCCCCACAAATCTGACTCTGAGGCAGCATCTGGCTGAGAATAATAAGAACAAGCTAGACACTTAGTGCCTCTGACCCTCAGGACCAGCATGGGCAACAAATGCCAGGTTTTCAATCTCGGGTAGACACTTGGCTCTTCAACTATAGTGCGAGCATTTACAGGTAGTCTGGGCTCTTCTGTTGTGTCTCCTGCCTAAGCTAGCTCAGAAAAGGGGACAGGGCAGACATAATGAGCTTCTCTGTATAAAGGGATGTGGGAATTCCAAAGTGCTGGAATCCACATCCCCAGTAAACATCAAATGACAGAACCCCTTGCCCAGACATGGTGGAGTATGAAACACAGCAGTTCTATGTCCTGCTGGCTGCAGCTGGGAAGCCAGGCAGGAGACACAGCCCCACATGATCTCTTGTGAAAGATTTGCACTACCTTGGAGGCCATGCAGTATGCGTGGTAGTAGCATGAAGATATTCTATTGGTAAGCTTCCTGTTTCCCCAGGCCCTGGTCACTTGTCATCACCTTTAATCCTTACATATCATCCTCCTATCTGGCTGCACATATGGATGCTCAGAGAGGATGTATAAGCTGCCCATCCCCCATTAGCTGTGGCCCATCTAGGTGAGGGGTTACTCCTGACCCAGCCCCTTTGTGGCACTGCAGAGTCTGGTACCTCCACGATGAAGCGGGAGGCCGACTTCCTCTCAAAGAACAGCTTCTGCTCCCTCTTGTTGGTGCACAGGAACTTCTGCCTGGTGCACACAGCATCACAGCCGTAGATGACTATGAAGATGTTGGCATCGGTCCCGGCAGCGAAGACATCACTGGTGTAGAGGGTGATCTCATAAGGGACAACTGGGAGGGAGGGCAGAGGGCAAGGCCAGGGTGGAGGAAGGAAACAGAAGACACCATAGGTGAGGTCAAGTTCTTTACAGTTCAGTTCAGTGGTCTTTCAAAGAGAGCTTCTCATGCCTGGTGTTCACAGACAGCCCCTGGTCCTTTGGATGGCAGATTTAGCACAATATACTGGCTGAAGATATAGATTATGTAATTTGAAGAGTTCAAGATCAAATAAAGGACCTAACCTAATCAGTGAGGCCTGGGCAAGTTACTTAGAAGCCTTCGTTTCCATTAAAGCATTTTTAACGTAAGGCTCAGAAGGACTCTGTAACCTAGAGCTTTGGATTTCAGAGGCAAATCTCCAGCCAGATTCGCCAGGCTGCAGTGGTGACAAGATTATCTTCTCCTCTTGTCCATTGCCCTCGGTCCTTCATCTCCAAATTTTCCAGCTCCCTTGAACCAATCCATGTCATAGCTAGCCTCTTATTTAGTGTTCCTGGCTTTACAGATGTTTCTTATAGAGGAGTGGCCAGGAGGAAGAGAGGGACTCATCAGGGTTTATAAAGCAGCAGCTACAGGATTGTTTTTAAACACACCAGAGCTGCTAACAAGTAACTTCCAGATACAACGGCTCCATAACAAGCGACCAGAATGTTCCCATGTGGGCTGAGGGTCTTCACTCCAGGAGCTCTTGGAGGGACCCATAAGTAAAGATTCCTAAGTCCCCCCAAGACTGTCTGTGGGGTAGGTCTAATTCACACCTTACACTATGGTTTGAAGCTATTAAGCTAAGACAACAGTGTCAGCTACAGGGTGAGACTCATTAGCAGGTTATGAAATGAGGTTAATGAGTAGTCAGCAGTATTCTGAACAGAAAACACTATTATATACCACACAAACTGACATGTTAGTTTGTCTCACATGTATATGAGTAAATATACTCATTATGGGTTTCTGGGCACAGAGAAATTTATATTTATATCCATCTATCTATCTGTCTATCTACATACATGCAAATACACATATATAAATACACATATACATATATGGAGGGAAAAGAGAGAGAGAAAGATGGAGAGGGAGAGAGAGAGACAGAGACAGAGACAGAGAGAGAGAGAGACCGACCAGGCCCGGGAGCCTGAGAGCAAGCTGCCAGTCGGATTAGGGCTTTCCCAGCAGCCCAGCAGGAGGAAGTGTTATGGTGGCTTCCTGCCAGCACAGACCCATCCTTTTCCAGGCCTGGGCCTAAGCTTGGCTCCTGGTTCCTGGTTCACTGTTGTCCCAGCTGTGTGCTTGTGCCTCTGTTTTCTCAGCACATAGCTAGATCTATGGTTTTGTTCTCCACTTATGGGACTGTTGTGAATGTTTATCAGGAGTATTCAGAAGCAGCTTGGCTTGAACACTGGGGAGCTGTGCTAGGCAGTGTAGCGGGAACTTAACTCTGACCTGGTTGCCCTCAGTTAGTTATTCCTTCATTCACCTGCCCCTCAGACTGTAATAAAAGCCAAGGACCCTCCTCACCTTCTCCTGGCATGGGCCCTGACACTCACAGCTCCATCCCCTTTCCTATCTGGACCCCTGACTGCATATGTAGGCCATCCCAGAGGCCCTTTTCCCATTCACTGCCTCTCCTGTGTACCACCAGGCCTCAGCAGGCTGTGATGGTCTGTGTCTCCTGGTTTCACATGTACAAGCATGACATGTGGCTTCCAAGACACTTTTCCAGACCCCCTACTAAAAAAGCTGGAAGCTGTTTTTTGTTTCTATCACTAGGAAGAAGGGTTCCTGGTGAGTGGTCTGGAGCCCCTCAGCTGTGGGTCCCTGTCACACCCAGAAGCGGGTCTGATCAGATGGCTTTCTCCTTGCTTCCTCTCATGCTACAGTTCTTCACTCACCACACTCCTTAAAAGCAAGCAAGCAAATATGAGTCTAAATTCACCTGTTCTAGGTGTTATGCCATTTCATAGGAAAGACCTAAGCATCTAATGCTGTTCGCAAGGGTCCCGGAACCCAAAGATCTAGAGGACCACTTGTGAACTCTGCCAGACTACACAAAAATCTCAAGTTGTGAGATACAAGAGGGAAGATGGGTGATCCTGCTCAGGATCCCACTCGATTCTGCTGTTCTGAGGGTCAGCTGAGCCTCATGTGGAGGCAGCCCTTTGGGTGGGGTCTAGACTCAAGCCTTGACTAGAGAAAGATCACTTCATCTCAGGCTTTAGACCAGAAAATACATCCATAGCCTGCTGGTTCCCTCTTTGAGTGTTTTAGCAAAGTGTAAGTACTTGGCTGATCAATCATGTTGGAATCTGAGTTATTTGAGAAATTTTTTGTTGGTGGTAGTGATGGGTTTTTTGGGGGGAGGTGTCTTAGCACCTAGTACATTAGGTGTAAATATTTTCACAGCAGGGAACACTCACCCATCTTCCCCTTTGATTTGCCCACTGAATGGAATTACATTTACCCTCAACCCCCTCCACGTAAACAGAAGCAGAAACTCTCAGAACAGGGCTCTCTCTGGCTCAATAGAATGAAATGGGTATTGTGATGAAGTAGACCATGGCTCCTAAGGACCACTGGCCCAATATTAGCCACCCTGCATCACTATCTCAGAGAGGGTAAATGATTGTCATCAGCTACTGTGGGTCTAGTTGAGAATAAATCCCATATTATTTTTTTGGGGGGGGGTCCAAGGCTAGGCCCACAGTACTCCCTCAACTCCAGAGCTGAGAACATTGGGGGAAGGGACAAGAAAGCTGAACACAATCTTTGAGGTCAGTTTGGCCCCAGTTTGTAGAGGAGGATCTGGGGTTGGTTTGACAGGTTTTGGGGTCTCCCAAGAAGGCTAGCCTTGCCATGAGGATCCCTACATGGTGTGTAAATCCTTGTTTGAAGCTCTGCATGGAAGAGATCCCTGACGATGGTTCCGTCGTCCTCATTCTTGGCCAGCCAACGGCCACAGGGAAAGGTCATGCACTTTCCAAGAGATGGAGCATCCACCTCTACCCAGTCTACAAACCAGCCTGGGGCCTTGCCTGTAGATGGAGAGAGAGATACAGAGAGAAACAGAGCCCATTAAGAGTATGTATGACACAGCTTTCTGTGGGTAAACTCAGAGATTCCAGTACACTCCCTATCTTGATGATATCACCCGGAGCCCCATCCATCCTATAGCATCCTTTTGCTGACAGCATTGCCAGGATGACTGTTATTAAGACATACACACAGCTAAAACTGCATCACACCCCAGGCCAGTATGACCAGTGGCCATAAAAGAGCAGCAGTAGAAAGTGACATTTGCCACGGTTTGTCTTGGGGAAGCAGGAGAGGAGGTAACAGAGGGGCAGGCGAGCCCAAGCGAGGGAAGCTAAATGCTGTCCAGGATGGACAAACTTCTAAACAAGGAGCCAAGAGGTGCAAAGAAAGCTTGTGTTCATGACAACTTTATCATCTCACCAAATGCTGGTGATGATGCTCACAGCTTCCTGGTTCTCTTTGTGATGGATAAAAAGTGAGGCACCAAGCACTCAGCTTAGGAAAGGAAATAAAATCCAGGTAGAGAGTCTTATCCTACAGTCCCGACAGCACCTGCTTCTAGGATGGGGTTTCTCCCTCAAGCTAAGAAATGGAAATTTGGGGGACAGCAAAAAATCCTGTTTTACCATGAAAAGAAATATGGACATACCCCACATGGCTGCCTTGTCAGTGGGTTCCACAAAAGACTGGCTAACTCATCTGGGCCACTAGGCCAGCAAATATGCATGGCCAAGGGACTTGAAAGATAAGCACATTCTCAGAACCCTGAGGTCAGAGATGCTGGGGTGGACCTAGGCATCATGCTCTAATATCTCCTCCCACTGAGGGTGACTCCAGTGCACCATCAGGTTAGAGACCCATTACGCTATCTCAGAGGCTTTATAATCCAGTTGCACATAAAATGACTGAGTCTGGGATCTGGAGAAAGGCTTTCCAAGCACCTGACCCTGTGCAGACCAACACGCCACCTGTGTCCTGGTCCCTGTACAGATCAACAGGACACCTGTGTCTAGGTCTCTGTGCAGATCAACAGGACACCTGTGTCTAGGTCCCTGTGCAGATCAATAGGCCCAGAATAGGCAGCCAGATCTCCGCTGGGCAAGGAGGACTGAGATGCTGTGTTATTATGGAAGCTGTGCAGCCCACCCTGGCTTGTCCGTGGGCTCTCTAGTTTAACCAGAGAACAGAAGGGAAAGAAACCAGACCTGTGTTGTCATGGCCGATCCTAACTTTCCACAGGTCTCCCAGATCCAGTGTCTCCACAGTGAAGATTTCAATGCTATCCCTTTCAAATTTGTCACTGTTGGTCTTGGAGGACTTCAGGAGGGTAATTCCTGCCAACCAGATAATCCCAGCATGACTGAAGGACTCTAAGACTTCCTCACCTTGGCTCAGTCACTATTCCCTTCTTCCTCATAATGGCCAACCTTCTGAACTTCCATCAAACCATCAAAGGTGTCAAACCTCCCACTGGGCGTGTGTGTGTGTGTATGTGTGTGTGTGTGTGTGTGTGTGTGTTATTTTGTATATGTTTGTATGGTGAGTGTATGTGTATGATGTATGTGTGTGTTTGTGTATTGTGGTGTGCTATGTTTGGTATGTGTGTGGTATGTGTATATGGTGCATGTATATGTGTGTGTGGTGTGTATGTGATGTGAGTCTGGTGTTTGTGTAGTGTCTGATATGTATATGATGTGTGTGATTTGTGTATGTGTGTGGTGTGTGTATGTTCTTTTATTGATCTCTTAAAAATCCTTTCATGTATATTTGCAATTCTCAGTCTGTTTCTAAGGAAATGCCATCTCCAAGCTCATCCAGGAGACACCAGCAAGGCATACAGTCAGTGTGGGTTCTTCTTCCACAGCCTCTGCATGGGGACAGAGCCAGTGACAAAGTCACCTTCCCCACCCTCATGGACTATCAAAGATCCTTGTGGGGATGCATGGAGACTCACCTGGATTTATAGTGAGAGGTGGCTTCAAGTGCCCCCACTGGCTATCCCTGACACTGAATTTGGGGTCAGCTGTGGTGTCAGCCTGAAATCTGAGATGGACCCAGTCTTCATCACCCTCTCCTACCTCCTTGGTATCATGCTGCCTTGAAGCCCCTTCACCCCAGGTCCAGCCCCTCATGCAGAAAGCCTTCCAGCAAACTGACTTGAGTGCTCAAGGGCACAGACAGCTTCTAGTACCCAGCTCTACCTCCTGCCATCCAGTGGTCCTGGAAAAACTGCTTGATGTCTATGACTTGGCTTTCTCAAACATCAGAAAGATGGCCTGGTACTCTCCCTGCAGGGCAACGGTGAGGCCTGAATAAGACTATGATGCTGAATGCTCAGCAAGCAACTGACAATAGAAAGCCCCAGGCAAGCAAGGGCAGTGGCCAGAGCCCTTCACTTCCCTTGAAAAGCATATTATAACCTAATTTGTTATACACCATTTCCTTTACTCAACCTAAGTAATAGTGATAATTGATGTTTATTGAATGACATTTTGACCCCCAGATATTGTGTTCTATGTAATATAATTCACAGCACTGAAACCCACATAAAGCTTTATCTCTGTTTTACAAATGGGAGAAACTAAGGCACAGAATGGTTAAGCATCTTGCCCCTGATCATACAGCCAGTACTAGAATGGAAATTTGAACCAATCAATCAGGTTTCAGAGCCAAGCTTTGTATTCACACATCAATGCCCTAGAACTAAAGCTTCTCATGGTCAGGGATGAACTCCATTCATTACTCAGCGGTGCTCCCTGGAGCCTCAAGCTAATGAAGGCATGAAGACTGCTTGAAGAATTGTGTCCTTTGTAGACTCAGATGGAATGGTCAAGGGAGGACCGAGCAGGAGGACAACACTAAATTGTAGGTGCCATCTTCGGTGACTTCCTGTCCCACTTCTGTAACAACCCTGGCACTCCCTGAAGACCTTATAGTGGGGAACCGTGGGACCCCCAGGGCTGGGTTTTATTGGACCAGGGGATTATTGGGGTATAGCTAGGACAAAGGCTTCTTCCCTGCTGCAATAGGAGTAACCCTCATTTGTCTTATGGGACCCAGTACTGTGCTCTGCTGAAGGACAGATGTGGCCTGGACTTTCTGGGACCTTCTGCTAAGCCTGACAGGGTGCCCAGAGAAATGTGTGCTTCTTTCTTACCATTGTCGTCTTGTGTGCCGAAGAGCGTGATGAAGACATTGGCATCTGTGCCAGCATTCTTCTTGTCCCCAGTCTTTATGGTCACCGAAAAGGTGGTTGATTTATCTGCCAGGAGAAGAGGCCAGAGATTGATCTACATTTGAATTGTAAATCAGCTGAGGATACCAAGGAGAAGGAATGGAGACCTGGTCTGTCCACTACTGCTCTGTCTTCCCAGTTCAGCCCTGTATCAACCCTGTGACCACCACAGTTGGCACTAAGCATGTATCTGTTCATATGGACAGTTCTGCAAATGGATTTCCTTGCAGTACCTTTGAATCTAGAAACTCCCTCACATTATAGAAATGTCGCTGCCCTGCCTACAGGAATCTTTTGGTCCGTAGAAGTACATAGTCAAGGAGACATGAGGTGACTTGGGTGTCAGCAGCTTATAGCCAGGGCCTCTGGTCTGACCTCTCCAACGTTTCCAGGGTAGATGGGGCTTCTGGGACTGGAGATAAGCATCATGGGCCTCTTGGAAGCTACTGCTAATATTTTTTCCTCGACCTCCTTACTCCAAGCCCTATGCTATGCAGAGAGTAGCCTGTCCCTGCCCCAATTTCTACAACCTCCCCACAGAGGGAGGAGAGGGAAGGACAGTTAGGGTATACAGGAGGAAGCGCCCAGAGCCCATGAGTAGGGAGTAGATGGGGGGGGGTAGAAGTGAGTGGAGGGGGGAACAGAGGAGGGGGAGAAGAGTTAATGGGAGATGGGAGAAATTATCTCTAAAGTAAGAAACCTTTTTGCTCCAGAGCCAGGTTGTCAAGGGGGTTATTATCACCATGTCCTCCACCCTCCTCATCTTCACTGGGTAGCACATAGGACTCATCCACTGGCAGCAGCTCCCTGGACAGCTGGCCATCATCCTCCTCCACCGCCAGCCACCGTTGGCATGGGAAGTAGTACCTGTGGGAATAAGGAAGATTAGGGTGTCTCTTTGGAATAATCTCATATGGGAGATAAAACAGGAGTAGAATGAGGGTCCTCCTTGGGGGAGAGACTCCCCTGTCTGACCTCTACAGCATTGCTCTCCCATCCTGCCTAGTCTAGGAATTACCAGCAAGTCTGCCTAAGAGAAACAATAAACCCAGGGACACGTTTAGTATATGATATATTGAGTGGAGAAATCTAGAAAGAAATGGATTTATGAGAGCCATTATCACCCCTTCTTGGGCCGTCTGAGTGGGCTCCTCTGGACTTTGATGGCATTGCACCAAGTATGCTTTGAGGGGATATAGAGTGTGCAGAAAGTGACCTCGCAGCCATCAAGGGAGAGGATGTGCATGAAGATTCCTCCGTGGAAAATAGTACTCAGTCCCATGAAGGGGCCTGGAGAGGAAGGTGGGCTAGGGTGAGGGGCAGACAGGTTACTAAGGACTCACTTCTATAGTTCAATGCTCTGGTTCCTGCCTCCGGACTCCAGCTAATCTTGAGCAAACTTTTTCCTGGGATTGTCAGATTTAGCTAGCTAATGGAGGGCAGGGATGCCCAGTCACATTTGAATTTTGCACAAACAATGGCTCATGTTTTTGTGTGTATCCCTCCTGATATTTAGGACACACTTGTGTGGCTAAGGGTAGGAATTTGCTAACTCAATCACTGTTGCTCTTGGTTTTTTGTTTTTTTTTTTTTTCTTCCTTCTCTTTCTTTCTCCCCAGCCACACCAGGGCACCCTTGGAGGCTGCCAGTCAATTTCTAAGCTCCCTCCAGTGCAGCTCAAAGGGTCCGAGTGTGCAGCCTCTCTGCGAGCTGGGGGCCATTCCTCTTCATCCTCACCTCTCCCCTTGCCCTGATGTGAATGAATGGGCCAGTGTCTGTGTTCTCAGCACTTCCAAATGTTAGAGAAGCAGATCAGAGGGTGTGACATCAACCCCGCACGCAGATGGGCAAAGAAGGCTGATTTTATATCAATGGACTGGGAGGAAACACGAAGTAGTTAGGCATGAAAGTGCTTCTGTGGGAAAGGTACACTGCTCTACGTCTCAGGCTTTAAATGTGTGAGTCCACGGGTTAGAGTTTCACTCAGTCAGATGACTCAAGGATAATAGAGTGCCATTCTAAATTATTCCAGAGAGAAAGGAGGAGGGGTGGGTTGTGCCAGAGACAATGAGAGCCAGTAAGCACAAGAATAGAAGTGAGACAGAGACACTCACAGAGAAATCCTAGGAGGTAAAGGGGGCGGGAGCAGATAGCAGAAAGGAAAGCTTCATTCCCCCACAGGCGCCTGCTGAACACACGCTGCACCAACACATGCTTCCACTTTGTGGGAATCCATTGTCCTGAGACACCTGCAGCAAGATTCTGAATGCCGCCACATCCACAGCTGCAGTGCCAGCCAGCAGACTTCACTGTGGAACCTGCTTCTATCCGGCAGAAGCAGACTTCGGCTGGAGCCAGGCCAGGGATGGAAATGGAATGGTTAGCCTTCTTTCCCCCAGGGCCAGTAACCACACGTGGAAGTTCAGGAGTAAGTCCTTCTCAAAAAAGTTCTCTGGAGATGGAAGATGTAGCGAGCAGGGATTGGTAAGGATAAGGCACAGGGGCAAGCAAGTGTTCTGGACCAGAGAAGCAAGAAACACACTCAGACCAGGACGGGGTAAGAAGGAGCCCCAGGCTGCTGAGTGGGGAGGTGAGCCACATGGTAACACTGAACCTGTAATCCCCAATACCAGAAAGGCTGCGGCAGGAGGATCAGAAGTCTAGGTAACTTAGTGAGACTCTGCTTCAAATTAAAGGCAAGAAGAAGGCTAAATAGACACCTTGATATAGAGTGAATGCCCCAAACAATGAGTAAATAGACCAAGATGGTATTTCCCAGTTTGTGTGTAAGCATAGATGTTGCTGCTAATGGTGATAGCCCCAGTCTAGAACTCAGAAACTTTGAACTTGGTCATTACTCACCCCAGCTCTCTTCTGAATGCTGGGGAGCCACAATAGTGACAGCAGAGAGGGAGTAATCTCTTACATGTGCCACTGTGGCAAATGATAATGACTAAATAAGTCAGACAAAAAGGAATCCAGAGAAAAGAACAGAGAGGGCATGGCAGGGGTCCATGAGGCAGTGGTAGCTGGGCTGAGACTTGCCTAAACACAGTGACAGAGTTCTGGGGATGGAACTCCAAGGAGAGGGGACCATCAATATAAAGGCTCGAGGAAGATCCATTTTATCTGACTCAAAGAATAAAAAGAACTGAGCAAAATGAAGGGCAGGGGTAGAGCAGGCTGAGACCAGAACAGAGAGTGTATAGAAGCCAGGCGGGACATGCTTGTGTTCATACTATAGAAGACAGGAGCCACTGTAGGTTTTAGGGCAAAGACCTGCAGGATTCTGGTCTGGGTGACACAAGATGGCAAGTCAGAAGGCCGTGACCAGAAGGGTGAAGCTGTAGGATGGCACCATTGACTCAGATTCATGTTCTTCTGAGCCAGGAGCCACCACATTTGGCTCACAGCTTGAGGGTAGGTGTGAGACAGACAGGGTCCAGGAGAAGTAGCCAGATGGAAGGATGCTACCTTGGTCCCCGGTCAGGTGAGGATGGCATCAGTGTTCTCAATCCTCCTGACTACCCGGCATTTCCTTGCCCTGGGACCTCATGTTTCTAGGAGATCTGCTGTTGTGATTCTGTCTTCTGGACTTCTGCACATTTTTTTTCCCCAAGATTAAGCTGTGCTTGTTGTCAGCGTGAAGGCCATTGAAGGCAGCTCATGACAGAGCCCTCACTGAAGAGAGCTTCTTATTAACAAAGAACAAACCAGAGGCACGTGCACGGAAGAACGTGGGACAGGATGGAGAGATGAGGAGGAAGGAAAGACCACTGGGAAGCAAGCCTTCCTTCACAAGAACAGAAACACACTCCACCTGGACACAGACTTAATCAGACCCCATAGCCATTCAGAGTAGAAAATGGTTACAAATTACTGAGATGCACAAAGAAACAGTTGGACAAGAAAGAAAATGTACCTAGGGGTGTCATCTTAATTTCTAAATATACAATTCCACACATTCATTTAATAGTAGAACAATCAAACTCCCAAGAGGAGCCCCCCTCCCCCCAAATCACTTAATGTCTTGATTTGGAAAAGGTAAGAATAGCTAATATTCTTATAGAATAATAAAGGAGGGACAAGTGCTGGCAGAGACATTCAACTAGATTACAAAGATACAATCATTTTAAATTATTGGGCTGGGCCAGAAATGTCAAATCAACAGAACAGAATAACTAACCATGACTGAGTCAGGGAGAGCTAGGTACGGTCTTGATCTCTTTCCAGTCAGTCTCTCAGCTCCTTTCTGAGCTGAAAAGCCTGTGACTTGCAGAGACACCTTGGGAAATTAGCAGACAGTATAACTAAGCCAGTTTGTTAGAAGAGGAAAACACAGCCATCAAGAGGCACTGACATGTTCTGGGTGTGTGAGTTTAGCAGAAGGATCCTGTGCCAAGGATTCTCTTGGTCAGGACCCTGTGATCCCATCACAGGATTGTTTTGGCAACCAAAATACTAAGCTGTCTGTGAAGTGTATATCAGATGCCTTGAAATGACCAGGTAGCATTTAGGGGGCATAGGGTGAGTCCTGTTACCCACTGCCCTGTATGGATCTTGGCTTAAGGAGAGGACATGGTCCAAGACACAGAAGGCTGCAGACTAGAAAAATGTATCCAAGAAATAGTTACTTATTAAGTGCTGACTAAATTTCACATACTGTCAGATGCTCAGCAGTACTGACCCCATTCCAGAGCTAGTGTGCTTCCTCTATCACCACTGAACTCTACATGGAAGAACTCTCCTTCAGCTCAATTACCCTGGAGTCTCTCAACCAAGAGCCAGTGTGACCTAGTGGTAGGAAACACACCACAGAGCATATCAGTGATCTGGATACCAAGCCCTACTCTGGCACCAGTTGGTTCTGGGTGTGCTAGTTTGAAAGAAAATGGTCCCCAAAGGGAGGGACACTATTAAAACATATGGCCTTGTTGGAGGAAGTATGTCACTGTTGGGGCAGGCTTTGAGGTCTCATTTGCTCAAGCTTCCCTCAGTGTGACATCAGTTGACTTCCTGTTTCCTGAAAGATGTAGCACTCTCAGCTCCAGCACCACATCTGTCTGCACACCGTCATGCTCCCCATCATGATGATAATGGACTCTGAAATCGTAAATGAGTCACCATAATTAAATGTTTTTATTTACAAGATTTGCCATTGTTATGGTGTCTCTTCTCAGTGGTAGAACCCTAACTAAGACAGAAATTGGCACCAGGAGTGGGATATTGCTGTGATAGGGCTGACTGTGTGTTTGTATGGAGAAATTTGGGCTTTGGTACCTTGGGTTACAAAAGCAATGGACTACGTTGAGCACTGTTTAATGGGCCATACAAGTAGGAGCATGGAAGACAGCGGTGCCAAGAGTCATTTGAACTATGGAGACTGGTCCAAGAGGTTTCAGAGGAGAAAAATTTTAGTATGTTGCCTGAAGATCATTCTTATAATATTTTGATGAAGAATGTGGCTGCCTTTTGCCCTTGTCCAAAGAGTTTACTGAGGCTAAAGCAAAAAGATTTAAATTAATTCTGTTGGCAGAAGAAAATTTAAAACAGCCTAGTATATACTCTGTCATATGGATATTAGTGGTAACTCTAATGAAGATTTATAATGAAAGTGAGCAAGTTGAGCAGGGGAAATATTTAAGGAGAAAAAGAGCAGCAGGAAGTGGAATGGAGATAAATACTTTGTTCAAGGAGATAAGCAATTAAGAAGTGAAATAAAAGGAGTGGTGACCTCAGGGCAAAATCCCATCTGGCTAAGTTTCCAACTTGTGATAAGGAATTGATGAAAAGCTTAGAGCTGGAGGTGGTGGAACACATCTCTAATCCTAGCACTGAGAAGGCAGAGACTGGCAGATCTTTGAGTTTGAGGCTGTCCTGGTCTACAGAGCAAATTTCAGGACAGCCATGCTAGGCAGTGAAAGACAGAAAGCTGGTGAGGGTGTAATTGAATGAGAAAGCTATGTTCCAGTTCCAATAAGCAACAGAATTTGGCAGCTTCGGCCACATGGTTCTGGCTTTAGAATTAAAGATAGAAGAAAGGAGTTATAGAATAAAGCTGCTGAGGCCAGGCATGTGTCAGGGGTGTCCCTGAATGGAGGCCAGGTAGAAAGGCCACTGTGTGGAGCTGTGAAGTTGAAGCCTGGATTGCCTTGGAGAACCCAATATTGTAGAGATGCCAGAGTTGTGGAATACTTGCCAAGGAGAGCTGCTAACAGGGAGTGGAACCAGCCCAAGAGAAAGAAGTGTGTTGCAGTCAAACCTGAATGGAGTTGGGGATTTGAAGAGTGTTTTAACATCAGACATGGAGATAATAGTTTGGAGTCTGTCCAGCTGGTTTTCCACCTTGCTTCAGTCCAGAATTTCCTTGCTATGCTCCCTGTTCTGAGTTTCGGAATGGTAATGTATGTCCTGTGACATTATAGGTTGGAAGTATGTAATCTGCTTTTTAATTTTGATTTTTATAGGGGGATTACAGCTAAGAGATTGTCATGCATCTCAGAAGAGACTTTGGACTTGGAAACAAGTTGAAGACTGTTATAGACTCTGGGGACATTTGAAGTTGGACTGAATACATCTATTGCAATGTGGTACTGCTATACGCTTTTGGGGACCAGGGAGTGGATTAGTAGTTAGAAAGAAAATGGTCCGCAAAGGGAATGACACTATTAGGTGGTATGGCCTCGT
Source organism: Sigmodon hispidus (assembly GCA_004025045.1). NCBI lineage: Eukaryota > Metazoa > Chordata > Mammalia > Rodentia > Cricetidae > Sigmodon > Sigmodon hispidus. The sequence continues at coordinate 71,832 of PVIH01001702.1, read as the reverse complement.
TGGAAGAAGTGTGTTGCTTTGGGGGTGGGTTTGAGGTCTCTGCTCAAGCTTCCCTCAGTGTGACAGTCAGTTGGCTTCCTGCTGCCTGCAAGATGTAGCACTCTTAGCTCTGAAACTGTAAGTGAACCACCCCAATTAAATGTTTTCTTTATAAGAGTTTACATGGTTATGATGTCTCTTTACAACAATAAAAATCCAAACTAAGACATGGTTCTAGTAGGCTTGACCTCCCAGGGGGCAAAAGCTCTATCATATATAGTAAGAACCAAACATCTTCTTCCCAGCCTAGGTCAGAGGGTGACCATGAGTCTCCAACAGGTACCAGTCTAGCCCAGCTGGACTGACATATATCAAGCTAACCATGGATTTTACATCTATTTGAGAAGAAAAGAATCAAAAGAACAATAGCATTTTGGGGCATGAAATTCAAATTTCAGTGTTCACAGATAATGTTTGGCACACAATCGCCATTCCCTATTTCAATGTCAATTAAGGTTGCTGTTTGTTTATTTTGAGACAGAGTCTTACTATATAGCTCTGGCTGGCCTAGATCTCACTGTGTAGACCAAGCTGGCCTTGAACTCACAGAGATTCATCTGTCTCTGCCTCCTGAGTGCTGGGATTAAACCTGCATACCAACATGCTCAGCTAAGGCTCAGTTTGTGCTTTTCCGATAGACAGCCTTCTACAGAGATGGAATGCTGTTCACAACTGGAAATGTTTTCTGTGTGACCCTTTTAGAAAATGTTGCTGGGGGCTGGAGAGATGGCTCAGTGGTTAAGAGCACCGTCTGCTCTTCCAGAGGACCCGGGTTCGATTCCCAGCACCCACATGGCAGCTAACAACTATCTGTAGTTCCAGTTCCAGGCAAACACCAAGGCAAATTAATTAATTAATTAATTAATTAATTAATTAAAAATATCTTGAAAAAAAAAAAAAGAAAATGTTGCTGAACTCTGGCCCCCAGGGCATTAGAACTGGGTACTCTAAGTTGATTTCTTCATGGAGAGCTGTGGGTGAGAGGCTGAAGTGGGTATTCTACAAGGCTGTTATCTGATGGGGCAAGAACTTCTGGGAGACGAGAGACAACACTCATTTTGATTCTTTTCCAGTCATCCTGGCTCGGACACCCCACCCTCACCCTTAGACGTCACCTCTCAATACCTGGTCCTCACTTCCAGGACTAGTTCCATGTTAGGCATACCCTCCTCTCCCTCCCCTCAAGTCCTGCTCACGTGATCTCATTATTCATGTCCGTGATGTCTACTCGGTCTAGGAACCAGCCTGGCCTGTTGCCCGTGTTGTCATGGCGAATCCGAATCTTGGTCAGAGCCCCCAGGTCAATGGCATAGATGGTGAATGTATCTGTCTAGGAATAGAGAAATCATGACTCAGGGGGGGCAACACATGCCCCCCTCCACACACACTGCCTTTAGCTCTAGACTCTAAAACACTCAAGGACCACAAAACCCAAAGCAACCAGAGTTATGTGGGATAATGCTCTTGTACACTGTAAAGGTTTGTTACTCATATTAGTTTAACCCACCAACTGGCTCTGCTTAGTCTTGACCTCATGGAGATCTAGAGGATCTCTGCCTCCAGAGCACTGCGATCAAAGGCGTGGGTCAGCACTCCCTGACCTTCATAGCTTGGCTTTGTCCTCTGACTTTCAGACAAGCTTTATTAAATATACAACATTTCACCACAGAGGGAGGGTGTGGGAAATGCAGCTCCTTAGTCTGGTGTGTTTTGTTTGTGTGTGTGTTTGTTTGTTTGCTTGCTTGTTTTAGCTCTGCATATAGCTTAGGCTCATCTTGAACATCCTCCTGCCTCTGCTTTCCAAGTGCTAAGGTTACTGGTGTGCACTGCTGTGCCCAGTTCTTACACTGTGCTTTATGACCCAGGCCTATAAGGACATCTTCTCACTTGCATTGTATTGAGAAAGGAGAGAGACAGTGACCTTGAGAGAGTCAGAAGAAAGACAAATGAGCTGGATTTCACACTTGCTGTTGCTGTTGGTTTTCCTTTGTTTCCCCTCCGTGACAGGGTTTCTTTCATGTGGCCTTGGCTTTCCTGGAACTAGCTCAGTAGGCAAGCCTCATCTCAGACTCACAGATCTATCTGCCTCTTCCTCCCAAGTGCTGGGATTAAAGGCATGCTCCAATACCACCTGGCTGGATTTCACATTTGTAATGCATATGTGTGGGAAGGGTCAGGGCACACATGTGTAGGAAACTACAGAAAAGAAGATTTGTACATGCACCACCTCACTTAATACATGTGAGCCAGGCATTTATGCAGCCCACAGACTTCTGTGGGTCACCACATGCATCACAAAAAGAAGATAAAATGAAGACCCAGTAAGTGAATGGAGTTTTCTGAATATACCTTAAAAAAATCTTTATTTTGAAAAGGATTTCAGACTTTCAGAAACCTTACAGAAATAGATAAAACCATGGTCTGCCTTCCCTTAGAAGCTTCTATGTGTAACATCAGTTGGTTTACTCTATTTTGTCTCTGTCTCATGTTCTTATATTCTTTGCTTTTTTTCTAATCAGTTTAGAGCAGGTGGTAAATACTATCTATGATCCTTTGCCCCTAATTATTTCCATGTGGATCCCTAATAACAAGGATATTTTCATTGAATTCCATGCAATGATCAAACTTGTGTTGACTTCAACACAACGCAGTGATGGGCACTTAAGAATAGATATAATTTTCTGAGAAACACGTTGCTAGGTAAGTTTTGTCACTATGCAAACAATGTATTGTGTGTTTATACAAATTGAGATGGTTCAATGTCACTAGGTGACATATTGTTGGGGGACCACCATCACTTACACCATCCATTATCAGCTGAGATGTCACATGGCACATGCTGTGCTGTTATCCAGCATGTAGCCGGTATTAACACTGGCGGCAGCAACTCTGCAGTGATGCCCAAATCCAGGAATATAATGGTTATAACTTTCCAAGGTAAAGCTCTGAGATTCAGAAACAGCCCAGTACTGAACCATGGAAGGAAACATGAGGTGAAAAGGATAAGAAATAGCTCAAGGCGTGAGCTGGAAAGTAGTTTAGTGGATTTGATTTATTGTCCCTTACAGTGTTGACAAGGGAACCTGGTCTGGAGAGAGGGGCAAAAATAGGAGGGGGGAGGGAGAGGGGCAGAAGATTTTGTAAAATCTTAAAGGACAGGAGAGCAGCTTTCTTTAGTTTTCTTCTCATATTTTCCTTATTCCTGAAAGAATGGAGTGCACACACTTCATTCATGGTTTCTCTTTCTCAGAAGATGTGTCAGGCTTTGCAGTCATTCTTTCAAGGTCATGGCAGGAATCTCTTTGTCCCTGTCACACAGCTACACCATACTTTCCTGTCCAGATTACGTCATTTCTGTCCACCAAGCCTCCCCATAGTGTCATTTTTGTTTTGTGAGACAGAGTCTCACTCTACAGTCAAGACTGGCCTCAAACTCAGGAGCTGGAGAAATGGTTCAGCAGTTGAGAACATTCGTTCCTTTTCTAAAAGACTAAGATTTGATTCCCAGCACCCACATGGTAGTTTACAGCTGCCTCTAGCTCTGGTCCCAGGGGATCTAATGCCCTCTTCTGACCTTTGTGGGGATTGAATGCACATGGTGCACAGACATACATGTGAGCAAAACACCCATACACAGAAAATACAAATAAATATATTTTCAAAACTCTCTCAGTTTACTTAGTATGTGAATACAATATTCTCTGGCTGACTCTGACGACAAGCTAGCTTGTGGGGACCCCTTACAGGGATCTGTCTATAGTTTTTCCATAACACTCCAGAAAATACTAGTGCCTAGGGGCTAGAGAGATGGCTCAGAGGTTAAGAGCACTGACTGTTCTTCCAGAGGTCCTGAGTTCAATCCCCAGCAACCACATGGTGGCTCACAATCATCTATGATGACATCTGCTACCCTTTTCTTCATACTGCATACATAATAAATAAATTAAAAAGAATACTAGTGCCTCAGAAGTGGAGCTGCAGCCAGAACCCACTGGACTGAATGAAACACCCTGTTAGCCACAGAGCAAACATAATACTGACTGAGGTTGCTGTGGGCAAAATGTTCCATCCCTGGTTCTCACCCACCCAGGGGTCAGAAAGATCTCACTCTACCTGGCCCTGCTCAAACTTGTTGGACTTGTCTGAATTCTTCAAGGGGCGCTCTCCTGTGTCCCCATATTCCTCTCCGTAGATGGTCAGGTAGACATTGGCATCAGTGCCAGCCTTGGGCACATTCCCTGTGATCACCTGGACCTCGTAGGTATTGGCTGGAGGAACAGAAAGATGCTGCATTGAAAAACCCAAGGCCACAAGATAGAGTGGCCCAGGCCCTTGAATCCAGGTAGACCCTGGAAGTAGGAAGGGTCTACTGCTATGGGCATACCAGCTTACTCTCCTCCCACCCAAAACTTGCATTTGCCTGAAACCAAGAGCCAATGGGCCTGAACAATTCCCTTATTACCCCCATACTGGTATATATATCAAGATGTGTGAGAATCCCTTCTAAAGCCAATGTTTCCCCTTGAGAGACACAGGACAAGGGTAGAGCTTAGCTCCAAACAGAGGGGTCAATGGTCACTTTCCAGGTGCAGGTCAGGGTTGGTATTTACAAACCACAGTGGGGTCCCACCTACTCAGTCTCTGCCTGAGAGACCCAATAGTCAGCCTGTCCCCTCCTTGGTCTCTTTAGGGGAAATATGCCCCCTTCCCCCAGGCTTACGCTCAGGACCAGGCCGGCCAGCTGGAACCAATTCCACGACAAGTTCATTGTCCTCTTTGCCCCGGGCCAGCCAGCGGTTGACTTCAAACTTGTACTGTTCGATCACCTCCTGCATCCCTGGCCCAAACTCCTCCTCTTCCTCCTCCTCCTCCGTCTCCTCTTCCTCTTCCTCTTCAGATGAGGACTCTTCGGATGAGGACTCCTCTTCCTCATCACCCTCATCCTCCTCATCACTGCCTTTCTTCTTTTTCTTCTTTTTTCTCTGCAGCTTGGCCTTTAGCCTTTCTTTCTTCAGCAGCTGCCGAAGCTTGTCCTTCTCCTTCTTCTTCCGGGCCTCCTCCTCGGGTGTCAGGTTCGCCTCCTGCACCACCAAGTGCCGCAGCCACACCGTGTCCACGAACCAGCTGGGCCCAAAGCCCTCGCCTGTGTGGCCCAGTCGGATCTTGTAGATCTCACCCACATCTGCCGCTTCCAGCTGTGCAAAGTGCAGGGCAGGGGTTGACATGGTTCCTGCCATCCTCCCAGCCTCCCCCTGTGCTGTGCTTTAGTCTAGAGAGGTCTGGGATCTCTCCCACTGTGCCTGCCACCCCCACTTACGGGCTTAGGAAAAGTATTTCTAACTCCTGTGGAGGAAGCTCCCTGCTTTTGTCTTTCTTGCTTGCTTCTTTATCTTTGAGCATGTGCATGCAGCTCCCTCATTATGCCAGGCCTGCTGATACTCACTTACCTCAAACTACAACCTGTTCATAATCCTGGGTCTCATTATTATCTTAAAAACACAGAGCCTGCCAGTGATGGACGCTCATGCCTTTAATCTTAGCACTCAGAAAGCAGAGGCAGGGGGATCTCTGTGAGTTCAAGGCCATCCTGGTCTACAGAGTAAGTTCTAGGACAGCCAGGGCTACAAAGAGAATTCCTGCCTTGAAAAACAAAAACAATCAACTAAACAAGAACAACAACATAGACAGGACCTTCATGTAATGTCTATTAGGAAGATATAACCGAGCAATAAATAGAGAAATGTGCTTCTTTTTGTAACAAATCTGCACTCATTTTCTCTGAGGTCCTTATCCTTCCTAATCATACAACCTTGCTTTACCAGACCCTTGAGCTCAAAAGAGGCCCAGGACTTAGTTAGCCTTGGTCCTATCCTGCTGTGTAGGTGCTCTGGACCTGTGCTGTGATTCGAATATAAAATGGTCTCCATAGGCTCCTGTGTCTGAACACCCAGTCTTCAGCTGGTGACAATGTTTTAAAGGTTGTGAAACCTTTATGAGGTGAGGCCCTGTTGAAGGGATTGAATCCCTGGGAGTGGACCTCAAGTTTCCACAGCCCGGCCACCTGCTGCTTCCTATTTTGCCGTTATAGCAACAATGTGACCAGCCCCACATCCCTGTCACCATGGCTACCTTGTCATGATGGACCCTATCATTCTTAAAATCTGAACTGAAACAAACCCTTTGTTTTCTTAAGTTAAATTTTTTCCAGTATTTTCTCATAGTAATGAGAAATTAATATAAGCCATGAGTTCCTTTTAAGGGCAAAGACTATTATTTGGAGTCTCTTCCCATGGGCTTAGGGCACCTCAGATTCATTGTCACTGTGCCATGAGTCCCACATTCTCAGAAAGAGGAGACTGAGGCTAGACTTTGTGGAGAGCTCAACATGAAGTATGCCTGGCTCTCTGAAGCACGTTGATGTTGAGCTCATCTTCACGGCTGATGCTTCTCAAAATCAAGTCCCACCAGTTATGCCATCTGAGTGCCAACAATCTGAGGCCCAAGGCTGCCGAGTGGTTCAGGGATCTACACTTTCATTGCAAACCTTGATAAGGACATAGCTCTCTAGGCTTCACATTCAAGAAAACACAATGAAGCTAACTTGCCTTTGTAAGAAAATCATCAAGCAAGATGGTGCCTAGGGCCTAGGTAAAGCAGAATTTCTCTTTCTTACTCAGGGAATGGAAACTGTGCACTGTTCAATTACGTATCTATGACTGTAAATCTGACACTGGCTATTTTTATTGCTATGGGGATCATGAAGCCAGCCCGACAGTGTTTACAAAGCTGGATTACACTGATGGTCAAAAACATAGGCTTAAGCCTGTCAGCAGTGTATGAGGACATATGACCCAATGAGGGCCCTGTACCTGTAATGTCTCAGACATTTGGGACCCTGGCCTGGTCTCAACTCAGAACCTTTCCTGGGCATTGGAGAAGGCTCTTTACTGAAGACCAAGGTGTTTGTGGTTCAAAAGCACACATGAAACACTCAGCATGAACATGCTTCTCCTACACACACATCTGCAGTAGCACACATGCGCTTGTACACATATATACATACATAAATGCTTTCATATCCAGCATAAAATACTCAGTGGCTTCTACATTCTTCTCCCTTACCAACAATGTGCTCACATTTACATCTTCCTTTTTTTTCTTCTAGCCAAAGACTTGCAGTCTGAAGAGAGGTAGCTCAAGAACATTAAAAACTCATTAGTAAACTCTGCCACCTCCCAGGAGCCTGCCTGAGAAATATGGACTTGTCACCAGCCTGGGAGAAATTCAGAGACAGAGCTATAGACAGGGAGTAAGCGGAGGGCCTTAGCCCTGGTGCCAGCATTGGCAAAATAAGAACCAGTCACTGGTCATTGCAGACTGGACAGTATATTAGAATCACTGATTGTACTTCTAAGAGAAAGCTACCTCAGAGAACATGTCTACTTCCAAAGACTGATTTGACTGGTTTGGGTATGGAGGAGGCAATGCTTTCCTCAAAGATCACCAGGTAACTCAAATGTAAGGCCAGGAAAGACTCCTAGTCATTTCAGGCCCCTGAACTCGAGTCCAAGAAAGAAGTTACTGTTCATGGACACAAGGTAGAATAGAACATGGGGAAATAGCCACATTTTCTCCTTCCCAGTTCAAAACTCTACACTCATTGCTTCCAAGAACCCAAGGGAGTTTTAGTTCAACCTGTCTTCCAGATAACATCTCCCATTCAGCCAGAGGGAGGCAGCCTATTCTCCAGGGAGTGTTGGATGAGGAAACATGATTACCCAGAGCACCACCATAGTGACTGATGGTCCTTCGTTAGCACCCATTGCTTCACTCTCACACACCTGGAATATGTCCTTGGATGCCCGATCAAAAACTTTGGAGCGGCTGGAGAGGAAGAGCACCTCAGTCTTGCCTTCTTCACCATAGATCTGCACATAGACTCGGGACGTAGTGCCTGCACCACCTACATCTCCTGTCCAAATCTCAACCTCGTAGTGGACCACTAGATGGACACACGGGAACAATGAGGCATTTAGATAACCACAATGATGGCAACAGACATTTCCCAAGCCCACCCTGCCTGCCTGGTCCTTCTCAGGCATCATTTTCTATAATGTTCTCATCACAATGAGCCAACATTTTGCAGATGGACAAGCTTAGCCTAGAGGAATTGAGTAGGTTGGGGAAATAGCGAACCTACGTAATCGACTGTTACACCCAGTCATCTATTGCAGCACATGTGTCCTCAGAGATCAGGAGTGAGGGGGACTTGATGCACCAGCTGGCACTATTATCTGTCTGCCTGCCTGCTATAGTTTGGATGTTTGTTCCCTCTAAGACTCATATTGAAATCTAATTGCTATTATAAGATATAGAGGCCTAAGAAGTGATCAGGCCATGAAGGGTCAACCTTTCTGGCTGAGACTGAGTATGTCCCTTCTTTCTCTGTCTTTGTCTGCCATGTTATAATACAATCAAGAGGGTTCTCCCCAGATGCTAGCAAATTAGTACTGAACTTCCCAGGTATAGATTTATTAGCCAATCAGTTTGTGTTCAACTCATATTACATAGTCTATGAAACTATATTATTGTAATAGTGCATTGCAGGAACAAAATTAAATTAAATTATAAAGCTACTGATTTTAGGAAAATACAATAGAGCAGGAAGAAACAAAAGCTGCATTTATTTTCCTTCATTTTAGTAAAGGACAAGAGGTTGGAATGATGTTGCTCATTTAAATATAAGCATCTTTTGGAATGTATTAACACATGTCCTACACAGAAAAAGCTATGCTTATTTTGAAATATTTACCAAGGTATTAGAGGGTAATGTAGACATGCTATTGATAGGTAGCAGTAGAGGGCACTGCAAATGGAGTAGCTTTGTCTCCCTAAAGGACTATGGCATCCTCTGTCTATTGATGTGAGTACCCTAAGACTTGATAGAGAACAATATTAGGATTTCTTTTTTAGTTAAACTAGGTGTGTGTGTGTGTGTGTGTGTGTATGTGAGTCTGTGTGTATGTGTGTGTGTGTACATGCAGTGACATCCTCTATCATTCACTTTAATTTTTTTGAGACTGAGTCATTTACCAAAATTTTTGCTTATCAACTTAGCCAAATGACTACCTGGCAATGAGCTCCAGGGATGCCCTCATCTTCTCTCTCTCTGACCCATTCACTGCGATTGCAGACGTGTACAGCCACACCTAGCTTTTTAGTGTAGAGGATCCTAACCCAACTGGCCGTGTTTGTTCAGCAAGCACCTCTCATTCTGGCTGAAGGGACACTGACTCAGCTTTATGTTGCTTCTTAAGAGAATTCCTGTGAAGAAGGCTGTGGGAAGAAAGCTATAAGCATCTGCCCTGAGGAGAGATAGGGATATACAGTGGCCATGAAAAGTGCAATGTGGTCCACAGCCTCTGGGCACCCTTGGGAGTCTCTGACCTACTGTGAGTGAAGGCTCACGTCATAGACATTGGCAGACAGGGCCAGGGCCATCCTGACCTTCAGCTCCTCAGGGAAAGCTGCTCACAAAGCCTGTCACCCACCCTACCACCACCCTCTCAGCTGCTCCATCCTCTCTAGAATTCCCACTTCTCTATGAGACTATGCTCACTCTCTCACAAGGACATGACTTTGGTCTGTTTTGTTAATAGCTACCTTCCCAAAGCCCAAGGGAGGACTGACCAGAGAAACCTCAGTAGACATTTGTTAAACAAAAAGTCCGATCTCAGTTAGTTTTTCTAAGAGAAGGTGTAGACTATGCCCCCAATTTTGCCACATGGTTGAGGATATACATTTCTTTTTTTCCCTGTATTTCTCCAGGATAAAAGTTCTATCCATTGTAGTCTCATTTTTGTCATCTGTGATGTGAGCCCTTGTTGCTTCCCAGACCCACAGTACTAGAGACAACACCGCCCCCTCCCCCGTGTCTCTTTTCCCCACCATAGGGAGACAAGACTCTGTCTCCCCATGGCCTGCCTTCCTTTGGCCCCTCTTTCCTTTGATTCCACTATCTTTCCTCCCCATTGAGCAAGGGAACAATGTCGAGGTGCTGAGGGCCCACCCAGACTCTTTCATACATTTCTGGATCTCCACGACCTCACTGGGATAAAGCTCCACCTCCAGACGCCCATCAGCCTGGTTCTTATCCAGCCAGCGGTTGGCAGGGAAGGTGTACTGCTTGCCTTGGCGAGGCACACGGATCTGGACGCTGCCCAGGAACCAGCCTGCATGCATGCCTGTGCTGTCATGCCCAATCACCAGCCTGTTGATCTAGAAGGAAACTCCAGGAAAGGTATGTGAACAGCAGTGCACAGAAGTATTCAAGTCTTCACCTCCATCTCTCTATGCACTGGTGCAAAAATCTCCCCTCAACTGGAGCCTTCAGTGCCTTGGGAGAAGGCTCTGATTCAGCCTGTCCTGGCAATCAGGAACCCGGGGAACCGCCTATTCAGGTGGTCCTTTCCTGCCCAGAGGCTCCACCCCTTCCTCCCCAATCTAACTCACTTCCAAGGTCAGCTGTGAGAAGGATGGAGTGGGCAGAGCCATCAAGGACTTTGGAATCTGTTAGGTGCTTTAAAACAGGACCTGGGTGCTGGAGTGATGGCTCAGAGGTTAAGCACATTCACTGTTCTTCCAGAGGTCAAGTTCAATTCCCAACAACCACATGGTGGCTCACAAGCATCTATGATGACATCTGGTGCCCTCTTCTGTGTAATGTATACTAAAGCAGGGCTGGCTACAGGAAAGGTGAAGTGCTCCGTGTGTCTGACTATTGTCACTGCTTTGCTTTGGCTTGACTTGAAGTCACACATTATTGTGCACATTTCTGCATTGCTTCTTTGTCATTCCCTTCCTGTAAGTGTGACAGTTACTATTAAGGGCGGTAGAACCTCTTCCAACACGATGGTCCTGTATCTAATCCTCCTCGTTCTCTTGGACCCAAGGAACATTGTTCCCTGTCCATTAACAGTCCATCTATAGTTATTTGCTTTGCTTTTTGACATGGCCACAGCTTTGTCTGCAACAAGTTTTAAGAGCTCAGAGGATCCCAACATTGTCCTTATGTGTATTTGGTTTCCCGGGACTTTCATTTTTGTGGAAATGTTGATTACAGGTTAATTTTAACACTAGATGGGATTAATGGATGGCCTCCAGCAACCCTGCCAGCCCACCCTGACCTGATGTCTTCTCTGTAATGGTCTTGAGAGAGGGGCAAGGTGACACTGCCTGTGTCTAGTACCCAAAGTCCACATTTAAAGAATTGTCCACTCAAGCCCTGGCTTTTGTTTTCACACATACTAGGGGCCTCTTTGCAGCTGTTGATGAAACACTGTCACAGCTGAGTACATGGATTACAAGTCCCTGAAATTGCTAGAAGAAACCCAGCTCAATTTATAAAGCATGGGAGCCCTCCCAAAGCCCAAGTCGGCAGAGGAGAGTGCCGTTGTTTCTCTGTGATGCTGAGACTGTCACAATTCCGGGGTGGAGTTAGGACAAGGGCAGGTGTCTGTTGCCTGACATGACTGGAAGCTCCCAAAAGACAAGGCCTGTCACTCAGTTCTACACTGGGCTGGAGGTGCAGTAATCATTTAGCAGTATGTACTGAGGTCTGACTATAAGCAGATGAGTATTCTTAACATATTCAATACTAACAATAATCCCCATGACATTTCCACTATTGGAAATGAGAAAAGCGATGAAGACAAGGTTAAATATGTTACACGTGGCAAGTCAGTGGAAATGCTAGACTCCCAAGCTCTTGGCCACACTATTCACTGAGTGAGTTTCGTTAACATGAGGACAAGTCTCCATGGCCTTCTACTGTCAACCTCCTCCCCTCGGCTCCCAGAAATCCTTTAGTAAAGGCAACAAAATTGTCATTTTACAACTATTGATTCTACCCAAAATGTAAATATGTTTGACATTCATTAACCCCAAGGAGTAAATGACTACCTCAAGGTCTTTCCCTAGTGTACAATTGACAAGAGAGGAGGGTTCCAGAGCACCTGAAAGAGGGGGAGCCCACAAGATGGGCAGCAGGGATGCTGCTGCTGCAAAGGGCATGCCCCACCCTGTGTTCACCATATGACCCTGGAGAGCACACTCAGATCTGGAATTGGGAAATATTTTTACCCCACCACTTTGGGTCTTTTTTCTCTCTTCTGCCTCCCTGAATCCAGTGTCCCCTTCTCCAGTATCCATGCTCCATCTATATTAATCTTAAACGCAGGTAAAAATGTTGGGGGTAAGGTTACTAAAAATGTGTATTACAGCCTTGAAGATGTTCTAAAAGCCTAACTACTGCTCGAGTATCTGCAGCTGCTCTGGCCATGGGAAAAAACTAAAAATGTCTCTAGAAACCCCTAAGAATACAGTTCTTTTTCTTCAAAATAGGCTCATCAATCACATCAGTGCAGATGTGAACTTGTATGTGGATACATGTGGGCCAATGTAGGAATGTGGTAAGACAATGTGACTTGATTCTGGGACAGATACTTACAGTTCCAATGTTCAGGGTCTCCAGCGTGAACTCATCTACTCGGCCACGTTCAAAGTTGTCTTTGAGGTTGTTGTCAGAGACAAGGAGAACTTGCTTGATGGTGTCAGATTTCTCTCCATAGAGTTTGATATACACTCTAGAATCTGTGCTGGCCCCAGAGACATCCCCAGTCTTCACACTGATGTGATATCGGAAGTCTGAACATGCCAAGGCAGAGAGAGACTGGAAGTTAGTGCAGGTTGTTAGTGCAAGGTGCTGGAAAGGAGGGGGCAATCTTCAGCCAGGGAAGACCCAAGCTAGGAGTCAGGACATTGGAGCCCGGATCCTGTGACTGGCTCCTGCCATCTCTATGGATCTCCCTCCTCTATAGAACAGGGTCCTGCCTCTTCCTGTTCTGTAGTAGATGAATGTGCTGAGAGAAGGTAAGTAAGTTTTAGATAAGAACTCCCACATTCTAGAGTCTCAAAGCATCTCCAGAAATCTCCTGATCCAGCTTCTGATGGATGAGGAACCCCTGCCAAAGGCAACAGAGCTTTCCAGTATTTATCGTTTTGGGTACACATTCTATACTACTATTGCTAAATACTTCCATTCCAAACTTACAGGCAAGGGATGTAGAGCTCAAAAGGTCAGGTATTTGACATGAGATGCTGACAATAAAATCACCACTCAGTGGTAAAATCTTGGTATATACTTAACATCGCCCCCGTCCCCAATAGGATACAATGCAAAGTTATTCCATTTTATCTCCCCAAATCTCTGTACCAGCCTAAGTGCAGAATAAAAAAACACTAGAGGAAAAGATAAATTATGAGACAACAGTAGCCAAGCTATAGTTGTTCAGGCAGGCTCCAGGAGGTGTTTCTTAGACAAAGAAGAGAGTGTTAAAGGCATGTCACTCATTGCTCCTTTAGGCTCTTCCAACTGGAACATAGTCTGGAGAAAGTAAGCCAAGACCCCCATGCCTGGGGCCATCTACAGCCACCTGTCAACTCAGCTCCCCCAGGGACATCCACAAGCACTGGGAGAAGCAGATGCTTTTGTTGCAGATGCAGCAGAAACCAGAAGACTTCTTTCTTATGACCTTCCCAAGGCCCTGACTAGAAGAGCAGGAGAGAGGGTGCTCTGTCTACATGGTGAAATGGGAGCCTGCTGTGATGGGAAGGAAAGCAATCTAAGGTAGAGACATCCTAGGAACTGATCCCAGTTCCATCAGCAACCATAGGCCTGAGTGTTCTGGTCATTGTGCTTATGATAAAGGGACACTCAATGAGGAGCTCCTTCCCAGTTCTTAAGCTCTGTGACACTGAGCCCAACACTAAGTATTCTAGTTCAACTGACCTTAGTAAAGGTAAATAATAGAATCTACATCTTCCAGGCCTTAGTTTCTCCATATGACAAATCGACAACACTAGCTCTGCCTCCCTTTGGGGTTATTGTGGGGCTCAGATGAGTTACACCCAGGAAACATGGGTTCCTGCATGAATGGACTCTGGAGATGTTCTCTTTTAAACATTATCTAAAGCCCATGATCAGACCGTAGCATCTGAACACGTATCACTAGTAAGGAGAACTCCAGGGCTCCAGGACAATGCTCAGCAGTTAAAAAGTCTTCATTCAACACTCCCTTCAAAATTCATTTCTGCTCACAAAGCAGGGGTCCCTGTGCTTGGTGCCGTCAGCTGGTGCTATTGTTCCTTTTGCTCTGTTGAGCCATATTCATTCAGGGACTAACACCATAGCCATGATTGGACTGTGTATTCAAGCACAGACATGTGAGAAGTTTCCAGACCTCCATCAATGCCTCTTTTTCTACTACCTCGTGCTGATTTCATGAAATAAAGTGAAGAAGAGTGTCTTCTTTGAAGATCTAGGTCCTGTTTAGCTGAGGAAAGGCAACTGTCATGCCTGGGGACACCCATCACTTGATTACTAGGACAACTCACTCTTGAGCGTGGCATTGCTATCACTGGGTAGCAACTCTCGGACCAGCTGTCCATCATCCTTATCCTTGTCCAGCCACCTTGAGAGAAATGGGGTGAGATGTTAGTTCTTTGAGTGGAACAGGCAGACATTCCAACCATCACATCCCTCATCCAGAGTCACCAGGAGGCCCAGACAGAGTTGAGCAAAAGAAAGTAGGTCTTTGAGATCTCCTAGCAAAATATTATAACCCAGCATTTCTGCACAAGGCTGACTGCTGGCTGAGATTGGAAAGATGACAAAGATGTTAGCCAAGAAATGAGAGAGGAGCATACAAAGGGAAAACCATATCCTGGGATGGAAGTCCAAGAGCTGACGAAAGTCACATGTAGACAGAAGGCAACAAGCAAGAGCCAGAATAGCTGGTAAATGAGGAGGGGCAAGAAGACCACAGGCTCATGATAGAAGGGCACTGTTATCGCCAAACACAACTCCTCATGGTCAATGGTGTGTGTGGCACTGTGGCAAGGGCGCTATGTGGGAGAAAGCAGAAAGAGAGGACACTAGAATCACACAGCTCAGGCTGCTGAAAGCCTGCAGTGTAACTGAAAAGATAGGACAGACCAAATGAGACACTGAGGCTAGGGCGGAACAGAGCATGTGCAGGATTCAGAGAAAGGCGAAGAACTTGTGGTGAGGAAGTTGGACTGGAATCTTCAAAATTGGATAGGATTTGATCTCAGGAAAAGCTAAGTCTGTGGTTTTCAGGGCTCAGGTTGATATCAATGCCTCATCAATGTGTTATACTGACCAGTGGCTCCAGCCTTCTGTTGGCTGTCCCCCAAAGAAGAAATGGGGAACATCACCTGCAAGGCATTTTCCCCTTAGGATACAGAAGCCAAGCCTGAGAAATGAACCCATTGTGCAAGCATGAGCTGTGTATATTCCACAGATAGAGTAGTTTGTAACCTAGTACCAATCACTGGTCTTTGGGGGTCTGGCTTTTTAAACTGTGGAATATGACCTTACAGAAAGCCATGGAACTGAATATGGGATTGTGAAATTTAGGCAACAGTAAAGAGCAATCTAAACTTAGTTAAAAGAAAACAAGATAATAAATCCAAGGTAGCAGTGCTTGCCTGTGCTGTGTGGGTGACTTCCCTTGGCTCTGAGCACACAGCAAACACACTTCCCCTGTGCATGTTACCACATGTAATACCAATGCAACCTGAGCTCTTTGGCCGTGATTAAAGAGGATTCTATTACGTTATGAATTATAGTGGGTTTTTTTTACACTGTACATACATTTCTTTCTGCTCTTATAGAAATATAATTGTTTCATCATGGAACACAAAGGCCTTTAATATTTTCCTATTGTCATTCTTGAGGAAATGCCAAATTAGTATATGTCTGTATTCTATTGTGATAAAAATATTTAGATTTTATAATTGTTATTTGAGTTTCTGGCTAGTGTTAGACTTAAAAGATAATTGGATAAACATTGCCTTGGGATTAAAGTAGAATAACCAACAGTTTCTGAAATGATCAGAGACATCCTTCTGCTATTTTGTACTATATGTGCAAAGCAGAGTGATCAGCACTGACAGGTAGAAAATCAAGATATCAGTCAATTCTGAAAAATATTGAAGGTACTCTACATTCTGCAGAATCAAATATTCATCTAATATTTAATTTTTCTGTAAATAGCAATAAACGTATTTACCTGATTAGCAAAATAGATAATTAAAATAATTAATTAAAAATTTTGATTTTGTCTCTAATAAATGGTTAAATTGTTTGTCTACCAAAGAGTTGTTTATAGGGGATTATGGTATGTTGTAAATATTTGTCTCTCCTGCTGGTTTAATATGAAGCTGATTGGCCAGAGACAGACAGGAAGTGTGGGCACGGCTACCAGACTAAGAAAACTCTAGGAACATCTCAGAGTAGAGCAGAGGCATGCAGAGATGCCGGGAGACACCAAGGAAAGAAGCTGAAATGCTGCTGAGAAAAGGTACTAAGCTGCATGGATGAACAACCTAAGAATCATGGGTTGAATTAAGATAAAGGGGTTAGCAAGTTATATGCCTGGGTCCTATGTCAACCAGTGCAAAATTAATGTAAGTGTCTGTGTGTCTCTGTGGGTCTGCTGGACTGCCAGACTGCTGGCCAAACCTCTGGTCTAGGCCCAAAAGTCCAGGCCAGAAACCAAATACAACAGTTGTCTTATAGTGGATTTCTTTATGACTTATTATCCATAAATGTTTTCTTTATATAGCTATTTTATTGACCTGGATGTCCACAATCACATACAAATTTTTTTGGGCTAAAAGGGACCACGAGCAGAAAAACATTAAGAGCTTTGTGTTAGGGAATTGCAGAGACCAAGACAAGTATGACTTAGCCACACAGCTCCCTACTTTATGCTTTGGTGCTTGTCTTCAAAGCCCATTCCTTCACCATCCTGGAGCATAGAGCCTTCTAAGCCTGTGATGACTCAATATTCAATATTATAATAAAAATGTCTCTCACATTCTAAAAGACTGGAACTTTCACTGACCCTCACGGGCAAGGTTAATAATACATCCTGAGGTCACGTAAGACTGCTGTCCTAATGTGTACAGACCATTTGTCTAACTTACCTTTAAGAAAACAACATAACCAACCTTACTTACCTTGGATTTTTCATTAGCTTCTACAACCTAAGATATGCATCGCTGTAATCTTAAATTATCAACTCTTCCATGCCACTGACCCAAGAGTGTGTGTTTATATGTATGTATGTTTTGATAATTTTCTGAAAACAGAAAATTGGCTCAAAGCAGCCTTATAAAATGAATCTCCACCGTAAATGCTGGAAGCAACATTTGGATGTATGACTTGACAGTGTTTGCTTGTAATCTAGGTCATCTGGGATAAATGACTTAATCCTTTGTAAAACTCTATGGCCCTTATTCCTTCCCTCATGTGATGACTCATGTGTTGTTCAATAAAGAGACAGTGAAGCCCTTTGCTAAGGATGTGCAGACACTGAGCCAGGAACAGGCAAATTCACAAGACAGTTTCTAGGCAGGTGTAGAAAAACTCACAAAGACACTGGGAGGGAGGGAGAAGTAAAAAATTCAAATTGGGCTCTCTCTAGGCAAAACTATACCAAGGGTAGGCTTTTTCATTTATGTCTGTTGATGTTACACCTGTGCATTATTGGCAACTCGTGTTTGTAATTAATAAATTTAAACCAGCACATAAGCCCATAAAGGAAGCCAGAGTCTACAGCTTATAAGAAAGCCAAGGCACCACTTTCTCCCTTTCCGTTCTGCATGGAGCAGGGGCCTCCTGAATAATGACCCCTTCCCAGGGCCAATGAGACAACGCTATGCATTCCTTGTCTCTTCTAACTTACATCAGACCCAAATGCCAAGGGCTCCTACTCCTTAGGGACCTTGCTTCAGCTTGTATTAGCAAACACTAAAATGCTGTTCATTTATGTGGGCTTTGGAACTGTGATTCAGAACACTGGAAAGACAAAGCAGAGACTTCAAGACACAAAGATTCATAGCGTCATCCTAAACTTGTGATAGAGGACTTGGAAGCAGCAGACTGCTAGCTATAGTCCCTTAAATTGAACCACTGGGACTTTCCCTTTCTCTGTCTTGCTAAAGTCACTGATGGCTCCTATAGTCACAGAGTCTGCAGGAGAGATGGCTGGCATGCTCCCTGGCTGTGAGTGAAAGCAGAAAGGCTATCAGTCATCATAAAAATCTCACCTGTTGTTCCTTATCTCTTCCGTTTACCCAGCACTAGCCCCTCCCAATAAGTAAAAGGAAACCGTGACATATGCTTTTGTTGCTACCCAAGTACTTAGAGGTATTAATAGACATAGTTTCAAAAAGCTGCTTCCTTTCAGCTTCAACCTAGTTTTGTCATGAGGTATTGCTAAATGAATGTTAACCTGCTGGTAGCTTCATGACTCTTTCCCTGGAGCTCACAGGAATGTGCACACTACATACAAACACACACACACACACACACACTTAAAATAGCTCAAAACTGTGAGAGTTCCACAGCTCAGGTGAAGAATAAATCAGTGTGTGGACTCATGACACAACTTCATCTGGCAGTGTGCTCCCGTCAGGCATTAAAACAGGTGAATAAGAGCCACTGCGGTTTTGCAAAACACTGATTTTTCTCTTTGCTCTAAAATGCTTCTATTGGCAACTTTAGGAATCACCAGGAGCTACAGGTGGATGCTTCAAAAAAATAGTGAGGAAACTTCCTCGCTCTTGAGGAAAGGAAATACCAAGTCGGATACTTTGAAATGATGCAACCAGGCAAGAAATGTGCTCTGACTATTCCAACAGAAATCCATCTGAGCGGTGGCGGCACATGTCTTTAATCCTAGCACTCAGGGAGGCAGAGACAGGTGAATCTCTATGAGTTTGAGGCCAGCCTGGACCAGAGAGAGAGAGAGTTCCAGGACAGCCAGGGCTACACAGAGAAACCTTGTTTCTAATCCCCCTGTAGTGGGATTATGTTGTTGCATTGTAAATAATTGTCTTGCCTACTGGTTTAATAAAAATGCTGATTGGCTGAAGGCAGACAGGAAGTGTGGGTGAGACCACTAGACTAAGAAAACTCTGGGAACAGGAAGAACAGAGCAGAGAAACCAGGACACGCAGAAGAGAAAAGGTGAAATGCTGCTGAGAAAAGAAAGGTACCGAGCCACATGGTTGAACATGATAAGAATCATGAGTTGAGTTAAGATGAAGGAGCTAGCAAGTTATATACCCGGGCCCTAGGTCAATCAGGGTAAAATTAATGTAAGCATTTGTGTTTCTGTGGGACTGTGGGTCCAAACCTTGAGGCTAGGCCAGAAAGATCAGGCCAGAAACATAATACAACACTTCCTCTCAAGAAAAACTAACTTGTATCTCTATTTCATTCTACATCTGAATAACCATCTAACAAATCACTTAAATTAAGGAAATACCAGGGTTCTTTGTTTGAGAAAAACCATCATGTTAGCCCTGGGTGTGTCCTGAAGTATCTCTTTCCATCAGGGGTGGGGTAGAATGTGAGACTCAGGTCTCCTGGAAATCTACTCCTTTCTTTCACGGAGGACCACCCTGAACCACTGTTTTTCTTATTGTTCGAAGTAAGCTGGAAGAAAGGAAGGCAAAGGACATGTACCTGAGGCATGGGAACTCAATGTTGTCGCTCTCCGGCTGTCCTTCTTCCCTCACCAGTACCCGGTCCAGGTACCAGCCACTGCCAGAGCCTTTGCCATCATGCCTGATCCTCACCCGCCTCACCTTCCTCATGGTGACAGACTCAATGGTAAACTCGTCAGCCTTTGGGAAAGAAAAGACAACTAAGTCATGTAGATAGTGGCTCCCGTAGACCCAACACCAACACACTCCATAAAAGTTCAAAGGCAGGGCTGAAAGGATGAGCTACATACAATTCTTTCACAGGGACACATGAGCTATAGCAAGGAAGAGAAATATAACATACATATGACCATAGCCTCCTTACCCATCCCGTAGTAGACCAAGCCTACATACAACCTCCTGCTCAGAAGGGCTTTGCCAACACAACTCATAGGCCCATCCTTGAGTTAACTCAGACTCTTCTGCTTGAATTTTCTTCCTTGTTAAGAAAAGGGTAAAGAGAGGAAGAAGGACCACAGATCCCTTCCACCTGTGCATCCTCACCAACCTCACAGCACTGAAACAATCTACTGTGTGCTGTCGACCACATCCCGGTCTCCATAATCTCTATGATGGCCAGTCCCAGGTCAGCATCTTTCCCTTCGTTTTAGATACAAGGAAAGTGTGACATAGGAGAGTGTAGTGAGTGGCCTAAGGCTGACTTTCCCTAGACCCATCTGATATGTTCTTCCCTGCTTCACAGCCCTTTGGCCCAGATGAAACCTGTATGATGGTTGTGGTAACATGGGAAATATTTAACACATTGTATTGTGGCTAGCAACAGACTTCAGTTTTCTCATATCCATGCTTAGTGATATTCTTGGTTTCTCTTAGGAAGAAAGAAAAAAAGGAAGGAAGAAAAGGAGAGAGGGGAGGAGGGACAGAGAAATGAGCAAGCTGCCTCTAATGGCCATGCCTAATAGACAATGTGTAATGCCTCCCATTTCCCAGCCTGGGTCCCTAGGACACATCTGAGATAACCAACATTTTTCCCAACCTGAGGGCAGGGGAAGAGACCACAATTTCTCTATGGTGGCTCTCTAGCTGCCTATTATTAGGAGCCTTGCAGTTTGTCATCAACGTTAGCAAATGATAGTGAGCCACATTTGCTCAAGGATCTAGTTAATCAGGTATGACTGTGTCCTTCAAGTGGCTCCTACCTGGAGTCCCTGGACCTCACTCCCCACATCCAGACAGATATTATCTCATTGGTGAGGTCCTGACACCAGCCATCAGCTTTACTTTGAAAGAATAGGGAAGACTGGAGGATGAAGCAGGGGTAAGCTAGGAGGAAGGTGGTAGTCACTGCAACTTACATTGCCTTTTTCAAACAGGTTGGTGTTATTTCGGCAGTTGTAAAGGAGTCTTTCCCCTGTGTCTCCCACATCACCAAAAAGGCAGAGGTAGACGTTGGCATCAGTTCCTGCACCTTCGAGTTCTCCTGTGCACACAGTCACACGGTACCGGGCCACTGGCAGACAGAAAACGAGACACCATTGGCCAGCTGCCTCTGCTCCCATGCCTAAACTGCACCCACCTCTTTCAGCTGTTACCTGGGATGACTTCATCCCTTAACTCAACTTTCCAAACCCCACTGCAGTGAGGCACTTGGGAGCTGACTTGCGCATGCTAAGCCTTGCTTTAGACAGATTAGAGGCTCTTCAGGCCTGTCAATCATCAGACACCCATGGGAAATGTTTGCAAAAATTTAAATTTCTGAGACCTGATTCAGACTTCCAATACTTTAATTTCCAGAGGTAAAAACCCTTAAAACTGAGTTGTTTTAAGGAACTCCATTTGTGGAGCCTGATTATAGCATAAGCATTGGCACCTAGAACTGGTACTCAGTAGAAATAGAGAGAAGGCAATAAATGGGTGACATAATATAGAGGCAGCTCTTGATGATGAACAAGATAGGTAATCAAGAGAAAAAGAAACCAGGTTTTGGTTTCAGCAGCTAGTGTACTGAGTGTAGGAAAGCTGTGGTAAAAGAAAGTTTCGAAATGAAGGTATAGGTTCTGTTCCGTCACTATACATTCGAGATGCTAGCTAGATATTTACAAAATACAAGTCAAGATGGCAGTTAAATATGTCTGCAAGGCCAGTTCTGGTGACAGGATTTTAGTCAACATAGGTAAATGCCTTCCATCTTACACCGTGAAATCTGGTGAGAGCAATGATAAAGAAGATGTAGACAAGAACTAAAAGAAAACTTGAAGATAAAATGGTCCCAAACTCCCCAAATTTGAGTTAAAAACATTAATCTGTATATTTGACATTTTACATTGAATGAACTCTGAGTAGAAAAAAATCCAAAGAGATTTACTCGTAAACACAGAGTAATAAAACTTCTAAGAGCCAAAGACGAAGAGGAAATCTTAAGAAGGAGCAACAGGAAATTGAGCACAAGGAATACTCAATAAAAATTAACAGACAACTTTCTATCCAAACTATAGAGACCAGAAAGCAGTGGGGTCCTTGGTGCTTTCAATAAGCTGAGAGAAAAAGACCATTATCCAAGGATTCTATGGCCACTGAAACTACCCTTCAGGGATGAAAGATAAATTAAAGCATTCCAAAAACAAACAAATACTTCAAGAATCTTCCATCATTAAAAGACATTCTCTGTAACAAATATTAGTGGGAAATCTTCATGTTAGACAGTAGATAGTAGCTTGAATTCCCCTGGAGTATTATGAGTCATGAGAAAAGATGATGTGATAATGGCAAAGATACTATGCATCTATTTTTTCCATTTTTAACACCTGTCTTCTCACATTTTATATAAAAACAAGAGCAGAGAGTAATAACCATAAAACCACACTGGTGAGTCTTTCATATGTAAAAATACAAAATTTCAATATATAGTGTCACATATGCTAGGCAAGGATACAGTTAGAATGGCAACAACCATAGGAGGAAAGTATACGGAAATAAAGTTTTATATATTTCTAAGATTAAGTTGACATTGAACTAGGTTGTTCTCAGTTGAACTGTGGGCTGTAATTTGGGGGAGGCTATTTAGAAAGGAGCTGAAATAATATGTAGTGAAAGGAGTAACAAAGGAAGAGTATTTTATAAAAATCTATGTAATACCGAAGAAGTTACTCATGTAAGAATTGAGGGAACCAGAAAGACAGTATATGACAGATGTAAATCTTACCATACTGGTAATCATGTTAAATGTGATACATTACTTATAAACGGACTTAACGTTTCTATAAAAAACAGAGTATGTTGAGCAGCTAACAGAATGGAGGCCAGTGTAAGATGTATTGTTGACGTGATGAAGAATTCTAGGGAGAGCCTGACAGGCTTTGAAGAAGGCCCACTGAGGCAGCAAAGAGCTTGAGAATTTATTTTTGGTAAGGAGTGGGATTGGGGTGAAATGATCCTGTAATGGGCCAGGTAGCACAAAACTCCCACCAATGCCGAGAAACATTGCATTTCCACCAGTGTGTCTACGTATGGGGCAGAAAGGACAAGAAGAATAACACAGTTGAAAATTGTCATCAGCTGAACATCAAAAGGAGATCTGTTATACAGAGACTGTCACAATGGATGAAGATCTAAATATCTTATCACAAAAAGAAACACTGTAGATGCTGCAACATAAGTAAAGAATGACTACCAACACTGACTTGAGATGAAATAGACTCATAGAAAGGAAGATGACTGAATAATTTAAAGAATGACCCACAAAGAAAAGCCCTTACTGCATATTTTACTGCAGAAATCTAGTGTACATTTAAAGAAAAACCAGCATTTTTCTGAAGATTGTGTAACTAGAGAAGAATAGGTATATGCTTTTCTTCTAGTTATGCCCTGACAAGACAAACAAAAGGGATAGAATGTTTATTCTGGGTCAGGGATTAAAGAGACTCAGACCATGCTGGCAGGATGGCATTCAGGAAGAATGCTTCACAGCTGTGGTGTCAGAGCCAAGAAGCTGCTTGCTCACAATGGGTTGGCTGCCGAGCAGCGGTAGGAGGGCTCACTTAGGTTCTGTCCTCTTCCTCCTCTTTCCTCTTTTGCTCCATCCACCCATTGGCCCATGTCGTGGTTCCACACCATTCTGTGTGGGCCTCTGTCAATCTGGGTAGGTCTTTCTCCCTTAGGTAATCTCCTCTAAAATGCCCCCAAGACTTGCCCAGAAGTGTGTGTCAGTCTCTACAGTGATTCTAAACCTAGTCAGATTGATGATAAAGATTAACTAACACAAATCTGCTCTTTGTCAATGACATTTAAACACATCTCCATAATCCATGATGCTCTATCCTTGAGCAAAAGGCCTCTGCTCATCTCATAATGCCAAATGTATCCAGTCAGCTTCAGGTGGTACCACAGTCTTAAGGTTCCCTGAGTAGGATCTTGCACCCAAGGCACGTTTGCTTTTGTCCAGGTGCAAACTCCCTGATTTGCTTTTAATGTCACTAAAACATTTTAACACTTGCAGCCACACTGTCTACACCCACCTTGTCTGTGATTTAGCTGAACTAACACTCCTTTTCTTTCCAAATTATGTATTTTTTTTTTAAACTTCTTTCTGGTCCACTTTTTTTTTGCTCTGAATTCTCACTATAGATCTCACTAAACGCAGTGAGCAATAAACAGTTCCAGAGCCTGTATGCTATACTGAAATCTGGCATTTCTTCTCATATAGTAAATTACTCCATTACTTTTTAACTCAGCCCCACTCGGGGTTTCAGGACATAGAATGCAGCCAGTTTCTTGGTCAGAACATAACATGCATGGCCTCTAGCCCCTTTCTCAATGGCATCATCATTTTCTTCAGAATCCTCATAAGTATAACCTCACCTGTTAACATTTCTCTTGGCATTCTGGTCTTTCTTTCCCCTGCTGGAACAGCTTACAGAATCCGAAGGCTTCCCCAGCCTTCACTCCAAAATCAGTTTTATTCTTCCCCAAACCAGTCCCAAAGGTTTCCCGCTACAGCAGAAAACAGCCTTGCTCCTAGATGCCAATTTTCTCTATTAGTTGTGTCTCTCATTGCTGCAGCCAATACAAAAGCAAGTTCACGAAGAAGAGGCCTATTCTGGCTCACAGTCTAAGGGAATACAGCCCATCACAACAGGAATGCCACAAGAGCCAGTGGTGGTGGCAGAAGTGAGAGGCTGCTCCTTCAGACCTGGTGGCACAGACAACAGCAGCAAATAAGGGTTAGATGGCTTCTCCTGTCCCTCTTTGGTTCCATTGAAGCCCTAAGCCATGGATGACATGTTTTCAATAAGCTCTGAAGTTACCTAAAAGATACACTCAGATGTGTATCTCATTCTCCTGGGCAACTCATTCTAGTCAAGCTTGTAACAAAGGTTAGGAACCATCTTAGGAAACTCATTTTATAAAGCCCACACATTCTTGGTACCAAAGTCGGCAATGGCACCATAAGAAAATAAATCTATAGACCAATATCTTTCATGAGTATAAATGCAAAAATTCTCAACACAATAGATGTAAATCAAATATTGCAATGTAGATGAAACATTATGCACTATGAAATTGTGCTCAGGCCAGCCTGGACCCTCAAAGCCTGGGCTTGTGAGAAGACACTCATGGACCGACCTACCAAATAATGAACAAATATGTGGTAGAGAAATGGAAAAGAGAAACTGAATGGTTCATGTGCTCTGGCAGAAATGAAGAAATAAAGGTGGTAAGGAGTAGGCTAATGTAGGAGTCCTGCTTGCCACCAGGGCCATGGTGATATCTGAGCCCAGTCTGCTGCCATGGGCTATGTAGACCTGTAGCTATGTCTGGGCCTGTAGACCTACAGCAGTCATCTATGGCCATATAGTTGCCTGAGGTCTGATTAGCCACCCAAGGGCCATGCTGCAGGCAGATCCATATAGACCTGAGTGGCACATAGTACTACCTGGTTTCATAGTGACTTCTGGGCCAGAGCTGCAGCTAGGAGCCATAACTGGGTCTGTGGTCCTACTGCAGTGAGGATCTGTATTGATGTGGTTCCTATTGCCATTGAGGACCATGCTGATTCCCAGGGTCTGGGCCACCACTTGGGGCTGTCTATATTGTGTCCTAGGGCTCCACTGCTACTGAGTCCATACTGATCTGGATGGCCTTGCTGCCACCTGGGGGCCCCATGACATTCAGACCTGGGCTGCTGCAAAGAACCATGTCTGGGGCTGTGATCCTACCACAGCTGAGGTCTGTGGTCCATGTTGCCACCAGTGCCCACAAAATAGCCTGGGGTCTGGGCTGCAACCTGTAGCCTTGTTGGAGTCTAGGGGTCATGCAGCAGTGGGGACCATACAAATCTGGGTGGTCTGTGCTATTCCCAGGGTCATGGTGTTGTCCAGGCCCGGGCTTCTGCCAAGGGCCATGTCCCAATTTATGGCCCTATAACATACAGAATCTGGGTTAACAATAGTGGTTCCTTTTATCCCAAGGGCTATGTCAGTGCCCAGGGTGAGGTCAGCCACTTGAGTTCATGTTAGCATCCAAGGACCATGCTGCAGCCAAGGCCATACAGATCTGATTGGCCTGTGTTGCTGCTTCCCAATGCCATGGTAACACCTGGGCTAAAGGTAGCCATGTCTGGGTTTGTGGTCCTAATGTAGCCAGAGTCTGTGTTGACATCTGAGGCTCCTGTTACCATCAGAGGCCTTGGGAATGCCTGAGGTCTGGGGCCATATTTTCTGAGGGCCATGTTACTGCTGGGGCCATGCTAGTCTGAGTGGCCTGCACTGCCACCTAGAGCAATGATGACATTCATACCTGGCTGCTGCCAAGGATCATATTTGGGTCCATGGTCCTACCACAGCTGGGGTCTGTGTTGAAGGCCAAGATGCAATTTTGCCACCAAAGGTCACACAGAAACTTAGGGTTGGGGCTGCAACCTGTGGCCCTATTGGTGTCCTGAAGCCATGCCACCACAAGGCCATCTTGATCTGAGTGCCCCATGCTTCCACATGGAGCCAGGCCCAAGCTGAAGTCTATGTCTGGGTTCATGGTCTAGTTGCAGCTGGTGTCTATGTTGTTGTAGATAGCCTGTGTCACTTCAGAAGTCCTAGCAACCATTCATGATAAAATCAGAGGGCCATGCTGAGTCAGCCCCACCCATAACTGGCTTTGTGAAAGCTGGCCCTGCCTCTTGCTAGACACTATCACAAGAGAGGTGTGCCTGATTCTCATGAGAGAGCTGGCTCCAGAGAGAACCTTACCCTTCACCAGAGGTGAGAGCTGACCCTGATGGCTATGGGCATAAAAGAGCTGGCTCCAGCCCGTTGTCTGAGGTTGATGGCCCCAGTAACCCAGACTGACCAGCTCAGCTACCACCCAGTCCCACAGTTGGGCCTTGAGTTGGCCCACCTTAACATCTACTCTATCTAGAACCTGTTGGAGCTCATGAAGAGTCTGGTCCTGTGGAGTAATACCTGCGAGATCTCCTTGACTCAGGACAGCTGCTGGAGAACTGAGAGTTTGGTGAGGATCCAGTGAAAATGGTGTACCAGAAACTAGAGGTCGTGAATCAGACCAAGGGATAACTCCTTGTAGTGAACATTTCCTAGCAATGCTAATTAGACAAAAGGGTATATACCACGTGACACACTGTTCTGGGTGCCACCAGGACAAATGCAGAGGTTGGAGAGGACAGAAAAACAGAGGTGCAAAGAGGCTTTGTTTTGTTTTCGTTTGCTTGCTTGCTTTGGTTTGGCTTGATTTTTTTTTAAAGTAGTCTTCTGTGGGGGTAAGGGGAGGATAATAGGGGACTGGGAAGTGAGTAGAATTAGGGTGCATGATGTTAAATTCCCAAAGAATCAATAAAGAAATTCCATTAATTAAAAAAGACGACTTATACACTATGAATCAGTGTGGTGGTTTCTCAGGAAACTGGGAATAGATCTACCTCAAGATCCAGCTATTTCACTCTTGGGCATATGTATACTCAACATACTCTATATCCTGCCACAGGGGCATTCACTAATCTATGCTCACTGCTGCTCTTCATAATAGTCAGAAATTGGGAACAACCAGACGTCCATCAACAGATGGATGAATAAAGAAAATGTGCTACATTACACAATTGGAATATTATTCATCTGTTAAGAATGAAATCATGGGGGGAAATGAAATCATGGAATTCACAAGTAAATGGATAAAGGTAGGAAAAAAAGTCCCTGACTGAGGTAACCCAGACTCCAAAAGACAAATATAGAATATTTTCTCTTATAAGAGTATAACAGCTTTTAAGCCTTTGATAGACATTCTACAATCTGTCTAATCACTGAGATTAGATATAGAACAAGTGAGTAGGGGCAGGAAGGACAGGAGGGTTTTTCAAGGAAGGGGAAATAGAAAGTATCTTTATGGAAAGCCAGGGTAGAGACTGGAATGGGAGGATTAGATGGAGAGGAGGGGAAGAAGTAGATGAGAGGAATAGGAGGAGGAGCAGCCATATGGAAACCTACCACAATAGAAATGACGTTTATATAGATGTGAAATCTAAACAATGTCACCAAATAACAGAAGAGACAAAGCCCCAACTAGATATCTTTTGCCACCAAATGAAATCTTCAGTGCCAGGGATGAGTTACATATAACTGAATTGTTAGCCAGGGGGACCCCAAAATAATTCCAAACAACTCAGACTATTCCAAGGCTATTGATACTCTACAGAAACTGATAACAAGGTCTTAGCACTGAAGACAATGTTTACAAAACTGACTGAACATGAAGAAGTAGCACTGGTGCCTTACTAGAGCCTTCGTCCCTACTGACTAATGTTTATAGTACTGGAAGGTACTCTGCATGATACTGTAAAAGAAAGGTAAATATCAACTCAGCTATACACCCTGGGATCTGCAATGGTGACCTGACTGCAATACTATAATGCAATAGTGGCACAAATGATGCAGGAGTAACCAACCACTGTCTTAGTGGATTTAAGGCTTATACCATGAGATGGAACCCAAACCTGAAACAGCTCAAGTGACCAAGAACCTGAGACTAGATAGGCCAAGGGCTTAAGGGAAAACCAACTAGATTGTCCTACTAAAGAAACATAACCATAAAATGATCCCTGGTGATATTCTGCCATACCCATAAATTAGTGTCTCACTCAGCCATCATCAAAGAAGCTCCCTCTTTCCAAAGACATGAACTAATATAGAGACCCATAGCTGAACAAAGTGCAGATAGTGAGAGATCTTGGAACACTCAACCCTAAGTGGGATGACTTCATCAATTCCTCCTCTCAAGGAACTATGCAGGAGAGGAGGCAGAAAGATCCTAAGAGCCAGAGGGATGGATGATACCAAGGAAAGATGTCTTCCAGACACAGCAGGACTGATACACATATGAACTTACAAAGACACTGTTGGCATGCACAGGATGGACGTACATAAGCTAGATGGGAACCCAGCACTGAGAGAGGGAAGTGAATATGAGCTTTCATTCCTAATTAAAAAGCTATCTCCAACTGACAAACACATGCAAAGGAAAAGGCAGTTTTCTCCAATGGAATCTCACTGGATATATAAACCACACTTAAGTGTGGATATGTAGAATAGGCCTTGAGGATAGAACTCAGGCCCAGCAATGGATAGCCAACACAAAACAAACTCAATGGTGATTTTTGGAAATTTTTCTTTTGCTCATATTGAGTAGCTATATTTTTGTTTTGCTTTTGTCTTATTACCTTACATATCTTCTGCTTATATATAGAAGTTTGCTATTTTACGTTTTTGTGGGTTTTTGTTCTCTCTCTCTCTGAATGATCTTAACACATGGCTGCATTTCATCAATTCATGGAACACAGAAGTTCAGCAAATCTCTCTCTCTCTCTCTCTCTCTCTCTCTCTCTCTGTGTGTGTGTGTGTGTGTGTCTGTGTGTGTGTCTGTGTGTGTCTGTGTGTCTGTGTTTCTTATGTTTTTCTTTGGTTTTGGTTTTATTAAATTTAGATTTGTTCATTTTATATGCCCGTTTGTTTTCTAAAGAAAGAGAGAAAGAGTGGGATGGATGGAGGGGTGAGGAGAATTTGGGAGGAGATATGAAAAGGGAAATTATGATCAGAATATTTTGCATCAAATTATTTTCAGTAAAAATCGAATATATAACTTAAATTAAAAATGTATGCTACAGTGAGAAGTTAAGTAAAAACAAAATGCCTAACTGGAATCCACACACAAAAAAGAATCAGACACTATAACAAGATAGGATTTATCCCAGGAATATAATTTGGTTTAACTTCTAAAATCCAATTAATGTAATATGTCATACTAATAGAATAAAAACCAAAAATCACATGATCATCTCAGTAGACACACAAAAAGAATTTGACATACCCTTTCAAGATAAAAAGAAAACCCATTTAGGAAAGAAACAAAAGAGAATTTCGGCTCATAAAGGTCATCTGTGAAACATCTACACTTAAGAGGTTCAACATGATTTGAAGTCTTTGAGCAATCAGGGGAGCAAAGTTACACTGGCATTCAGGATGGAAGTTGTATCTACTCATGGGTAACAGGACTGTGTATTTAGAGAATCATAAGGAATCCACTAAAAAGCTATTGTAGTTAATACATTCAGCAAAGTTGTAAACATAAAATCTATTCTTTCATATTAAATAACTTGAAATGAAATTAAGAAACCATTTCTGGGCTGAGGATGTAGTTCAGTTAGAAGAGTGCTTGCCTAACACAGACAAAGCCTCAGTCCTCAGCACTGCTTAGACTGGGTGTGGCAGCATGTGCCTGTAATCCTTGCATCTGAGAAGGTGGGGGCTGGAGAATTTGAAAATTGAGGCCATTCTCAGATATATAGTGAGTTTGTGGCCAGTTACAAGACATGAATCCTAATCTCAAAAGAAAATGTATCAGGAGAAGACAGGATGGGGGGGTGGAGGGAGGCAAGGTGATAGGTTCATTCACAGCAGCAGAAAGAATTAAATGGGCTGGAGAGCTGACTCAACAGTGAGGCTAAGGATGCTTTCTACTCCAGAAGTTCCAAGTTTGGTTCCTAGATTCCACATCACGTGACACACAATTGTGATGCCTTCTGGTTTCTGCAGACACTCAGACATGATGTACATGTGTACACATGAGCGCATACACACATAAAAGTAAAGATGGAAATAAATGTCTTTTTAAGAGAATAAAATATTTAGGAATAAATTTAACAAAACAGGTAAAATTTCTTACTTTGAAAATTACAAAATAGTATTAAATTTTAATAGATTTAATAAAGTTTCAATAAATGGACATAGAAATGGCTTGACATTAATATCCCCAAATAGAACTACTTTGATGTAATTGCTATTAGAATCATAGTTGATGTCTTTGTTGAACTTGATAAGTTTTTCCTCAAATTCATAATGTGACAAAACAACCTCCAAGAAGGAAAACAGCAAGTGTGGGCAAGATATAGACAAATAGGAACCTTCCATGATACTGGAGAAAAGGTGCCCATCTTTTGAAAAATAGCTCAACAGTTATTTAAAAAGCTATGAGGAGAGTTACTATCTGACTCAGGGTACACATCCAAAGACCTGAGAACATGATACAAAAAGACAAGCATGAATGTCAGAGCAGCACGGTTCATGAACCAGCGAGCAGGAACCACCTAAGTGCTCAACAGTCTGTTACATTCCATGAGTCTGTTACATTCATGGAGTATCATTCATCAACTTAAAAGAATTCATGGGCCAGTAATCATGCACACAGAGCTAGTGACTTGAGTTGGATCCCTGGCTCCCACAAAGACAGAGATGGAGAAGAAAGGGGCGTGCACACAATACAGCCTTCCAGGCATGTCTTGAGATTTACCTCCTCCAAGAGGCCCCACCACACACGTTTTCTACATCCCAGCAGCCTGAGGTAGGAATCTATGAATCAGGATAAAATCAGCTCTAAAGGATTATGCTTTAACTGCCATACATGAACCATGGCATGCACACACATACACTAAATACACATAAAATATCAATACATCTTATGATGGGGGTGGGGGGAGGGGGCTTGAGCAGGTGCTAATAAAAGAAAATGTGTTCATCTGCTAGAAGAGACGA
Organism: Sigmodon hispidus; assembly: GCA_004025045.1. Lineage (NCBI taxonomy): Eukaryota > Metazoa > Chordata > Mammalia > Rodentia > Cricetidae > Sigmodon > Sigmodon hispidus. Next base: position 40,105 of record PVIH01001702.1, on the reverse strand, counting down.
ACCTGCTGAGACCAAAACCAGGTTACTGGTAGTCCGAGGCAAGAGTTAGGTAGTAGAAGGCTTGGCCACTAATGAGCATGGGGTTTCTTTAGGGTATGAAATGTTCTGGGATTCAGTGGTGCTGATGGATATACAGATCCGCTGAATATAGACCAAAAGCCATTGGCTTGTGAACTTTTAGTGTGTGAAATGAATGACACATAAATTTATCTCAATAAAGCTGTTGTTTTTAAAAAGAGCCATTATTCATTGATACTCCATCTAAAGTAAAGATGAAATATATCAGAAATGAGACAAATCACTGGGAAGTATAGTGCACAAAATCAATTTTAATAATGTACTCATTTCCATATAGAGACATCTGAAAAATCAATCTGACCATGAATCATGTGGGTACGTGAAGATGTGGCATCTGTGCCAAAGCATTTGTTAGAAGGCAAAGAAGTGTTGTACATGGAGGCCTGCCTTGAGTAAAACAGGTGCTGGTACATACTTAAAGCATGGCTTGACATTCAGGAAGACAGGCCCCTCAACATTTCCTCCCCAAAGAATCACATTTCTCAAAATTAAACCATTCCTGCCTCCCCTGGAAAACTTTGAAAATTCAAATGCTGCATGCCTTGTATAAGCTGTGTTGTATGTGCTGTCGGGGTCTGGATCATATGTATCCCCAGAAGTTTCACATGTTATAAGCTCAGGCCCCAATGCTTTTCAGAAGTAGGACCTTAGGAGAGACAGGGTCCCAAGGACTCTGGCCTCATGATTAATCCATTCATAGATTCCTACCTCAGGCTGCTGGGATGTAGAAAACGTGTGTGGTGGGGCCTCTTGGAGGAGGTAAATCTCAAGACATGCCTGGAAGGCTGTATTGTGTGCACGCCCCTTTCTTCTCCATCTCTGTCTCTCTGTTACCATGGTTCCTAGTTTCCCCGGTTTGCCACAGCTCCTACCTGATAGTCTGCTCTCCCTACACTCCCAGGAACACCCATGGACTAAACCCTCTGAAACTGGGAGACAAGGGAAATACTTCCTCCTTTAAACTTTTTCCTCTCAGACTTTTGATCACACTGCTAGAAAGCAGACTGGAACACGCTTTCATTATCGGATGTGATAACAAGAACAATGGACAGCACTGGCCACTGTGTGCCCACCCAAGGAGCCAAGGGAAAATCAAATCCCCCAAACTTAGCCTTGTTCCGGTCTGATTTGCTGGCTATTCTTGCTTTCATTATCATCTTGCTAGAAAATTCCTAAAAGCAAAATGGTAACAAACATAAAAATCCCATTACTAGGAATCCTTATCCACCTTGAGCCAGAGTAGAAGGTCTGATTCATTGGAGGTCCTGACAAAGCTTGACTGGGTAAGGGTCCCTCTGAGCCCACCAGCCATTGAGGTCCCAAACTCTGCCTGACAAGACATCTGTGGACAATTGAGAATAATTACATTGCTAGTCATCAGCAGTGAGAGATGTTAAGCAGATGGGCAAGTACCAGAGTCGCTTGGGCTTTAATTTTAAAATTATGGCTCAATCTGATTAACAAGCAGCAACAATATTCAACACTCATGTCCAACGACTCTTGCCCACTCATCAGTAGTGTAATCACAATGAAGAAGGAGAATCTCATTTATTTTGCCATCTCATGTACCTCCTGAGGAATAGGCAAGGTGAAAATAAATTTTACAGTCACTCCCCAAATCCTCTGAGCAACTAGACATGACATTAAATGCTTATTTGCCTGACCGTTATTTTATAAGTAAACTGGGAACACACAACTTCAGACTCTAAGAGTTGATTTTAAATTGGTGTTTACTCTTACACCACTGCAAGACTCTCCATTAAAAGCTCTCTGGGAAACCATGCACATTATTTGTTACTTACTAGAGGGAGGACATTGTCTTTGGCTCTGAGTACTGATACAAGGAGCAGTACAGACCACAGGAGATCTGAGAGAAGATGGGGGTGTGATCTAAGTGTGAGAGAAAATTTCCATGAGCCAAGAAGAACAGGTGGGTTCAAGAAATTGAGTTAACAGAGGCACCAAAGAACCACCAAAGACTGGCAAAGGGCATCACACTGTCTTTATAGCCAGGATAGACAGATAGGCATTCAACCGATATTAATCACTAATTTTTTCTCATTGAAATGGTTCTTTAACAGTATAGCACTCAAAGTACAGCCATGAAAAGCCTATATTCTATGCACAACTTATATGAAGGCTGTGGAAACATTCTCCTTCCATGGCCTCTACTGCCAGAGTCCTTGCCCTGGCTTGGATGGACTTTGACATTTGGGAAAACAGCTGTCCAAGAAGAAAGTTTACCACAGCTGGTTCCCATGGCATTTACACAATATGCCCCACACTTCCACCTTCAAGCGATTTCTTGACTGTATCATCTACCCTCTAGTGTACTCATTCTCTGCCTGATTTCAGAGCTTCCCCCCACCACAGGTAATCATGTATAAGTTTGCTTTTCAACACCCCACACACACACATACTAAGAATGGAATAACTCTGGCATGATATGGAAACAATAGTACCAGAGGCATTCAATGTTGTGGTGAAGTTCCCAAGAAAGTTGGTAAGGCAAGGAGTGCATTTGATAATATTCACATTAGCTGTGTCCATTTCTATTGGCTGTGACAAATACCCTAATCAAAATCAGCTTTGGGAAGAAAGGGTTTATTTGGTTTATAATTCCAGGTGACAGTCCATTATTTCAGGGATGTCAAGGCAGGAATTCAAGCAGCTAGTCACACCACATCCACAGTCAAGAGCAATGCAAGAAGAATCAAATTCTTGCTAGCTTGCTTTGCATTCTTACAGTTTAGGACTCAGTCAATGGATATTTCTAATCAATTAATAATCAAGACAAATTCCAAAAGACACACCCACAAAAGTCTTCCACGTGATAAGCTACTCTGAGAAAACTGGTCACAGCTATGGGTTAAGAAGCTTTGAAAAGTAACCTCTCCCCAAAAATGCTTAGGGATAAAAGTGCTAGCTTTTTTCTTCTCTTTTCAGGAGAAGAAATCCAGCAGCTAAAATTGTAAGAGCTGGTTAGAAAGACTCCAATAGTGACTGAGTCTCAGGAGCCTTTCCCTGAGACCTGCAGGCACAAGGCATAAACACAGAGGTCAGGCAAGAAGAGACACCTTTCTGCCTAGATGAATGATGTATTATATAAAGCCTCCATTGGATGGAGATAGTTGATGTTATCTTATGTAAAGAGAGATGATAGTTTTGTTTTCAATGCAAATATTATTGACTATACTAGAAGTAGGGGTAGCCTCTCAGAAACAGTCATTGAATCAATTAGTGATAGACCTGTGTAAAGTCTGACTATTTATAACCAACTGTCTAACCATGGCAGGAGCTTTTTCAGGTATACTTTTAGGTATTACTAGGTTTTTAGGTGTAAGTATTCTGTGGTTAGTGTGTCACTAAAAAAAAAAAAATCAGATGCAGCCTTACTGTGTGGAGAGAATTCGCCAAAGTTCACAATTTGAAAGATCAACAAGTTATTCCCTCAAATTTCAAGGAGGCTCTGGGTAGCTGTTGCTTAGTTCAGACTCCTCTGATGACCAACTTGAAGACCTATATATCTCTTTTTTTCTCATATCAGACTCATTGGAGATTTCTAGCATCGTAGCCTGGAATGGATCCTTCCAGCCAATCTTGAGGCTGGAACCTAGTTAGTCCACTGTATCATTCAGAAAGGCTGGATGGTGCACAGTTGACAAGATGGCCAGGCTCCACTAGCACACCAAGTCAAGTCCTGCACCTCCCCAGGACAGCAGGCACCTCCGTACTTACTCCCCATTATCCTCCGAACGGTTGGCCCTTCCGCAGTCATTTCTCTCACAATCTCGTTGTCATCCTCGTTGGCATCCAGCCATCGATTGCAGTTGAAGTTATACTTGTCCTTATTCAGAGTATTCATCAGGGTCATCTACAACGAGGGAGTTGTAGGTAAGCAGGTGGTCTATCAGGCATTTCCACTCATGGCCTGAAATCCTTTCTACTGTCTCATTTTTTTTTAAGGTTTGTGTTTTCTCATTTTTGTATATTTTAGTTTAGTTTATTTTGGATTGATTTTTTTAAAGAGAGGGTTTCTCTATGTAATCCCAGAACTCGCTTTGTAGACCAGGTTAGTCTCAAACTCACGATCAGCCACACTTTGCCTCCAGGTGCTGGGATTAAAGGTGTGTTCCAGCACGCCCTGTCTGCTATCTCTTCTCTGGGAGTGTCAAGCCAGCCTGGATTGAGGACAGTTGAGATGGTCAGCCTCTCCTTTCTTTCCCTAGTCTCTTAGAGGTCTATCTAAACACAATTAGCTTCTGGATAACAGGACAGGATGCAAGTCCATGAACACCTGCTCATTCTCTCTTTTGTTTTAGAAGACCTCCCCTACCTGTCCCCATTAAAACACACAGCCCATGTCTGCCCTCCCCACCTTTAATCTTAACAAATACAGAGGCAAATATATGTGACACCATCATGAAGGATAATGGCTCTGGCTCCTCCCAACCCCCTGAGGTACACCTTACCTTTTCTAAATGCCATCCAGAGCCAGGGTTCTGTCTATCATGCCATGCCCGAATCTTATAAAACCTGCCAAGATCTGGGAGCTCCATCTACCAGGAAAAATTAAAAGGTCTATTTGGACACAGTCATGGAAATACATCTGTCCTTGTAACTGACCACAGGCAAGTGGGTGTTCCTTTGGGCTGCTTTTTCCCTGTAAGGGTGGGCTTGCTTCTAGCTATACTCAGACATCCATTCTCTCTTGTTCCTGTACCCAGTGGCTCATGGGACCAAGATGGCTATGTAAAACTAGCGTTCAGTCTGGGCTGGCAAAACTGAACAAAAATAACTGACCCACAGTGGGATCCAGCCAAGAGATCTTCCAGGAACAAAATTCATAAGGCAGCCCTGCAAATTAGCACAGGGTCACAGCCCCAGGAGTCTACTGGGCACTGAGACAGACAAAAAGATCAATGCAGCAGCCATGTCCTTTCCCCAGGGCATGAGTCTGGCAGAGAAGACAAATACATAAGACCAATGAACTCGGTGATGGAACAGAGGTATCGTGGGGTGCTAAGAGAAGACAGCAGCAAATTACAGATTCTTCTCCCCAAAGGTCGAAGCAGCACTTCTGAGGGCAAAGACTCGCTCTGCGTACATACTGCAAAGTTCAAAGCTGGTTTTTCTTTCAAATGCTCTAAAATTCATGTTTCCGCTTAAAAATTCATCCTTATGCTTGAACGCAGCTGGGATGAGCAATCTGTGCTCCAGCCCCCTGAGCTGATTCCCCAGTTCATGCTACTCCTGAATGCTCCAAGCATCTATATTTGCCCTGTCTCCTAGGCTTCACCCTAGATTGTTTCAGATGGAAGGCAGATTTAAATTGTATTGCTTTCAATAAATTGCCTATAAATCATCAAACTTGTCACTGCTGAGGGAGTCCAAAGTCTCCAATGTACCTTTTTGTCTGTAAACTTGGTCCAGAAATCTGATGCAGAAAACTGGAGTCCTCATCTCTTGTACCTCTCCCATCTCTTTTCCTTGTCACCCTCCCCTCCCCTTTCCCTTCCCTTCTGTCCCCCCTCCTCTCCATCCCCTCCCCTCCCCTCCCATTCCCCTCCTACCCTAAACTTCTCGATAATGCCTGGTTTGAACCACTTGTTGTTAGGATTCAGGAGAATCTCATCTGTCCGCCCCTTCTGCCCGTAAATCTGAATGAAGATAGGTGAGTTGGTACCGGCTTTCTTCAGATCAGTCGTCCAGACCCAAAGGGACCAAGGGAATTCTACAACACAAGGTGTATCATAAATTGCAAGTGTCAGGGAAGAAAAGGAGGGGAAAATAATCAGGTGACCAGGAGTGGAGTTTATACGCAATTATGTCCATTCTTAGATCCCATTCAACAAGTGCCACAGCTAAAGCGGAGTCCCTGGCTAGAAAAGGTAAGGCACCTTAGTGTCTTACTAATGCCTGGAGACTTACTACATTTTAGCAGTGGGAAGTGACATCCTATGACTAATATATTCAGAGTTCCCTGTAGAGAATCACTCAGTTTAACCCCATGTCCATTACAGCAGCTCCTTCAGTTTGGGGACAGTAGAGCAGTCTCTGCAACTGTGCATGGCCTGTACCTTGTAGAACTGAGCATCTGTCTGTCTGTCTGGGCCCCTGACACTCACTTTTTAGCCGCTTCTTCCTCAGAGACACCATCTCATAGAGCTGCCGCTCAATCAGTCCATCTGCTTTCTTGTCATCCAGCCAGTTGCTGCAGGGGAACGTCTGCTGGATGCCAGTGAAGGGACACAGGATCACCACCTGGGGAGACAACAGAGACAGGCTTCTGTTCCAGGTCTGATAAGACCCATGCAGAGTTCTTAGTGGCCGCTGCAGCATCAAGCACACAGGTGTCTGTGCTAGGACCTTCAAAGAATGGCACGTTTTCTGCTACCTTTCTCACCAAGCCTTAATTTAAAAAAATACCTCCCACAAGACATTTTTTGCAGGGAAGTCTTTGGTGGTAGCTGCCATCTGTCCTCATTCACCAAAAGTACTCAATCCTTTCTTTACATAATACATCTTCCATGGACACTGCATGTCTTCATGCACTATTGAATGCTCTCTGCATACGGCATTTCTTCATGCACTATGAATCTTCTCTGCACACTACATTTCTTCATGCACAACATAAAAATCTGAATCTGAACCAAATGGCTGATACCTCTTGATAAATTTTTGTAGAAAAAGGGCGAAGCATATAAAAACTAATTAGTTCATATCTAGAATGTAATATGGAGCCAAATGCCTTCCTCTAGACTTTAGGCCTCTAAATACTGTCTCCAACTTTTGACCATCCACACTCAGAGTTTATAAGTTTAGAACATGGAGCCCTACCCTCTTTGGCCACTCACAATGTGGTTGATGGAAGGAATGTTCTGGACACTGCAGAATCTTCTCTAGGGGAAAAAAAAAATCACTGCTCAAGCGTCATTACACATCCACATTTCAGGGGATCATTGTCATCAGTTATTTAAAGTGATTGAAGCTGACTGTACCTTCCTTCACTGGACTCTTAACCCCTGTGTTACACAAGAGGATGCGGTTCACTAAGAAGCTGTCATGTCTAATAGCATAGCCACAAACCCAGCAAAGATAGCTAATTCTAGAAAAGGAGACGGGTATCTGCTATAGAGGTGGAAAATTTCAGAAGACCTTTCTTAACAATCTATAGACTAAAAAAAAAAAATGAGAAGAAAAAAGAAGAATCGCCAAGGATATAAAAGATTCAAATATCAAACATAACTAATACAATCAAACTTTTTTTAAAAAACCCAAAATCTTAAATTCAATTGTTGATGCAATACATGCTTTGAATGTTCTCAAACACTTTTGAAAAAGACATCCTATAGAGTGCATTTATGAGTAAAATTAAAATTATATTAAATTGTATTTTCTAAAGATAAATTTAATAAAATAATATTTCTAGTATTAAAATGGTGTAATAAAGAAAAGTTAAGTGTCAGTGTCACTTGCCTAGAAATTTTTTATATTAAATGTTGGCAAGTCAATTATAAGAACATGTAAAATTGCAACCCACCAGCACTAGGCTCAGCCTAAAGAAGCAATGCACTGTCTGCTGAGCCCTGAGCATTAGAGCGTGCAGTGATCCAGGGTACAATGTATCAACTTAATAGAACAGAAGATCACAGGACTAACTCGCTACAAACAGAAAACAGTGTTAAACAGAATTCAACACCTGCTCAGAAAACAACTCAACACTGAAGAAATGGGAAAGAATGCATTTAATTGGTTTAATAACATATACCAAACCCTTCCAACATAATTAACTAAATAAAACATTAGAAGCAATTGCTTTTACATAAAAAACAAAGACTGGAGATGCAGTTCAGTGGTAGAGCTTAGTATGCTTGATGCCCGAGGCTTGATGCACCCCATAGAATAGCACACACAATTAAAAACAAAACAGAGATATGTGATTCAATCTTTTCCTCAGCATTCTACTGCAGACTTTCATCTATGTGCTTAAAATTTTAAAAAGAGATAGTAAGCTTCTCTTTGAGTAAGGACACTCAAAGAGTCAGCCAAGCTTTGGAAGACTTGCTGAGACAGAAAACGTTCAAAGAATATATGGAGAAATAATTAAAATTAATGCAGCGTTTGAAAGATGGTTACATGTAAACTCACTACATGAAAAGTACTGAGCAACAAATAGTTTAAAAAGGTAAGTTTTAAGAGCATTTATGAAGCACAAATTGTAATATCTATATGATTTTATCTGACAAAAATGTATATCATTTTAAAGAAGAAAAATATAAAACTACTTTGCAAAACAACTTAAAGACATAAATTTTAAGAAGTGTACCATGCTCATAGATAGGGAAAGTTGTTATACTAAAAAAATAATTGGTTTTACCAAGGGACTCTGTAGATCCAGCTAAGAGTTCATCAATGTAGGGAGGAAATTAAAAAATTCTTATGGGATAGTGAATGATGATAGATGTTAGTCTATCCTTGAGAAATGGGAGTAAGTTGGGTTTAATTTGCCCTGCAGAAATAGTACAAACGTATAAAATGAAGACAGTAAGTGGATGCTGTATTAGCAGTAACAGAATAAATCAATACATGGGACAGAGTGGAAATCACAAAAGAGTTTTTTTATTTTTATAGAATAAAGTCTCATTTTTTTATCCATGTATCCCCTTGTTCAAACTCCCTTCAACTCCTGACCCCCCCCTCCCCCGGTCAGTCTCTCTTCTCCCCATCCCCCCATCCCCTCCCCAGAAGGGATAAGATGTCCCAAGTTCAGCATCCACTCCAGACAAGTCCAGATTTCCTCATCCCAACATCAAGACTGGGTCAGATGTTCCTCTTGAGGGAATGGGTTCCAAGGTGCCGCTCCAAGGTGTTTCAGATCCCAAACTGTTCATTGGTTGTGGTTTTCTGCTTGGGTGTTCTTTACTTTTTGTTTAAAGTCCACTAATGAATGAGCACATCCCCTGCTTATCTTTGTGGGTTTGTGAGACCTTGCTCAGGAGGATATTCTCTAAATCCATTCATTTGCCTGTGAATTTTAGAATATCATTTTTTCTTACTGCTGAGTAGTACTCCATTGTGTAGATGTATCACACTTTGTTAATCCATTCTTCAGTTGAGGGACATCTAGGTTGTTTCCAGGTTCTTGCTATTACAAATAATGCTGCTATGAACATAGTTCAGCTAATGCTTTTGGGGTGTGAATGTGAATCTTTAGGGTATATGCCCAGTAGTGGTATTGTTTGATCCTTGGGGAGATTGATTCCCAGTTTTCTGAGAAATTGCCATACTGCATTCCAGAGTGGGTGAACAAGCTTACACTCCCACCAACAATGGAGGAGTGCTCCCCTTGCTCTGCGACCTCTCCAGCATAGGCTGCCATTTGTGTTTTTAATCTTAGCCATTCTGACAGGTGTAAGATGGTATCTCAAAGTTGTTTTGATTTGCATTTCTCTGATGGCTAAAGATGTTGAGCACTTTTTTAAGTATCTTTCAGCCATTTGTATTTCTGCTGAAAATTCCCTTTTTAGTTCTGAACTTCAATTTTTAATTGGGTAATTAGAGCTTTGAGCTCTAATTTCTTGAGTTCTCTATATATTTTAGAGATCAGTCCTCTGTCACTTGTAGGGTGGGTGAAAATCTTTTTCCATTATGTAGGATGTTGTTTTTGTCTTATTAACTGCATCCTTGGCTTTACAGAAGCTTCTCAGTTTCAAGAGGTCTCACTTACTGATTGTTGTTCTTAGTGTCTGTGCCACTGGTGTTATATTTAGGAAGTGGTCACCTATGCCAGTACGTTGATGGGTATTTCCCACTTTCTTTTCTATCAAGTTCAGTGTGGCTGGGTTTATGTTGAGATCTTTGATCCACTTGGATTTGAGTTCTGTGTGGGGTGATAGGTTTGGATCTATTTACTTTTTTCTACAGACTACCATCCAGTTATGCCAATACCATTTATTGAAGATACTTTTTTCCATTGAATATTTTGGGCCTCTTTGTCAAAGATCAGGTGTTTATAGGTGTGTGGGTTAATATCAGGGTCTTCAATTCAATTTCATTGATCCACATGTCTGTTTTTAATGCCTGTACCAGGCTGTTTTAATTACTGTAGCTCTATAGTATAATTTGAAGTTGAGGATGGTAATGCCTCCTAAGGTTCTTTTTTTTTTTTTTTTTGAGAAAAATTGTTTTGGCAATCCTGACTTTTCTGTTATTCCAAATGAAATTGAGTATTGTTCTTTCAAGGTCTATAAAAAAGTGTATTGGGATTTTGATGGGAATTGCACTGAATCTGTAGATGGCTTTGGGTAAGATTGCCATTTTTACTATGTTGACCCTACCTATCCAAGGAGACCTTTCCATTTTCTGATATCCTCTTCAATTTCTTTCTTCAGTGATTTAAAGTGTTTTGTCAAATAGATCTGTTACTTCTTTGGTTATAGTTACTCCAAGATATTTAATGCTATTTGCAGCTATTATAAAGGGTGATGTTTCCCTTATTTCTTTTGCAGCCCTTTTATCTTTAGTGTATAGGAGGGCTACTGATTTCTTTGAGTTAATCTTGTATCCTGCTACATTGCTGAAGGTGTTTATCAGCTGTAGAAGTTCCCTGGTAGAATTTTGTGGGTCACTTATGTATACAATCATATCATCTGCAAGTAGAGATAGTTTTACTTTTTCTTTTCCAATTTGTATCCCCTTAATCTCCTTTTGTTCTCTTATTGCTTTGGCTAAAACTTTGAGAACTATATTGAATAGAGAAGAAGAGAGGGGACAGCTTTGTCTAGTTCCTGATTTTAGTGGGATTGCTTTGTTTTTTTTTCTCCATTTAGTTTGATGTTGGCCATTGTCTTCTTGTAAATTGCCTTTATTATATTTAGGTATTTTCCCTGTATTCCTGATCTCTCCAGGACTTTTATCATAAAGGAATGTTGGATTTTTGTCAAAGACTTTTATAGTGTCTAAGGATATGATGATGTATTTTTTTTCCTTCAGTTTGTTTATATGATGGATGACATGTATAGTTTTTTGTATGTTAAACCATCCCTGCATTTCTGGGATGAACCCTACTTGATCATGGTGGATGATTTTTATATATGTTGTTGTGTTCAGTTTGCCAGAAATTTATTGAGAATTTTTGTATCAATGTTCATGAGAGAAATTGGTCTGTAATTCTCTTTTTTTGTTGCTTCTTTGAGTGGCTTGGGTATTCGAGTTATTGTGGCCTCATATAAAGAGTTTAGCAATATTTCTTCATTTTCTACTGTATGGAACAGTTTGAGGAGTATTGGCATTAGTTCTTCTTTGAATATCTGATAGAATTCTGCACTAAAACCATTTGGGACTGGGTTATTTTTACTTGGGAGGCTTTTAATGATAAATTCAATTTCCTTTGGGGTTATAGGTCTGTTTATGTCTTTAATCTTGATTTAATTTTGGTAAGTGGTACCTGTCGAGAAAGCTGTCCATTGCTTCTAGGTTTTCCATTGTTGTGGAATATAGATTTTCAAAATATGATCTGATAATTCTCTGGATTTTCTGGGGGTCTGTTGTTATGTCCCCCTTTTCATTTCTGATTTTATTGATTTGGATACTCTCTCTCTGCTTTTTGATTAGTTTGGATAAGGGCTTATCTATCTTGTTGACTTTCTCAAAGAACCAACTCTTTGATTCATTGATTCTTTGTATTGTTCTTTTTTTTCAATTGTATTGATTTCAGCTCTAAGTTTGATTATTTCCTGCCATTTACACCTTCTAGGTGAGTTTGCTTCTAATTGTTCTAAGGCTTTCAGCTGTGCTGTTAGTTCTCTAGTGTGGGATTTCTCTAGGCATTCCATATAGGCATCTAGTGCTATGAATTTTCCTCTTAAGACTGCTTTCATTGTGTCCCACAAGTTTGGGTATGTTGTGGATTCATTTTCGTTAAATTCTAGGAAGTCTTTGATTTCTTTCTTAATTTCTTCTTTGACTCAGAGGTGGTTCAGTTGAATGATGGTTAGTTTCCATGAGTTGGTAGGCTTTCTGTGATTTTTAATGTTGTTGAACTCTAACTTTAAACCATGTTGATTTAATATGATACAAGGGGTTATTTCCATTTTCTTGTATCTATTAATATTTGTTTTATGACCAAATATGTGGTCAATTTTAGAGAAAGTTCCATGGGGTGCTGAGAAATATGCAAATTCCTTTGTGTTTGGGTAGAAGCTTCTGTAAATATTAAGTCCATTGGCATTATAACCTCTGTTAGACTCCTTATTTCTCTGTTGAGTCTCTGTCTGGTTGACTTATCCAGGGGTGAAAGTGGGATATTGAAGTCTCCCACTATTAGGGTATGAGAATTGATGTGGGGTTTGAGCTTTAGTAGTGTTTCCTTTATATATGTAGGTGCCGTTATATTAGGGGCATAAATATTTAGGATTGAGATCTCATCTTCATCAATTTTTCCTGAGATGAATAAGTAATGTCTGTGCTGGTCTCTTTTAATTGCTTTTAGCTTAAATTCCACTTTGTTAGATATTAGGATGGCAACACCAGCTTATTTCTTAGGGCCATTTGATTGGAAAATCTTTTCCCATCCCTTTATTCTGAGCCTGTGTCTGTCTTTGAAGTTGAGGTGTGTTTCTTGTATGCAGCAGAAGGATGGCTTCTGTTTTTGTATCCATTTTGTTAGTGTGTGTCTTTTTATAGGTGAATTGAGTCCATTGATATTAAGGGATATTAATGACCAATGGTTGTTATTTCCTGTTATTTTTGGTCGTAGCTTATGTGTATTTCCTTTCTTTCAGCTTTTCTTCTGTGGGATTATCAATTGTTTGTGGTTTCATGGGTGTATCTGGGATCCTTAGGTTGGAGTTCTCCCTCTAGTGCTTTCTGAAGGGCTGGATTTGTGGACAGGTATTGCTTAAATCTGATTTTGTCATGAAATATCTTGTTTACTCCATCTATGGTGATTGATAGTTTTGCTTGGTATAGTAGTCAGGGTGACAGCCATGCTCTTTTAGTGTCTATATAACTTTTGACTAGTTATGTAGTTCTGACTTCTTGATTTCATTGTTTCCATTGAATAGTCAGGCATTATTCTGATGGGTCTGCCTTTATAGGTAAGTTGACCCTTTTCTTTTTCAGCTCTTAAATTTTTTTCTTTGTTCTGTATGTTTTGTGGCTTGATTATTATGTGGCAAGCAGACTTTTTTGGGAGGTCTAATCTATTTGGTGTTCTGTAAGCTTCTTGTATCTTTATAGGCATTTCCTTCTTTAGGTTGGGAAAGTTTTCTTCTATGATTTTATTGAATGTATTATCTGTGCCTTTGAGCTGGTATTCTTCTCCTTTTATTTCTATTATTCTCAGGTTTGGTCTTTTCATGGTGTCCCAAATTTCCTGGATGTTTTGTATTATGCTTTTTTGGTTTTAGCATTTCCTTTGACTGATGTATCTACTTCCAGTACTGAGTCTTCTACTCTAGAGATTCTCTCTTCCATCCTTGGATTCTGTTGGTTATGATTGTATCTGTAGTTCCAGTTCTTTTCTTCAGATTTTCTATTTCCACCTTTGCCTCATTTTTGCCTTTTTATTGCTTCTATTTCAATTTTTAGTTCCTGGAATGTTTCTCTTATTTCTTGGTTTTCTTTGCTTTCTTTCAAGGTTTCATTAATCTCTTCCAATTTTTTGTTTGTATTTTCTTTGATTTTTTTAAGGGAATTTTTTATATCCTCTTTTAAGGCTTTTATAATCTTAATAAAGATGTTTTTGATGTTGTTTCCTCTTCATTGCGTTGTTCAGGTCTTGGTGTTGTAGAACCACCAGTTTCTTCTGGTGTTGCCTTGTTGTTCTTTATATTGTTATATCTATTCTTGCACTTGCCCATTGCTTTCTTGGTTCATTCTTAGTCAGTTCCTAGTCAGTTATTGCTAGAGGGATTGTGTGTCTCCTGTCTGCTCTGGACACAAGGTCTGCACAATCTCTGCCTCCGCTCTGGACTTGGGTCTGCAGTTCGAAGATGTCCATCTATGATGATGTAGCTTGCCCTGGAAGGGGGACCCGGCTGTGGGAGGTCTCTCCTGCTATGTGCCTGTAGGGATCACTGGCAAAGGTCCCTCCCAGCTTTAGTCTAGGGCCTGACTGCTGCATGAGGAGCTGTGGGTGTGTCTCTGCCCTGGAGAGGAATTTTCTGGGTGGCCCAAGAGCCGGAATCTGCTCACCTCACCTCTGGACACAAATCAATGGTTTGAAGGCTAAGAGTTGGGGTTTTATTTGCTGTTTTGTTTGTTTGTTTTGAAGCACACCGATTTTACTTTCAATGGAAAAAAACAAAAGCAAAGCTTCATTTCCCTCTGAAAGTAAATCATTGCTTCCTAAACTTTCTTAATGATAAGAACTATCAAGTTATGTCCTGATGGTATTGGCCTGTGATCTCAGTTCCTGGAGGGTTTGCCTGGGCTAGAGAGTGAGTGCAAAGCAAGCCTGGGAGATTGTAAGACTCTGTCTTGAAACTTGAGAGAGAGAGAGAGAGAGAGAGAGAGAGAGAGAGAGAGATGGAGGAAGGGAGGAGGAGGAGGGAGAGGAGTGCTCTTAACTGCTGAGCCATCTCTCCAGCCATGGAACTTTACTGTAATTTATAAATCCTTTAATTAATACAGCTAAAATATTTTAATATATATCTGGAAAAAATCTACTTCAAAAAATAATTACTAGCAGATTAAAGACATAGATACGTTAACCAAAAATTTGCCATTTTTATTATTTATTTAAAGTATGTGAGTATTGGTCTGCATGTATGTTTGTGCACTATACATAGACACCCTGAAAACCAGGAGACAGTGTCAGATTCTCTGGAATTAGAATTACAGACAATTGTGAACTGCCACGTGGATGCTGGGAGCCAAACTCAGGCCCTATGGAAAGAGCAGGCAGTGTTCTTAACTGCTGAGCCATCTCTCCATCCCTGACCCCTATATTTTCATAGCTTTAAGACTTTAATAGCCTTCTTTCAATAATACAGAAAGCATTAAACATAAGGGAAATGCTGATTAACTAAATTATTATTTTCTTCCTCTCCCTCTCTTTCTTTGTGAGACAGAGTGCAAGGAACTTTCTGTCAGGCCAAGCTGGACTCAAGGCAATGTACAGGCCCCATACATATATTTTAAAATTGTTGTTGTTTGTTTCATAAGCCAGAGGAAAACACCACCAACAATCAATCATCTGTGATTGGAAAGTAATCACCTATAGTAATGAGTGCTGTGCTTGAAAGCAACCCCCATTCCCGTAAGTCCCTACCAATGAGATTAAAAAAAAAAGATGGACATGATCTTGTACAAGGGATTACCATGTACTTTATAATGGTCTGATTTAAAAGAAGTAGAAAACAGAACTGTTGTGGTCAGAGGCCTCTAGAGAAATAGTACTGATAGGATGAATATATATGTATACATGTGTATGTATGTATGTATACATAAGTGTATATGCACACATATAAATGGGATTTATTAGAGTGGAATATAGTCTATGTTCCAGACAGTCCAATAATGCCTGCCTACCAATGGGAATTCCAAGAATCCAGTAGTTTCTCAGTCCATGGGGCTGGGTGTCGTAGTTGTTCTTCACTATACACTGGAATCTCGAAGAAGCAGGCTCTCATGCCAGCAGAGAGGTGGATTTGCCAGCGAGGGTGAAGGCAAGCAAGCAGAAAGAAAAGAGTTTCCTTCTTCCTTGTCCTTTATAAAGGCTGCCACCGCCAGAAGGTTTAGGATGTGTTTTTCCTACCTCAAATGATCCAATTCACTAAAGTAAGTCCCTCACAGGTATGCCCAGAAGCTCAGGTTTCTCGTTAATCCCAGATGTACTGAGAGCAGCCACCACGGGGTTGCAGAGTGAAGTTATATGTAAAGGTGAAGGAAGAAGCCGTAGACCTGAGAATGTTCACACGCTGGCGCCTTACCTTCTCACAGTACCAGCCTCGGTTGACGCCTACATTGCCATGCCCAATGGAGACCCGGCTCAGGGGGCTGAGGAGAACAGCCAGGTTGATGTGGAAGATGTCTGTACGACCTCTGTCGAACACGCCACCCTCCAGGAAGATTTTCCCACTGTTCTTATTCCCTCTGGCTCCATACATGACCAAGTAGATTTTAGATTTGGTTCCGGCTCCACGGATATCCCCAGTGAAGACGGTGACAATATAGGTTATGGCTGGTATGGAAAGAGAGGCAGAGAGGGTTCAAAGTGAGCTGCATCAGAATATTCCCATTTCCATCCCGGCTACAACACTACTTCATTACACACCCAGGTCTCCCCATGCTTTATTCACTCAGGACTCATCCAGTACCCCTTACAATCTCATTTGGTTTTCAATACTGTGTCTTAGTATACGTAAGTTTAGGGATGAACTGTATCATTTCAAGAAACTGTCAGCGCTGATTATAAGAAACAAAGAGACGCTGGGATTCTAAGAATAGTACGTATTATTAATGTTAATTACTGTGTGTACATTATTAATAGCTGCTATATAAATTTTGTTATGTCTAATATAATTATAATAGTCAAGTCCATTGATGGAGATTTAAACCCTGCCTATCTGGTCATTTAGCTTGCTCTTTTGTTGAAAAATGTAACTTTTGAGAGGGGCACTGATATCTCCCTTCCCACCTAGGCTGAGGAATAGCAAGGGGGCACTGTAAGTTGGATCATCTTGGATTTCATCAGACAGGAGACATTGTGAGCCCTTGGAATTGTGCAGAAGAACCACCAAGGGCTACATAACTCCTAAATGGGGCAAAAAGATAAAAGAGTGGGAACTAGCATTTGAACCAAACATTCTGTGAAGGGCTTGCCAGCATTCTTTTATTCTGTCTCAGGATTTAAGGACAATGAAATGGTGGGGGGGGGGCAGAGACACACAGAAGAAAATGTCCAGAAGAGCAGAAGCTATGGGTGTCAGAGTGAATCATGGGTGGTGATCACAGGCAGGTGCAGCAGGGCAATGGAAGGCCTACAAAGTGGTGGGAAAAGGATGTTGAAGATTCTCCTGATGAGCCACCTAAGGCTAATTTGTGTTGCAAACTACATGTTACACTACACAACTCTGGCTGTGTCTCCAGTCAAGAGAATGAGGGACTTTGGCAGAGGGGCAAATTATCAGGTGTGTAAAGCACAGATAAGTTTTCTAGACCCAAAGGTCACCTCAGAAAGGCTGAGGGTTGGAGGTTTCCTGTAGAATTTATGGCAGTAGGAGGACTTCAGGAGGCTGATCAAATGGCAAGTCTGTCTTCAGCAAGTTATGTGACCCTAGACAGCTTTCTTAACTTCTATATGCCTCAGTTTTCTCATCCATGAATTGGGAACGAGACAAAGCCTATGCATTTTATATAAGGATTATATAAAATATAAGAGGGTCACAAACTCTCCTTCTGGCTTCCTCTTTTAGTTCCCACTACCCATAGATAGAAATACCTAGAGCCATTACCCTGTATCATCCAAGATCAACAGCCTCCCTGCAACCCACAGAACCAGATCATTGTCTGGCTCCCACCTGACCACAGTCATAAGCCTCCCAGACATTGACAGTGGATGATCCAGCTGGGGCCTCACTACTTTCCAACCAACCTGTGGTCTCAGCTCCACCCACTAAGATGTCTCTTTGGATTTTGCCATCATCTTCATCCAGTGCCAGCCAGCGGTTAAGGGGGAAATCGTATTTTCTTTTGTTCCCAATATCTTCAATGATAATCTGAGAAGAGAAAGGAAGGAATGTGTTTACATGTCACTGAGGGGCACACCTAGTAGTCTGTCACTCCATCTAGTCACTTGAGTATACAAAAAGAATGCACTTGATTCTCCTCACACCTCACATAGAACACAGCTGCTACAAGGAAATTCTCATATAACCATCCAGAAATGATTGGCAGTCATCCTTCTTTGAATCAAAGCTATTAATCCTCCACTGCTTGTAGGCATTTTAGAAAGTTGAATCAAGATGTGTATTGGGGGTATGCTCAGTGAGTTGGGTTGAAAGAACTGGGCGCCAGGATTTGAAAACCGGCATATGAGATGATTGCTTCTCCCTGATGACTTCATTGGTAAGAAGCAGAGTCTATGCAAGGGGAAATTGTGGACTGAAACCAGGCACAAGGAATCCTGGGACTTGGTGGTCATCTCATAAAGCATTAGCAGCTGACAGTGAGGCAAATGTAAGTGGTCATAAAAGAAGCTTCCACAGCAAAACAACGATAAGCTATGTTGTGACATGATGTCTTCTAGAACATACAGAAGAGCTGAAGGTACCTCCCAAAAATGTGCCTTTTGGATCCAGATTTAAAGCAAGACTGGAAAATCAGACCCCACTTCCTCCTGACCCTGGGCTGTACAGACCTCACTTCCTCCTGACCCTGGGCTGTACAGACCTCACTTCCTCCTGACCCTGGGCTGTACAGACCTCACTTCCTCCTGACCCTGGGCTGTACAGACCCCACTTCCTCCTGACCCTGGACTATACAGTCCTTACTTCTTCCCTGACCCTGGACCACACAGCCTTCACTTTCTCATGACCCTGGACTACACAGCCTCCACTTCCTTCCGCACAGACTCAGGACACCTGAGTGAAATCATGAAGTGGCCTGAAGTCAATATGTTTAGGTCAATATGGAGTGTCAGCTGTGACTAAATGCTCTCCACACTTAGGACTGAAGGAACGTCCATCACTGTTATTTAGCCTGATGAAACAGGGTTCTGTTCTGCACAGGTGAGGGGAACCACATACACGTAGCACAATTAGATCAGGAGCTTCATGTTAATCGTGTTGAACCTTGAAGGATAGTTAGGCTGTGACTGGATCAGATTAAGAGAAGTAGGATTCTAGAAGTTTTAACGAGGTCAGTCTTAGGGGCCTCTAAGGAGGCAGCAGGGATGGTCAGTGGATTTAAACAACAGGGTAAGGCAGGCAAATCTAGAGTGGAAAGTGAGGCTCAGTTTCAGGCCTCTGAAAAGGCAGATGTTCCCCTCTGGTGCTTCAGGGACTGCAGATAAGCAGCCGAACCTACCTTGGACAGGAACCAACCTGCCGACCCCCCTTTGTTGTTGTGGCCCACATTGATCTTCATCAGCTGCCCCAAATCCGGGGCGTCCAGTGTGAACTTATCTTCTGCTCCCTTCTCAAAATTATCCTTTTCGTTCTCCAGCCTACGCTCTCCTGATGGCACAGAAGCAAGAAAGGAGAGAGAGAGAGAGAGAGAGAGAGAGAGAGAGAGAGAGAGAGAGAGAGAAAGAGAGAGAGAGAAAACAAAAAGAAAAGCTGAAGGTCTTAATGGTCCACCCACTGAAAGAGCTCTTACAAAGTCCAGAGCAGCTAGCTCCCTGCTGGGATCTAATGGTTCTTTACATCTTTCCAGCCTCTGGCAAAGCCAGCTTGTCTCCTGTGTGGCTGGTGCCTGGGTCTCATAACTGGACTTCTCATTTCAGCCTTATTCTGTGGTCTTTGCCCCTGTGCACCAAACTGTACCCCTACCCCAAGATTTGAGGTCTCATCTTGCTTTTGCCAATTATTGCTTGTCCTACACTGGAGCAGTGAGCTAGGGCACTTGGCATAGAGGTGGTGGCTGCTGCTGCTGCTGCTGCTGCTGCTGCTGCTGCTGTTGCTGCTGCTGCTGTTGCTGCTGCTGCTGCTGCTGCTGGGGTTCTGGCCCCATTTGCTCATCCTTGTCCTGGGCACAGTGACAGTAACTATCAGTAGACACTGATGGTGTCTAACTATCTCTTACTCTTTGCTATAATCCAACAACGATTGCTAGTAGCTTGGTCCTGCAAATGAAGAAACAGAGACTTAGAAATTAAAGAATTTGCCGGAAGTCATGTGGGCAATGAACACCAAGCCTAGGGTCCCATTCTAACCTGTCTCTGCTTTGCCATTCTCTGTCATCACATTCCTGTGACCACAAGTGCACCAGCTAGGTTTTCTCATCTAAGTGTCAGCTTTTGATTAAATCTTTCATACTCTCTTTTTTCCAAATTTACATTTTGGCATCCAGAATATACAAAATAATTGCTAGTACTCAGGTAATCACTACCCAGATATGAGAGGTATAGAAATTGCTAACAGTTTGTCTAGTTTGCCCCAGATACTTCTTTCCTTCCTTTTCCCTTCCTTCCTTTCTTTTTTTCTCTTTCTTTTCAAGAGATTTATTGGGACTGGAGAGATGGCTCAGTGGTTAAGAGCACTAACTGCTCTTCCAGAGGACCAGGGTTCAACTCCTGGCACCCACATGGCAGCTCACAACTGTCTGTAGTTCCAGTTCCCAGTTCCAGGCAAACACCAAAGCAAATAAATAAAAAAGAGAGGGAGATTTATTATGTGTATGAGTGTTTTAGCCTGCGTGCATGTAAGTTCACTATGTGTGTGGCTGGTGCTCAAAGAAGCCACAGAGGGTTGTAAGCAGCCATGTGGATGTTGGGAACAGAATTCAGCAAGCACTCTGAAGCTCTGAGCCATCTCTCCAGCTTCAAGACCTTTGCCTTTTCTTTTTCAAGAGTCAGACTCAGTAGGCATTGTGTAAGGCATCTCTTCCTCCTGTTCTCCCCTCACTGCGGTGTGTACCATCCCATCAGCATATAGACACATCTCTAAGAGACATAGACCGCTTGTGACCCTTTCTGATTTCTACATGAATGATGGCATAGTGCACATCTCACGCTCTCACAGTGAGGCTAACACCAGTGGCTGTGTCACAGGGTGTCTGTGAGTGGGTTTGGCTGCATCCTCACACATCGGGCAGCCCGGAAGCACAGCACACACTGCAGTAATGCCACCGCTGCTCGGATTGCTGCCATTTCTGTGCTGTCAACACCACAGGTCTTTGTGGAATCTCATTCTCTCAGTTACCAGCAGGTTGTAGAGAGTGCCCTGTGGATGCTGGCGACAGTTTGTTCATTAACCCTCCAATCAGAGCCAACTGACAAAAGAACCATTCTGCTTTCTCCTCCAGGCGTACATGTGAGTTGTTTCTAGCTTAACTATTGCAAATGTCACTGAGATGGACAGTTTTGTGCCCTCCCTCTGCACATGGTAGAAACTGTGCTACATATACTTATGTAGGGACTGTTGTTGATCTGGTGTATGCTCATCTTTAGGTTATCAGGCAATACTGCTCTCTAAGATGCTTACACAGTATTAATTTCCACAAGCAATATAGGGGAATTTCCACTGCCCATAATTACTATTAGTGTCTGTATTTTAAAATTTTTATTTTGTATAGAATGGTATATCATTGAGGTTTTTGTGTTTTCTTACTTTTTTGGGAGATTGACCCATGTGTGTGTGTGTGTGTGTGCATGTGAGTACATGTATAAATGTTTCTTGTGCTTTTGGTAAACTGCCTACTAAATTGCATTTCTAAATTAAGATTAAAATTAAAAATTAATGCCGTAAAATTTCTTTTAAAAATTCTGATAATTTTTTCACATTTGAGTCTTTAGCTCATGTGGAAGTTGTTTTTGTGCGTTGGGAAAGATAAGAATCTAATTCCATTTTTCTCAGATGGCTTAACAATTGTTCAAACACCAGTAATTAAGCATCTTATCTTTGCCCTCTCATTTATAATTTATAATGCTGCCTTTCTATGTATTTCTAGGTTCTTTATTCTACTCCATTGGACAATTTTATTTGTCCTTCCCACATCACACTGTTTTTAAAGATCTAAGATTAGGCTAGTGAGATGGCTCCGTTCATAAGGCCATTTGCTCCTAAGCTACACAACCTGTGTTAGATTCCTGGAACCCACATGACGGAAAGAGAGAACCCACCCACAAAGATTGTCCTCCCGCCTCAACACGTGTTCCCAGGCCATGGCCCTTGTGGTTCTCACACACATATTAAACAACTTGAATAAATGTAACTTAAAATTGAAAAATATTGATGCTGCCTTAATTTCCCATAAATGTCTCACACCATTATTGTTGTTCACAACATTTTCTATTTGTACGCATCACGTGTATTTATCTTGTATGTGAAGGAAGCAATCACACGACGGCACCTAAGTCTGAGGACAACTTGCAGGAATCAGATCTTTTTCCACCATGTGGGTCCCAGGAATAGAGTTCAGGTTGTTTGATTTGGCAGCCAGTACCTTCACCTGCTGAGTCATCTCGCTGACCCTATTCGTACTGTTCTCATTTTTTCAAAGTTATCTTGGCAATATTTAGCTCTTTATGGGTCTACATTTTAATATCAGCCTAAGCTTTGGATGTTTGCTTTTAGGAATTTGACTAGTAACATTGCTGTTATAAAAAGAACCAAGAAACACAACATCTTTGTGAGTCCAGGTTTTTTATCACCATAAATACATCTCTTTATTTATTTGTATATTCTTGTATATCTTTCAAAAACCTGTATTTCCCACAAGGCCCGCCCTTCAGAGTCATTCTCATGCACTAATTTCTAATGTAAATAGCATGCCTTTACACTAAATATTTAAATTGTTTTAGTAAATTTTTTTATTAATTTACTATCCTTAGCAAACTTGTGTTTCTGTTGGTTCTGATGATTCGTAACCTATATAAATCTTCCTGGATTTGGTGGGTGATGTTGCTTATGAAAATAAAAGTTTGTCAATAGCTTGTTGTAGCACACGCCTATAATTACAGCATTCAGACGGCATCTCTGTTATATCACAACACTTAGAGAAAGAGAGAGAGAGAAAGAAATGAGACAGTGGGAGGAAGGGGAAGGGGAGGGAAGAGAAGAGAGGGCAGGGGACGTG